>VWZI01015884.1:573993-594171 GCA_013396835.1 Psilopogon haemacephalus | reverse complement strand
ACCAAGCAACTAAACATAGGGGAAAAAAAAACCAAACACAGGTGGGGGGGGGAAATATCAATAAGAAGATATTAAAAAAGAAAAAAAGTATTGTTATTGGGTTAGTCTTGGAAAACTTTAGAGGTAGCAGGGCTGGATTTTGGGCTAGATCATCTTTATGACGCACCTTCTACTGTGACAATTATTCCTTATAGAAAATTCCATTTATTGTTGGAATTAAACAGCAGAAATCTTCACAAGGATGCAATTAGCAGTGAATTATTGCAAATAATTGCCCCTGAACTGTATAAAAAGTTCAGAAAATGGGAGTACTGAACTACAGAAAGTTATTTGAGCTTTTACACTACACTAACTCACACTTAGTGCCGTAGGGCTTATTTGGTTTGTTTTGTTTGGGGTTTTGGTTGGTTGCTTGCATTTTTTTGTCATTCTGTTACAGTAATCACAACATTTAAAACTGATAATCAAATTAGGAAATATAATTATACTTTAAAAAATAAAACAAAGCTTTCCCTCCTTCCCTATTTTACTGGCCTAATTCTGCTTTCATTTGCACACTTTGTGAAGGCCTTCCTGATGTCAGGAAAAAAAAACAATCTCACAGAGCCTTTTTAAAAAGCCCTTTTCTAAGCAATTACTCAAAATGAAAGGATTCTCTTTTTCCTTTTGCTATTTCAGGCAGAGCATTCCCAAAGAATCCCTGTCCTCCCACCACCTTTGGGAAGCTAAATGGACACCTATGAAGGTTTGCAAATAATTAACCTCAAGAATATTAAAATAATGAGATCATTGCCTGACAGACAAACTGTTTTGGAGACTAAGATCCAAGATATGTCTCCCTTGCAGCCAGAGGATATCACTGAGATAAAGAGATGAGTGTAGAGAAATACAGCCCCAAATCCTATAATCCATTTCTCCATAACTATTTCCAGCCACCAGAATCAAGAACAAACAAACAAAGCAATCTGACCTCGGCAGAAAAGATAAAGTGATCTGCAAACAAACCTCAAATTCCACCTCCCTCATCAACATGCTCCAAATGCCCTCTGCAGCCCAAGCAGGAGAGGAGCAGGAGAGCCCTGCCAGGGAGCCAGCCCTCCAAAAACACCCTTGGGAGCAGAAGCCAAATGAAAGTTCTCAACAGCAGGATGAAAGAAAGTGCCATATCAATTTCATTGCCATTCGTCATTGTTAGGCTTCAAGTTTAAGAGAGTTTCATTGCCCATAAATACTCAGATCATAAGCAGCTGCACATGAGATCATTTAGAGCCCGGTTGCATAACACTTATTTCCCCCGAGCTTTGTACTAAGCTGCAGCCTGACAGGCATCAGCCAGAGCCAGCCTGCTGGTTTAAAGAAGCCTGCGCCTCGTTTTTTACATTTAGCAGCTGAACCAAACTTCACAAAAGCAGCTGAAAAGAATTGGTAAAAGGTTAGGGTAGAGATTGACTGTTTCCAAATTGGAATACTAATGATGATCTTTAATGAAGCCTGACAGTACAATCTGTTTCTTATTGTTCCCTAAGTGCTGGCTACTGATCATATTCACTGGCTTTAGGTGACGGGGACAGACAGGGACAAATGGGCCCCACTGGTGAGCAGGACTGTGCACAGCTGATCTTTCAACAAGGATTAAATTAATTAAAATTATTCCCCCATCAGAAGACTCAATCTTTTGATTTGTTATCATCATAGCAGTTATTAATTTTGAATGATGCCTAATTGGTGCCACTGCTGTTTGGGTCAGCTGGCTTGGTAATCTTCCTAGAAAGCAGCAAAGAATACTGAATTTTAGTAGCTCTGACAGGGAGCAGGGGAGCTGAAGGAGAGGGGGGAGGAAAAAAAAAAAATCACCAGCTTGATACAACACCTCTCATAACATACGAGAACAATGGAGAAAATAGGCCAAATACCTGCAAGAGCCAGCTGGTGAAAACTGACTTGGATTTGTTCAGTTTACTGCTTTTAATACCAAAACAAAGGCACTAAAGATAGCAATAAAGAAGCATTTTAGCATAGGGCTGATAATAAGCACAACCGGAAATACTTAGTTTTCTGGTGGTATGCTCAGGAGTCAGAGGGAAGTCCAACTGATCAAGGAGGTCAGCACCAGGCTTCAGAGCAGAACTTGCCCAGGTTGCCTGTTAGCTGCATCTGTCTGTTTCACAAGACAGCCCTTTCTCCACAAACACCTTCCAGTTCTTCACACAGCCAGGCTTTTGAAATGAGTATCAGTGACTGTAAGATTAGGGCCATGAGGATTTGGTCTCCTATTTCATTTTTCAAGCACTTTTAACAGTAGTGGGAGCTTAGCAAGTCACAAAAGAGCCTGCATTTTGAGCAAGGTTGCCCACTTGCATGGTGCGGGCTGGGTGCATTACCTCCACAGGTACACTCCAACAGTGCCCAAATCATCCCTCTGGCTGGCTGGGGGACTTCTTGTGTGTTGTCTGAATTGAAATGACAGAGCAAGACCATGTTTTGTGCTTTATAACAGACACCTTCATCCGGTGAGGCTTAGGTGGAACCCAGCACTTATCTTTTCGAAACAGCTGACTGGAATCTGATCACCTTCATGCACATGGAAAGGTTTAGTCCTGAGAAACAAATTAGTCCTTTAAAGTTGTGTAAGTACCTGTATTTCTTCCCTAACTCCCACTCAAAACCACTATGGACATTTTGATACCAAAGAGAGACTCCACCTGCAGTACTGTGTGCAGTTCTGGAGCCCCCAGCACAAGCAGGACATGGGAGTGTAGAAGCCAGTCCAGAGGAGGCCATCAAGATGCTGAAAAGGCTGCAGCAGCTCTGCTACGAGGACAGGCTGAGAGAGTTGGGGCTCTGCAGCCTGGAGAAGAGAAGGCTTCCAGGAGACCTTGGAGTGGTCGTCCAGTATCTGAAGGGAGCTACAGGAGGGACTATTGACAAGGTCTTGTAATGATAGGACAAGGAGTGATGGGTTTAAAGTGGCAGAGGGGAGATTGAAACTGGATGTTAGGAGGAAGTTGTTTGCAGTGAGGGTGGTGAGACACTGGCACAGGTTGCCCAAGGAGGTTGTGGCTCCTTCCTCCCTGGAGGTGTTCAGGTCCATGTTGGATGAGGCCTTGAGTGACCTGTTCTAGTGGGAGGTGTCTCTGCCTATGGCACAGGGTGGTTGGAACTGGCTGACCTTTGAGATCCCTTCCAACCAAAACCATTCTATGACTCTAAGATGGTTATGCTGTCCAGAGCAGCCAACTGCTCCACAACCCAGAGGATGCAGGAACACACGTGGAAAAATTAGAAAAGAAACTCTGCAACTGGGCTCAGAAAGGAGATCCAACAGCTGTTTCTCACAGCTTAAACAACAGGAATGTTTCAGGCCACATCCATCATAACCTCTTCTCCAAAACAGGACAATATAACCCAGAGAGTTTTCATGATTTCAAGTATCCCATAATTAAATTCCAATCCCTGATGAAATACTGCTTAGAACAGTGCAAGATCAGAAGCCTCCAAGAGCTTTTCCCTTTGATTCAGCTCTGACTGTAAAATTATCACTTTCTTTACAAGCTCTAAAAAAGAAGGAAAAAAAAAAAAAAGAAAATAAGAAGTCAGCAGCATAACTACATCAAAGGAAAGCCACATGGGAAGAGAGAACCTGTGTGTGTACATTGAATGCAGAGCTTAATCGGAGCCGGGCTGAAGTATTTGCAGAGAATGCCCTCCTCTTTTTTCGGCCACCGTGATTTCCACACAACCTGTTTGGACACTGTCAGATTTTTTGTAAAGGAAAACTCCACATCTAATGCTGTTTTTCAGTTCATATAGCGACACAGGCTTTCTGGAATTCCCTTTCTCCCCACTCTTTTTGTTCCTCTAAATACTTTCCCCGCTGGAAAACGCACTGCTTCCAAACAGCTCTAACCGTTAAGTCCCCCAGCAAACGTCTTAAGTACCTGATTGTGAATAACACCTTGTCCCAGGAATTGGCCACTCGTTAACCTTTAACCCTGGGCACTGCCACGCAGGAGGAATCCGCTTAAAATTCTCATTGCAAAGATACACAAGGAGCAGCATTAAGGCTGTTTAGCCTCAGGATTTTCTGAAGGTAACTTTTGGGTGGGTTCAGTTTTCTCACATCTTTCTTCCTTTGTAAATACCTCTGTAAACAACAACCCAAACGAGCTGTTTTTTTCCATGGCGTGGCTCCCCCCTCTCCCATTTTGTGATCCCATTTAACAGCAAGGAAACCGAGGATCCATCCCAGAACAAGCTGCAAACAGTTTAGGATTCAGAAGTGCCCAACAAAGTAGCAGTATCAGATCAAAAGGACACAGTCTCAAGCTGTGCCAGGGCAGGTTTAGGATGGACATTAGGAAGAAATTCTTCACGGAAAGAGTGATTGGCATTGGAATGGGCTGCCCGGGAAGGTGATGGAGTCACCATCCCTGGAAGCGTTTAAGAGGAGGCTGGGTGGAGCACTTAGTGCCATGGGTGAGTTAATTAGAAGGGTTAGGTGATAGGTTGGACTCGACGATCTTAGATGTCTCTTCCAACCTGATTAATTCTGTGATTCAGAATGTACTTTCCCTGGGATGGTGGAGATAAGCTGTCTTTGACAACCGATCTTTAACAGAGCTACCTCAAGAGACCTGACATCCTTCCCTGGCAAAGATGAGAAGCTAGGTACAGACCTGCCTTCTGCATGAACTGCAAAGAAACCCATAAAGTGCAGACAGATGCCTTAAGTTGATTATGTAACAACAAAAAAAACAATTAGCATCTAGAGCAAAGCATCTAACTGTTGCAGACAGGTAGAAAATTTACTTGAAAAAGAAGCAATTCTAATTGCTCAAGGGTCTCCTTGGTTAAGAAGACAGATTTTTTTTCAGATTCTTTACACCTTGCAAGAACCAGGGTGCTGAAAGGAGCTGTGGATTGTCTGTGAACTAAGTTACAGCACAGGATGCAGAGTCACAACTTCCCTCTGGTGGTAGTTACCAGAACACAACAATGCTGCCATTTCTGGTCTCACCTTCTCATTCATTGTATTTCCAACCACTCTGCTGAAACCACAACATGGGGTAAGCTGGAAGCACAGAAGGTCCTACCGCAAACTCAGTAAACTTTCCTCACCTTCCCATATTTGAAGCAGCAAGAGTACAGACATAGAGCATAGAGACGAACAGACAGTGCTGCCTTTGCTACCTGCAAACAGCACAACAGCATCCTGCCAGCAGGACACTGCTGGGCTGGAACCAGTGTGATTCAAAGGCTGCTTATCATTTCCTCCAGGTTACTGTAGAGGCGAGCAAAGAGCAGGATGACAGAATGATAAGTGAAGCAAAATTAAGTGCTCAATTTAGACCACTCCACTCACAGTCAATGGATTTTTAGCTTGCATCATCTTGCAAATTCATGACACGAGCAACAGATTATCTCAAGCACAACCTGAACCAGACAGGGTCCACAGGCCACCTTAGCTTCCAGTTTAAGACCAGGAGCACAAGAAAACCTTAATGTAGGAGCCACCTAAGCAGGCGAGTGAGGCTCATTGAAGCAGAATCCTTAGGTTCAAAAGATTGATCACAGATCCGAAGTTGCAAAGTTTGGCCCCATATTTGATTTTCAAATGCCTCCAAGTGGAATGCCACAAGAAAAGTTCAGCTGCAGAACATTCCTCTAAAGATAGACGTTTAGTTAGGGTCAGTCAGAGCAAACAGAGCAGCAACAGATAGGCAGGCATTAAATCTAAGAGGCTTTGTGTATTTACATTCGTGGACTGGCTTCCCAGAACTGCCCTTTAAACCTTTGTCTCAATCTGTCCACATATAATGAAGACAATTCCAATTCAGCCACTGCAAAGTTGAAACCAAAGCTTTCAACTCATACAAGGCTACCTGGGCCCCTGAATTTCTGCCCAGTCCTAACACAGTTCAACAGTCTAGTGAGGTCCTTGAATTTTAAGTAATATTTAAATCAAGAGTAATTGAAGGCATTGCTACTGTATATAAAAACAAACCCCCCACAACAAGACACTTTGGGGGCAAAATTCTCACATGGGCCTTAAACTAAGACTGACTTTAAATTACCTCTTTTCCCCCCTGACTGGAAAAGGTGGAAGCTTTCATTCATTGGGCACTTGCTGTTTAATTTTGGCACTTCTTGGATGATGTCCTTGTGTATTCCCACCTTACCCTGGGTGCCTCATACATGCAAACATATTTTGCTAATCTTGTCTTAATGTGTACTGGGGTCTTGGGTAAGCTGTCCCCAGCGTTCTTCAGGGAAGCCCTGAAAACTGCTGTAGGCTTAGCAGCCTGCATTTATGTCTACAGAGTATTTGCTGGAAGAGAATTTAGCCAACCACACAGCAGGGGGATCAGCTAACATCATACACTCTGCTCTGTGAATATCTTACTGATGTCACTCCATTTCTCATCCCTAACACAAGNATCTGAGGGCTGGAGGTCAGGAGAGGGGGAACAGGTTCTGCTCTCTTGTTCCCTGGGATAGGACAAGGAGCAATGGATGGAAGCTGTAGCACAGGAGGTTCCAGCTCAACACAAGGGGGAACTTCTTGACTGTAAGGGTCCCAGAGTACCAGCACAGGCTGCCTAGAGAGGTTGTGGAGTCTCCTTCTCCAGAACCTTTCAAGGCCTGTCTGGATGTGTTCCTGTGTGCCCTGAGCTATATTGTCTGGTCCTGCTGTGGCAGAGGGGTTGGACTGGATGATCTCTTTGGGTCCCTTCCAATCTCTGACATTCTGTGAGGGAAGGCACTGCAGTGTAGAGTTGCTTGTACAGTGAAGGAACTCTTTTAAGCAACATAATCAAATACAGAAAAACGAAAAGCAGAAAGCTGTTTGAAACCTCTGCAATAGCCCAAGCCTCAGGGAGATCACTCGTCCTCAGAACCCATGTGTTCTGCTCTCCCTCTGTGCTGTTAGGTTACATGCTCTTCCATGGAAGAGTTGGTTGGTTGTGAGCCAACACAGGTTGATTATACTGCTGTGCTTCACCTCTTATTCAGAATCTCACATAAATATAGAGTAACTGACACTTAAGCTCCCATTTTGCCCTCCTGTGGCAGTTTCCCAGGCAGCTGGGGTGGAAGGCAAACCCTCATTTTCAGTCAGGGGTTCCTGTGGACAGCTAAAGACCAAACCAACAGGATTTATTAACTTCCTATCTGGTGGCCAGGAGTTTCTGCCAGACCTACCACAGCCCTAATAGATCTCCTACCGGGTCACAAACACCAGTACAAATGGCAGGGCTACCAGCACAATCCCAGTGTGAATGGGCCTAAATTAGCCAGCGCCTAATAACCAGTTTACTAACACCTGTATTAGTCCTGTATCACTGTGAGGAGGGCTGCTGTTAGACAAGGCATAATCCCATAAGCTTGTCATTTGCATATCCCTCATTAGCTGATGAAAACTTGAAGGAGGCAGGTTTTTGCAGCCGGTGGGTCCATGCCGGTGCTCCAGCTGCCTGGGTGGCTCAGTAATGAAGCAGTGGGGGTGAATGTGAGGTTTATATGTATGGAAGGGATTAAGAGTATTAGAGTTTGTGTGAACCGATGTTGCCATATTCTCTCTACTGGATCACAGTAATTGGATGGGAGGAGCAAGAGTGGATCCATTAGTTTCGTCTGTTTGCCCAGGAGCTGGGTGCTAGAGATTCAATTTTGCTTCCTTTGGCTCCTTTGCTTTTGTGAAGCATGGCTGCTTTGTCTGGGCGAGCCCTTAGCACCTCTGTACACTACTCGCACTAAGGCGATTCAGCCACAAAGAAGAAACCTCAGAGACAGCCAGCAGAAAATGCAGCCTAGGCTCAAGTACTACTTGAGGGCACCACAATCCTGCTCAGCCCAATCCTGGGAGAGAAAGCGAGAGATAATTGAAATCTATAAACACCTCTGGAGCCTTTTTATTATTTTATTAGTTCTCCACATTTGGGCTTAACAAACCTCATCATCAAAGAGGCCGTGAGCTCCTTACAAGGAAACTGAATGGCCTGAAATTTCCCTGACTTAAGGAGCAATTGTTGAGAGAGTATTTGCTGGGCTTGCATAATTNAAAAAAAAAAAAAAAAAAAAAAAAAAGAAAGAAAAAAAAATCCATTTCCTACATTATTTGTACAGCTGGAGTAATCACTCTGTGTGACCAGTGATGTTAAGGGAAAAAAATAAAATAAATTACACTTGCAAGATTGTCTCTCTCCCATAGTGCAAACAATGCACCCTCAGTGACAGCGAGAAGAAAACATGCTAAGCAGTTCAGGAAAGCCCTGATGCCAAAGACAGGCTTGGCAGGATGGGAAGGCACAATAGGTGCTGATTAGAAACGCTGTGGGTCCTAGAAGGATATCTCAGATATTCTAACATGGCCACAGCATTTGGGCAGCAGTTTGGAGAATGCTCCCTCCTTAGATAGCTTAAGGCTGGGAAAATGACTATGTGAATAAAGCAGAGGGGTACAGGCAAGATGGGACTGCCCAAATACAGCAACAACCACAGAAGCAACACCCTATTTTTTCTGCTTTTTTGAAAACACTGCTTTGTTCCCAAAGCTTAATGCCATCTTCCTATGAGTTACACTTTCCTGAATTCTGGTGGCAAACCCTCAACTTCTTTTGATGTTGCTTCTTCATTTTGTGTTTTCATCCTAAATGAGGGCAGTTTTTTTCGGTGAAGTAAGAGGAAATAAAAGCTGCTACAGTTAGAGCTGTGAGAACACTGAAGATATTCTGGTCTTTATGGCTAAATCACAGTTAGAACAAAGAAAGGCACAGTGTCAGAGCAGTGATAAGGAATAAGGTGTGATTTGTCCTTGTGGTACTCCAGAATTTCCTCTTTGGGACAGTTCTATCAGCATGAAACTGTGACACAGCCTCGATTTATTACACAGTGATTGAGTCTGTATTACAGACTCCACAAACACCCAGCATAGTTACATGCATTTTAGTGATACTGTGATCATTTGTTGCCTTGCACCTGGATTTTACAAAAGAAGATGACTCTGAAAGGTTTCTAATTTGATTCAAAAAAGCAATGTTTAAAATAGAGAAGGCCCAACATCAACTCCTTAATTCCATGCCTGAATTCTATAGGCCTGATAATGCCTATAGCAGGCTGTGAGCTGACCTGAAGAGGCAGCTTAAGGGCATGAGAAGAGACACATCAAAGGCAGTTTTTCATCTTCTTAGGCCACTGGAAGGCAAGGACAGGCACAACCAACCTGCTTATCTACTGGAGCCTCTGAAATCCAGAGGGATGCCTCTCAACCAGACTTGGTTGCCCAGGACCTCACCCAATCTGGGCTTAAACACTCCCAATGAGGTGGCATCCACAACCACTCTAGACAACCTGTTCCAGAGTTCTATCACCCTTGTACTGGAGGACTTTTCTTCCTAAGATCCAGCCTAAACATACTCTCACTCAGCTAAAAGCCATTCTTCCTAGTCCTGTCACTAGACACTTCTATGAAAAGTCCATTTCCAGCCTTCCTCTAGGATCTGTTCAGGTATTGAAAGGCAGCAGTAACGTCCTCTAGGGTCTTTTCTCCAGAAAAAGGACCTGTGATTTTCTAAAATGACTGCAATAAGCTATGGGAGAAGACTGCCTAATAAGTCAGGCTGTGGCTGCACTGTAGTGAATTCCAGAGCACATACCAGTGCCAGCTGTTGGTTTGCATCCTTCGGTGGTGCTGCAGGCACATTGAGCTGATGCTCCAGCACCAATGCACTCTGCTCTTCTTGGAGCTGCGGCAGGGAAATAGCTCATGCAAAATAAACAGCCCTGGTGCCAGGCTCGGGAATGGTCATCCCACAGATGCAAATCATTGATCACAGAATGCATCGAGGCCACAACCAAACAGGGATCTGTCCTATGGAGTCGGTGGCTATGTGCTTAGATTATGTCCTTCTTGCACAAAGCAGACAGCAGTTACCTGCTCTCTACCCATACAGACAAGGTCCTAATAAAATAGTGTTCAGTCAAGCTGCATTCAGTACAGCACTGTCAGTGTTACACTCATTTTCCATCCTCATCCTGGAATCCTCACAATGAGTAAACCCAGTACAGAGCAAAACTAAAGTGATCCTGCACCATGCATGGACTTCAAACAGTGAGCTCTCACTGTAGCCTGGGACACCTGACGGGGCCACCAGAGAAGGGCTGCAACAGCACTACCTGGAGCATCAGAAACTTCCCAGTCTGAGCCAGCCACTACTGCCACAGACCTGTGTGGTTTGCTGCAAGGCAGGCAGGGTGGCTGATGGGGTGTGTCGTGACCTGAAGTGTCGGGAGAATTTGTGGAGGGCAACTCTGTCTCCACAGTGATGAGAACAGCCTGCCCCAAGCAGCTGCCTCATGCAGCTGTGCTGGCCCCCTTCCCCTCAGGAAATGGGTTCCCACTGCCTGAGTCTCCACAGCTGCACACAATCAGCTGCAGTGGGCACTCAGGGAAAATAATTCCAGCTCCAGAAGGAAAATCAAAGTGTCAGTTCAAGATGACTCTGGAGAGAACAGCTGAGGCTCAGCTGCACTTGCAACACTGAGTTGCCATGGCTGATTATATTCTTCTTTTCGAGTCAATTGTTTTCTCCTGTCCTTTTACTCTTCCAACTACTAACTTATAGGGCGTCTGCATTTTCTTCTGGGAATAGGCTTTTATATTGCCTTATAATACAGAAATAGGTTTTATGCACCATTGCACCACTACAATTCAGTTTTCACTCTTTGGACACTTTGGCACCTTAAAAACCTCATAGCACTTTACCATTTCTTGTACAGCATCATTTTACCATTACACAACAAGTACACAAACAGAATAAGGGAAAGGATGGGAGCTGAGGCCACAAGATCCTTTACGATCTACTAGATGAAGTGCAATCAGAAGAGCTTATTTAATATGGTCTGGCAATGAATCATTCAAACAGAATTAAAACATCCTTAATCACAGTGGGACAACAACAAGCAGAAAAGAAGGTTCAGCAACTTACATTCATTCAGTTTATTCTTTGGGTTTTGAACCACAACATAAGAACAGAGGGCACTGCAAGGCCCTAGCCCACTAAACATGCTGCTTGCTGACACCACTGCAGTTAGGCTACATGGCTGTTAGAGATCCCTTCCAAGTGATCACAGAATTAACCAGGTTAGAAGAGACCTCCAGGATCACGGAGTCCAACCTATCACCTAACCCTTCTCATTAATTAAGCCATGGCACTAAGTGCCCCATCCAGACTCCTTTAAAACACCTCCAGGGATGGTGACTCCACCACCTCCCCAGGCAGCCCATTCCAATGCCAATCTCTCTTTCTGTGAAGAACTTATTCCTAACATCCATCCTAAACCTGCCCTGGCACAGCTTGAGACTGTGTCCCCTCCTTCTGTTGCTGGTTGCCTGGGAGAAGAGACTAACTCCAGCTGGCTACACCCTCCTTTCAGGTAGTTGTAGAGAGCAATGAGGTCTGCCCTGAGTCTTGTATTCTCCAGGCTACACACCCCCAGCTCCTTCAGCCTCTCCTCACAGAGCTGTGCTCCATGCTCCTCCCCAGCCTTGCTGCCCTTCTCTGGACATTTTCCAGCACCTCAACATCTCTCTTGAATTGAGGAGCCCCAAACCAAACACAGGACTCAAGGTGTGCCCTGACCAGTGCTGAGCACAGGGCAGAATGACCTCCCTGGTCCTGCTGGCCACACTGTTCCTGATACAAGCCATGATGCCACTGGCTGTCCTGGAGACACTGCTGGCTCATGTTCAGTCACCTGTTGACCAGCACTCCCAGGTCCCTCTCTGCCTGGCTGCTCTCCAGACACTCTGTCCCCAGCCTGTAGCACTGCCTGGGGTTGTTGTGGCCAAAGTGCAGAACTTGGCACTTGACCTTGTTAAAACTCCTGGCATTGGACTGTGCCCATCTGTGCAGCCTACCCAGGTCCCTCTGCAGGCCCTCCTGCCCTCTAACAGATCCACACTTGCTCCCAACTTGGTGTCATCTGCAAATTTACTGATCCTGGACTCAATCCCTTCATCCAGATCATCAGTGAAGATATTGCACAGGACTGTGCCCAGCAATGATCCCTGGGGCACACCACTGGTGACTGGCTAGCAACTGGATGTGGCTCCCTTCACCACAGACTACTGATACACAGTTCTGCAGCTGCTCAGCAGTGAGCAAGAGCTCATGCTGATTTTTGTATCTTCTCATTAGACTACACTAGGGCTACCAGTCTAAGCCTCAAGTCAGGTATTTTGTTATGCCAGACAGAAGGAGAGTACAAGAGTGTCCTTGATGCAGAGTGCGATACCCAGTTAAAATATGCCCACAGCTTTGGATCACCTAACTGTCAATCAGCTGTCAAAGCACTCTATCCAAACTCTTTTGCTCTTCACTATTCCTTTTTCCTTACACCATGATAGTGGGAGGTGCAAATAGGTCACTGGCTCAACCCCAGACCTCTTTCTCTTCCCTTCCTCATACTCCAGCCAAGTACAGAGCGGAGCAGCATAGATGACTCTGCAGAGGCTTACCCTGAGGAGCCCATGTGTGCCTACAGACACCTTATATCTACCTAACACACAATTAGCCAGTGCCGGAGCAAAGTGGCTTTTGGGGAACAATACATGGATCTGAAAAGTTTGAGTTTAGCTGAACACACACTTGCATTATTTAACACACGTTCACCCCTTGTTCTGTCTGCTCTGTCCCCACCATTTACTGCTAAACAGGTCCCTTATCTTTATTGATCACTTAATTTATCTTTTCTTAACTCCCCTTGCTCCGTCTGGTGCTGTGTGTCCAAGGTATTGAGACTAAACATCCGTCTGTTCATACTGTCAGCACTGGTTTGCCTTTGAAAGAATAGGGGGAGCAGGTGGTGTGACTAAGTAGACCCTCGACAGAATAGGGGCACCATTGCTGTGTCCTGTCCCAACCTGCCAGCGATTCCCCACCCTCCCAACTGTTCCACATTAAAGCAGTCAACTGTGGCTTTACAGTCCAAGTTTTACACAACTGTTTTACAAACCAGGAAGAATTTCTTTTGTTGAAAATCTTTTGTTAGGCAGCGCAGAATGGGGAGGGGAGCAGGGTAGAGGGAGTGGAGAAAGCGCGTTCTGAGCCCGAGTGCATTTTAATGCGTATGTAGATATATACTATGTGGTGTGCCAGGCTGCTGAGCTCACTCACTCTATGGCTGTGCTGCTTCTAAGCTCTCTTTGAAAGCAGTTGCAAAACACACCCTTCAAATACATCCTTTTCATTTTCTTGGGGTCTTCAAGCCATTTTCCTTCACTACTGTTCACGCTAGAGTTTTGGCTTCTTAGAGCAAGCACAACTGAAAACCAACTAAAAGAAATTCTTATAACTGTTTTTGGGGTTTGTTTGTTTAAATAGAAACACAATATCCATTTTTCAGGGTTGCAAAATTATTCCGATTTATAATATAAATCCATCTCACCAGATAAACATCATGAAAGGGAAGTCCAGATGATGCTTCAACCACATTGCGGTTGTCAGAAATCCTACTACGGGCACCACGCTGCTTCTGACCTTATGCACCATATTTCAAGCCAGAATGCAGCAAAACACTTGCACACATGGATTACCTCTGAGAGAGCATAACCTGAAATGGTCTGGTCCACAAGAGACAGAACATTCAGGAACTCCAAAAAAATGGAACACAGGAAGATCAAATATTTGTTACAATTGCCACATTGATCTGGCAGCACCACCAGAGTGCTACAAATAGTTGTATAAAAACAGGGAACCTACCAAATTCTTATTGTTTGCTTTTTTCACTCCCCCGTGAGAATTCACTAGGTTATTCACAAGTTTTTTTTTTTTCCAAGCCAAACACAAGATTTGAGGGTTTCAAAGGAGAATGACAAAGTTTATGCACAGTCATATTTTGTACCATAAGCATTTTTTTTCCTCCCCCTGCAGTTGAATAAGTTTTATTTCAGGCAAAACTACAAGCCAAGAGACAGGTCCTTTCAAAAGAGACATTGCAGTTGCACAAAACTTAGACCTGTACACCAAAAAAAAACCCACATAGGCTTCACTTTCCTTCAGAGACTCATCTGTCTTCCTATCCTTCTCCCTCCCTATAAACCTGCAGTGAAAGGACAAAAGCTGAGACCCTGCTCCTGTAGCAGTCAATGGCAAAATTTCCAAGGCCTGAATTCTGCTCCCCCTGAACTGTTGCCTCCCTGCTGCAACCAGAGAAATGAGTGACTGTTGCCTGAAGAAGGAAAGATCCACATTTATCAGTTAATCCTTTTAAAAGCACAGTTTTCTGCTAAGAAAGTGATCCTCTCAAATATGCAAGTAATAGACTTCCCACTTCAACTGATATCAAAAGTGCAGTTCAGATTCATGGGGGGTGTTTAGCTTCCTGATCAAAAATAAAGCATGAAAATAATAATTTAAAAATATAGAATCATAGAATGGTTTAGGTTGGAAGGGACCTCAAAGATCATCCAGTTCCAACCCCCAGCCATAGGCAGGGACACCTCCCACTATATTGAGAGCTTAAAGTGAATGCTTTAGAACAAGGTGTAGGCTGTAAAAAGGAGAAGTGTGTGCTCTTGACTGACATACATCCACAGTTCCTTTGGGAGTCTAGGGGCTAGGTCGCTCAGAGAACTTGGTTTCAATCCTTCCCTTTGAATAAAGGACCTGAAGGGCTTCGACAGAGAGCCCTGAAGTCACCAAGATATTTGCTTACATGGATGCTACAATTGCCAGTTTGTCAAACTACTGCAATTCCATTGTACAGAAAGTGTCAATGACCTTTAAAGCCAAATTGGTAGATGAGAATACATCCTCAAAAGTTAATCTAGAGCTAGAAATGATCACCAAGGAAATGGTGATCAGCATTACACACAATGAATGGCTCTCAGTGTTTTACCCACAAATGTCTGATGCTGTCAAGGCAGAAAACAGAGATCAGTATTTTAGTGCTGCAGGCAAGCAGGGTGTCAAGGGCTAGAGCTGAGGCAGCCACTAACCTAAAGGGAACCTGAAAGAGAATTATCTACACATATCTAGACAAAAAGTATCTACAGAGATATACATACTTAGAGCCTGAGTAAGGGTTCCATTTTTTTAGGAATATATTCAAATGTGTGCTAATACAGCTTGAGGGAAAGAAACTGTTTTACACCTCTGTTCATTTCAAGGCACTATAACTACACACCTACTTCAGAAGAACTGGCACAAGTACTGCTTTACCTGTAAATTACCAAGTTGCCAACTGTAAAATTCTAGTTTATCCCCTCCTGCAGGGAGGTTTGTATGTCTAGAAACCCTTTGTCTACTTGAAGAGTTACTGGTTCAGTTATAAATCTATCCTTATGTTATACTAATGATGGAAAAAAAGCCAAACACAAAAAAACATCAAACTGAACAGAAGGGGACATGGTGCAAAGCGAATCTGACTCGGATCATGAATGGTCTCATCAGGTCTGAAATTAGTCTCGTGGTCTTTCTGGAGAAAAGGCGGCTTCAAAGAGACCTTGGAGTGGCCTTACAGTATCTGAAGGGGGCCTACAGGAGGGCTAGGGAGGGACTATTCACAAGATCTTGTTATGGCAGGATGAGGAGGAATGGGTTTGAAGTGGCAGAGGGGAGATTGAAACTGGATGTTAGGAGGAAGTTCTTTCCAGTGAGGGTGGGGAGACACTGGCACAGGTTGCCCTGGAAGGTTGTGGATCACAGAATCACCAAACATGATCAAAGATTCTGTGGTCCACAACCTCCCTGGAGATGTTCAAGGGGAGGTTGGATGAGATGTCCCTGCCTATGGTGGCGAGTTGGAACTGGATGAGCTTTAAGGTCCCTTCCAACCTAATCCACTCTACGATTTTATGACCTGCATCACAAAAGCCACCCTAGAGTTTGACAGAACTGACATTTTCAGAGAGGGTTATTTCTGGTGAGGCACAGATATTGTTGGTCAGGACAGGCTGATATTGGCTGGATCTGCTGTTATGTGTAGCCCATCCAGAATTAACAGCGCTTCCTTTCCCAGAAAAAAAAAAAAAAAACAAACCCACAAATGAGTTGAAGGACCAGCACACAGATGAAAGAAGCAGTTTTACAGGACAGTGAGAGGCAAACCCAAGCATTCTCTACTGGTATACACAGTCCTCAAATTGTTTTACATGGATTTTGTGGCTTCTGCAAAACAATGGAGTTGCTTGCTATGCACATCAGATTTGATTAAACTTACTTAAAAGTCACAGTGGCACCCTTATTACATATAATGCCTTTATTTCCCAAATGGCTGGATGAAGTTAAAGGGAGGAGAGATTAAAAACAAAAAAAAATCATAGTAGTTTCAACTTACCCAACTGCACATGCAATATTTGTGTAATTGTGCATAATCATTTAAAGTATAATTTAATACATCCCTTTAACAACCCACAAATTATCACTTGACAACTAGAAATAATAGGTCTTTTTGTTAAAAACAGAAAGCATGTGAAGACTAAAGGTTAAACAGGTCTTTTCATCATGATAAATCACTGGTTAATGAGCTCAGTATTGATGGCTATTATACTTGCTCACTTTAATGCCATTACCTTCTGGTTGTAAAGCTGACACTACTAATGATCTTCATTCTTTGAACTTTTCCACAATATTGACTGGTTGCATAGAGCAGATGTTACTTGGATTTGACTGCTAAAGTGCCAATTCTTCTAAGGATTGGAGCAGCCCTGAAAAGAATGGGCACAATGTATTTTGATATCTTTAAATGAAAAGAGATTCTTCTCCAAGTGTCAGATAGCGCTCTTCCACTTTCTTGGTATCACACTAAAGTCAGCAGCAGACAAAAAGATCAATATCCTTAACCTATTTCTGCAACTCCTCTTTTTTTTCCCCTAAAATAAATAAATACATTAATAATGTAATGAATCAACACCCCAAAAAAAATTTGTATCAAATCTCTGGGTTTGTACACAATTTCTCCTGCGTTACAGCATGCACAAAAAAAAACAACCCATCTATAGGTCTCTGTTTCACAGCTCTCCTTGCCCTTGACTGAAGGACATGGAGGTCACCAGGAGCTGTACTAGAGAGCCAAGTGCTGACAAAGATGCAGAAGGCCTGCACACACATGTTGGTGTACCAACATCCATCACTTTATTCCAAAGAACAGGATGCCCAGCAGACTTTGGCTAGTAATCAGTTAGAAGTGGCTTGCAGCTACTTGACATTGCTTTAACATATCAGAGCTGTCTTTATTTCTGCAAGGGACTAGCTCCAAGCAAACTCTCAGGGCCTTGGGAGGAAGGTGGAAGACTTAACAGCAAGAAGCAAGGATCACCGAGCTCAGCTTAAAACTAAAACAACGTGGAAGCTTTGTGTTTATCCCTTTCTGTTCCTGACCTTGCCCTTTTCTTGCACCTCCTCCTTGCTCCTTTCCTGTCATTATTGGCTTCTAGAAAATGTGAAGCATAGGACAAAATTCAGCCCTGAGGGTGGTAGATTTTTCTCAGTTCACACCAAGTTCTGGGCCAAAAAGATTTTGCTGCATTAGAAGACAGAAGTGGGGACAGCTTAACTTGCCCTCCCCAATGTCAAACCCCAGACCACTACACCCTTCACACACACATTCTTTGGGTACCTCTGTGCAACAGCAAGCACAAAAGCTGCGTGGTTTAGCTTTTATAAAGGCCATATTCTACCCTCTTTGCCATGACTTGTTATGCCTTGCATGCTTTAGGGACTTCTGGATTCTTTTCTACTTCTTTCTTAAGTAATGTTTTGGGTTTGTCTCAATCCTCCCCAAAGTCAGTGAAAGCAGAATGCAAATGTGACAGATTTCATAAATACCATTCTGGTTATGAAGTTAAGCTTTATGTGAGCTGAATTTAAAGACAAAACAAAACCCCACAGCAATTTCTTCTAGGGGACAAAAAAAAACCCCAAAAAAACCCCAAAAAACCTACTACAATATCCATACTAAAAACCCCAAACTCTCAAACACATCTTGCACATGCTGCAATTGGTGGAATAAGAAAAATATTATTTTGTTGTTTCCTGAAAGTTTAATCCTTAACTTTCATAGGAAGCTTAAGAAACTTCTCAATAATATTAACCTTACACTACAAAAAAAAAAAAAAAAAAAAAAAAAAAAAAAAAAAAAAAGGACACCATTTCTGCCTGTCACCTCTGGTCCTACCAAACTCAGCTGGATTTCAAGGAATGTTTTTCAGGCAGCATGGCTAACACAACCTGAGCTTTCTAGAGCTGCAAAGGGGGTCCCCTCACTTGAATAACTTGGGGCTGCTCATGTGCAGGAGAAAATCCTAAACAAGTGAACCAGAGCATCAACGAAAAGATTCCACTTGAAAACTAAGCAGACCCAATCCATCAATTTAATGAATAATGGAGAGATAAGAGGTGTGGCATGGCCTTTAATAGCCCCACAGGCTACAACTTAAGTATTTCTCATCTGAAAAAAGTAATCTCCAACAGTATATAATAAACTTGGTGCCTACTGTGGACCCTCTCCTGGGGCCAGAAGGAAACTGTCACTTGTCTCAGCTTGGTTGTAAATATTTTTTTCACAACCACTTCCAAAGCTGCTGTGTGATGTATCTAAATATCTATTTATCTGATGTGGCAATATCTCTCTATATATTGCCGTAAATCAGAACTGCAGTCTTGCAGAACCCAGGCTGGTTTACACTTCAGAGATATGAATCCTCTCTTACTGAATTTATGAAATGCATGGAATAAGAATTTAAGGAATATTTACTTATTAGTGCAGCCAGTTGTAAACACTTAAAATAGACACAGAAGTGGGGTTTGTCAGGCACAAATCAGTCAAAAGTACTTCAAAATACATGGGGTTTATAAAGTGGCCATTTAAATAGTCTTTACTGTGGGTAGTATCAACCTTTTTTCGCCCCCTTTTGCTTATCAATTTAAGTGTTTCCTACTTCACTGATAAAACAACAACAAAAGAACACTGAGTCCTGCCACGAAAAAAAAAAAAAGAAAAAAAGCCCTTTGAACGTTCTGGACCACACACAAGTGCTCCATGTATTTTAAGATTCTTTTTCAACCAGTTCCATTCATATTACTTAATGCCAGTACTGCAAACTGCTTTCCCGCTCCCCGTGTTATGTTCTCAGGCATCCATTAGTTCTGCCATAAAAAGCTTTCATTTTTAGGACCTATTTCTGATTTTATTTTTTTTTCCCCTTGGATGAGATGCAAGCCTGGTGGCCGAACATCTGTATCACTCAGACATTCAGATATAGTTTAGTACCATGTAATCAGAGCACTGCTGCACTATCTAGGCTGCTTAAAAATCACTCCTGGTAAACACTTCAATGCAGGCTAATGCAAATTATCCCAGAAAGGCTTTGTTAGACAAACTATATCTACCACAGAGGCAGAGCCATTGGCAGTATCAGTTTCACAGAAGTTGGGCAGCTTCTCTGATCAAAAATATTAGCTCTCTACAGATTTGTGCTTCTGCACCCTAAGCGACTCCATGGTTCACACATGTGTTACCCAGGGGTTATAGAGAGAAGTGCAGGAAAAGCTGTCCCCTAGCAGCAGAACTGGCTGAAAAGACTTTCAGGCAATCCAGTAGAGTGTTTTCCCAGAATACATCCCTACAACCTTCTCTGCCTATCATCCCCTATTACTTGACCACATTCACTCCCACTGGCCCTTTGCCTTTGACCTTTCTCTGCCACTGCCTCTGATTTTGTATTTGTTTTCTGAGGACCTATTATCAATCACTTTTAAGTACCCTTAAGCAGAACATTTAATCTAGGCATGTGAAAGTAGTAGGTCTTTCCATCAAAGAAAGAAATAAGTTATTGTAAGCCAGACATCGTTTGTATCCCTTGAGATAGTAAAGCCAAAAAAAAAAAAAAAAAAAAAAAAAAAAAAAAAAAAAAAAAAAAAAAAAAAAAAAAAAGAAAAAAAAAAAAAAGTACAGGGAACATTAAAAAGTTACACATGGTCCAGTTGCCAGAACTTGCAATGGGTTTGAAGTGCCCCTCAGTGTTACCCGCTCTGATAACCCACAAACCAAGACTTCTGCTGAGAAAAGTTCAAGTGCTGGTGTCAGCTAATTTCTCTTGTACCAAAATGTTGCATTTTATTTCCACTGATTAGCATAAAATTGTTCCCTTTGTCTCAGCCACACAGGCATACA
>VWZI01015884.1:541493-568993 GCA_013396835.1 Psilopogon haemacephalus | reverse complement strand
TAAAAACACTTGCACTTTGTTGTCTCTGCTGGATGCTACACTGTGCCTTCCGCTAAATGGTACTTTACGGCACTTCCATCCCTTCCGTGCACTTTAAGTGACTTCAGATTAGAAGCTGAACAGGCACTAGCAGTAAAGTTTGAGATTGTGTTTAAAGGGGAAAATTCTGTCGGTGTTATTTGCAAGACAAACACCATTCCATTAGGGCAGGAGTGGTGTGAAGTCGAGTTTTATCATCTGTCTAGTGCTCTGCCTGCAAAATCCTGCATGTTTGAGTGCACTTAGTACACTGACACAGCTCTATTCTTCCAATAATCCAATATGACAAGCTTCTTAAAAAAAAGGCAAATCAAAATTTCCACAGAGCATGTGAAAGTTACTTACAGCATTTTAAAAATATAAGTGGAACCACTGCCAACAAACAGTTGCACAGGTTTGCTGTTTCCAAGCTTTATTTATCCAACCATTCTTTAGGATTTCTTTCCCAGTCCTTTCTAAAAGGCTACTGATGAGGGAAAACAAACCAGGTTGTACCAGAAACAAAAACATTTTTCTCTTTCCATTTCTAACAAGTGTGTCGATGATGTTTCAAAGCCTGACAACCAAACCACCAGTCAGCCACAGTTAACACGTAACAAAACGTTCAATAAAAGGGATTAATGGCACAACAGGCAAGTCAAGGTTTGTGCATCTGCCAGTGCAGATAGTCCTGGTCACAAAAAANAAAAAAAAAAAAAAAAAAAAAAAAAAAAAAAAGATGTCTGCTTAATCAAATCTGTTTTCTGGTCACCTAACATTTCATGTGCAATGGGTATTGCCAGTTTACCATGATATCAACCCTGCAGATCCTTCCTCTACTTTTTTTGGTTGATATTCAGCTCCTTCAAACACTCAACTTCTCATAAGAACAAGGGCAGAAGCTATCTTTTCTGCTGTGTGCTGTGGTGTTAAAAAGAATGCTGGTCCTCAACAAATTAACTGCAGGCCACTTTCTGAAGTAGTGGACAAAGAAACATTTTAGTCACTGTTTTCAGAATCAGCATCACAAATGCACAGATCTGTTGCTGCCATGTACCAAGCAAATACTGAAGATTCCAGTGCCCAATAAAATTGATGGTTGGAGGCTGAGTTGTGAGAAAAATCCTTTCCGGGGAAAGGGTACTTCAAAACCACCATCAAACACAGTCAACCTCCTGAGAACATGATTTTGGGGAACTTTTTATCTTGCAGGAAGCTGAAGTGCACAATAGAGTCTAATGTTCTGCTGACAAAATATGTTTAACAAATTCATAGGGCAAGTTTGCTACCCTCAGAGAAGGAAGGTGGAGTCACCAAAACCCTCCCTGCAGCATTACATCATGCACTCAGAGATGCATTATACTCCCCAGGAGGGGTTTAACCCCCTCCAGGGTCTCTCCCTGGGTGTAAAGTCATTTGCTCCCTTGAACCACTGGAGGGACTTTGCAAAACATGGTCTGGAGTTCCTCAGAACTGTTCTGAGAGAGCCACCGTTGGGACAATGTACTAGCTAGGGTAAGGAGCAAGCCATATGGATTGTGCAGAAGTCACAGCTAAATCTAATCCCTTTCAAAAAGTCAACATTCCAGAGATTCAGAGGGGGTTATTGTACACCTACAGAGGCAACTTGGTTTCTAATCACCCTCTCTCTTCCAATTATCAGTGTTGGCACTAATTTTGCTATTTGCATCACCAGGAAGGAGATTATTCTTGTCCTGGTAGGCTTTCTGCAGCCTGCTCTCCAAAGAGCCTAAAGATCACTTGTATGAGTGGGGAGGGGAGCACACAACAGGAGGAACAGTAGATTTTCCTAGCTCACATGGCAGTTTGTGGCAGAGCAGATGACAAAAATCCAGCCCAAAAGTTAGCACAAGATCAGGCTAAATTATTGCAACATCTACAGCTAGAGCTGCTATAGTCATATTTTCAGACCAATTTAAACTGTTTATTTTAAATCAATAAATCAAAGAGCATTTCACAATCCATGCCAACCTTCATTCTAGAATCTCAAAGTGGCTTCCACTAGCCACTATTTAGCTAAAGATGGAAGGGTCAAAATAGAGCTTTTCACAACTGGGAAACTCGTAACACCAAAGCTTGGAGCCATTTAGCAAAGCTCATCGTACAGAGTTTTGCCTTCCAGCTCAAAGAATTCTACTCCTCCTTCCACTTCATGGGTACTGGGAATTTCTCTGGAGCACCTACACAGTGCTGTTAAATTGTGGTTTTCACTTGGTGGCCCTCGTCTGCTTAAGGAAGCTTGCTTTCTGGCAAAGTTTAAATGGAAATAGCTTTCTATAGTAAAAAGCCACTAATGATGAAGGTACTGCCTTAGCTCTCTGTAGCTCTTATCCCCTTAGGTGAGGAGAAAACCTCTGTGTGTGTTCCTGACCCATTTGCATGTCTCCTTGATCTGCTGAGTTGGTGTGGCAACTTGCTAGACAATGGTCAGCATTATGTGAGGCAACTTGCATTAACACTGCAGCCCGCAACAGGACTGGTGTTCTGACAGGCACTAACCCAAAGCAGAGAGAAAAGAATGGAAAACGTTAGCCAGAAAGAAAAATTGAATATAAGAAGCCCTCAGCTAATATAGCTGATCTGGTAGCTCTTTTATGCTTCAAGGCAACACCTACTTTGCTAAAATAAAAAACAAACCAAACCAAACCCACCTCAATCCAGGCAGTCCTACAAAAGGTTGAGGTTTAAAACTCTGCCCAAATGAAAGTTGATTTGTTAAGGACCTTGCCCAGTTGTCACCATGATATTAAAAAAAAGAAAAAAAGCAGAACTGTGATCCATTAATGAGCATCTAAAGGGATGCACAACAAGGCTGGTTTCATTTGCAGCTGACACAAGGCTCCTCAGTGACGTAGCTGGGGATCATTTATTAATCCATGCCCGGTTTGTTTTCATGCTGTGTCAGGGAATCTAACTGGAAAATGGGAGCCTTGCTTTATTCTCTGCAATTCTTAGTTTGGATATTTGTTTGTTTCCAAGGCTGGCTTGTCTGATTAATAAGGCCAGTGTAATGCAAAATAAGAGAGGAATGTGTCACATCAGTTTTTCACACAGCTAAATGTCCTCTTGGCTGAGTGATAGTCTATTTTAGCAATCATTTTCTCATCCATATTACTTCCATGTGACAGGGGAAAAAAAATGTCAATTGCTATTGGAATGAGCTCAAAAGCCACACTGCAAACTGATTATTTGCTCTGCTTAAGCAGGAAGAATCCAAGTCAATGTACTACACCACAATAAAATACAGAGAAACAAAGAAGTATGTAGGATGCAATGAATCCATGGGATCTTTTTCTACACGGTCAGACTCCTTGAGTATTGCCACCAGTTCATTAAAACTAATTCTCCACCTGAAAAATGGGGGGAAAAAATACAGTTTCCCCTTGAAAAAAATTGACAGCTTTCCATCCAGTCCTTGCAGGACAGGAACAAACTAGATCTTAACAGCAAGTTACCTACTGGCACGCAGAGCTGTAATTAGTGAGTGGGAAACGTGTCATGTGCTGGTAAGTAATGTCCCACTGGAATTTACAGGGATATCGTCCTGGTGAAATGAAGTATAGAGACCTCACTGATGCAACACTACATCAAAGTTCTCTCTGGGTTTGCTGGTAGCTTTTTTCCCCCCACTCCACACACACTATCTGCAGGGTTCAGACTACACTGGTATTTGCTCCATCAGGTGCTTTTCACTTCTCAGCACACTGCCTTCAGAGCAATCTAACCAGCCCACCAGCTGGTTCCTAGCCCAAAGAGTGGGAGCCTTCAGGAGATTAGCACACCCCTAGCATCCTCCAAGTTTTAACTTAGGCAGTTTTTGTTGGAGGCTGGATGATGAATTTCCTTCAGAGCAGATTGAGAGCACTGGAACGGTCTTTGGTGTCAAACAAAGCACAGTCAGACACATCATATACCAGAGGCAAGACAACTCAGAAGAAGTAGTCAAGAAAAGCAGGAAGAGCTGAAGTGGTTGCTGACACAGGTTACCTCCTAGTCATCTGGCTCCATAAGACATTAACCTTTTTGACATCTCAGCTCTGGCAGTCAGATCTGTCACCTTCCAGCAGTGAGGAAGGTGAGAGAAACACTTAAGCTTCTGTCCTTGATTCTGTGTGTTACTGAGACTCAGCAAGAAGTGTTTATGAGGCTGATAATAAGAAATGTCATTTTGGCCTAGACATGTGAGTAAAACAGCAGGACGTTGCTGCGCGACCATTCATTTTATAGGATACAATTCCCAACCAAAAAAAAGTGCAACTTATTTATCCAAGGATCTGGATCTGTGCTCTAATATAGTTTCAGTGAGTGACCTAGGATAAAGCCAGCACCAGGTGTCTCAAAGAGCTGGATACTTCTGTCACAAACACTTCAGCTTACAAATCAGAGCTCACACCTCAGTGTCCTGGTTTCCTGAGTTGAGCCTACAGATTCATCTGAAGAAGACAAACACCAAGACAAACGTTACAGGAGAAAGACTATTTCTGGAAGGGCCTTCACAGATGTGAACTGTGCAACGTTCACCTTCATCTACTAGAAATTATTCTTGCTCTGCTTCATGTGCTGTTGCTTCCATAACTTTTCCTCTGAGCTGGAGGGAGCTATATACACAGGTTATGCTTCTGAATATATCCTCACATATATTCAAGGAACCTTCATTGCTCTGTTTATTTCTGTTTCTTTGGGAAGGAGGAAGGAAAGGGTGTCTGAGCATGTCAGCATCTGAGTCTGATGTGTAAAGCATTGTTCAGGTGCCTGTTTTCAGGCTAAGAAAAGAAGTTATTTCCATCTTCCACATCCACACCCACCTCCATCCTCCCCATTGAATCCGTCTGCCTCTCTGTGTGCTAATCTGGGCTGTCTGGGACATTTTCATGTTTGTCACACAGGGTATCAGCAAGAGATTCTCAGCTACCAAAACCTGGTGCGAGCTCCCACAAAGGCACGACCCAGATCACAGGTTTGCAGAGATGATATCAATAGTCCTGCAACTTGCCTTCAGCATACCCACAGCCTATTGTGCTTTGATTGGAAAATGCCAGTCACTGGGGCTGGAGTTTATACCTAACACAGACCAGATAAACTCCAGTCATCGCCTCACAATGCTGCTTTTTTGATTTAATCTTTAAAAGGACAGACTGCTGGTTAACTGAGAGTCCCCTGCTTGATTGGCAGTATCTGTCAGAAGCAATGAACTCCACTTGAACATTGCCTTTATGTTCGTGTGTAAAGTTGTTCAACTGTGACCCTTCCATCTGTTCCAGCTAATCTGAAAGTCATTTAGGCTGGCTTCTCCATTCAGTCCAAACACAGCGCATTCTCCTGTTAACACACATATGCAAAGTTGTCGGGCTGTCAGCTACCTAAGGGCTTTTTTTTTCCCCTCCCTCCTCTCTATTTTTTTTTTTTTTTAAGCTCTCACGACATCTGTGTATGCATTTCCTTGTAACAATTCTAATTAAAAAAAAATAATCAGAAACTACTTCAAATCTTATTAATGATGTTCTCTGAGCATGCCAGCATCACCTCAGAAAAGGTTTCCAAATGGTTCTTTTTAAAGGAGAGGTCATCAGGTAACTGACTGCCTTGCTCCAATGTGCATGTGTAAGCCTCCATATTTTAAAGACTGAGACAAATGGTTGCCTTGAAGGTGTAAGGTCTTGACCTAAAAGGGCTTTTAAGATTTTGGAAGATTACTGTTCTCTCTCTCTCTCTCTCTATAAATATNCTATGATTCTAAAAATATACAAAATAGTGTATATGTATAATATGTATTTTATACACACAGAGAGTTCATAATATATATAGCAAACCATTTGATTTAATCTTATGAGAAATTGTTAGGCTTTTCCACCTATTTTCTCTAGCTAACCACAGATGGAGCCAGCTCAGTTTTCCAGCAGTTCTAGTGGGAGACAGAATAGATTAACTTCCATGAGGTCCCTTTGTCCCATAGATAGGATACAACCATATAAAGACTCTTTGCTTTGCTACTTAAAATTTCCTTTTCTCTGCCATTGTCTGTGCTCATACACTTTCACTGCTATCTGAAGCCATGTTGTGAGGTGGAATATCTGAGCAAGAAGCCAAATCCACCTTCAGGCCACCTTTGAATCTCTAAGCTATTGCATGCAGTACAGGCAGCACCATTTGCTTCCCATCTTCAGCTAGACCTTGAACAAAGTTTTGGCTGAGGTCAGGTCTCTGCAGACTGTTCATGGTCACCCCTAAAGACTTCCCAGTCTTTAAATATGTACATAATACATAAAGAGGATTTACAGGAGCTTTGCTGAAATTCTTCACCTGTCACTCTTACCCAGCAGGAAGCAAAAAGTGATGTGTCCAAATCACAGAATCACAGCAACATGCAGGTTGGCAAAGCCCCTCAGGATCACCAATTCCAACCTAGAACCCTACTCTACAAGATTCACCTTAAACCATATCCCTAAGCACCACATCCAAACCACCTTCAAACACATGCAGGCTGGTTGACTCCACCACCTCCCTGGGCAGCTCATTCCAGTGCCTGACAAATCTTCTGATGCCTTCCAGGTGTTCCAAATACAGAAATAAATGTGCCTGTAAGTTCACACAAATCCCTGCCGTGGAAGCAGAAGACTTGCAGTCAATCAAACCACTTGCTGGTACATACTAGATGTGGGAATCACCCTGGGTCTGTGTCCATGAGGTTGAGGATGGTAGTAGGCTGATAGCTTTACTTATCACAGAGGGGATGGAGCTACACAAGGACCCAGAAAGCCAGCCCAGCAGATTGTAAGCCCTTAACTGATCAGAGAAGCTTCCACTCTGTCCCTTCCCTCTCAATTCAAATGTCAATGGGTAACAATATTTTCATTCAGCTCCAAACAAGAAACCAAAACTAGCACTGCAGGTACATTAGAGTTTGAATTAGATGGCATCACACTAACAACTGTGCTGCATATCTGATATAGACATATTCTGAGGCACTAAGGAAGCTCTTAAATAAAGGCATTAACATACATGCACCAGAGACTATGGAAATAATTATCTTATTAAAAAGAGCAATGCCATTTGTCTGCTGAGCTGCACAACAAAAGTGGAGGCGAGCACAAAATCCAGAGGGCATGCACAGCCAACACAGGGATCTCAAAGCAAATAGCACCAGAAAGTGCAAGGAAGCAGAAACACTAACCAAAATGGGATGTAGGAACATTTGCTACGTTCCTGACATGCACCATGATCAGTCAGCACCATCAGAGGTGTTTTTCCTACTCCTTTATTTCCTATTCCTTTCTTTTCATCCCTACAGCATCATTTTTCCCAATGACTTAGAGATAAATTGAGGGATTTGGAAAAATAGATGCTGGATGAAGTGCAAGCATGACTTAATAGCATCACTAATTAATTGCAAAGCCATCAAATATCAAATGCCAGGTTCCCCGTTCCCCCCCCGCCCCCCGCCTTTCAAAACCTACAGTTGATCTTTTATTTGACACCCAAAATGAAATTCCTCTAGTGTGTTTAAGCCATTTTTCATCTCTTCTTCCAGAAAGACTGGCTTGGGGGTTTTTTTCTTGTTTTTGGGGGGTTTTGTTTGTTTGTTTTAAGAAATATGATCTTTTTATGTAATGATATGAGTCCAGGAGTTGTGTCTCTGACAAAACCCACCATTTCCAACAAATCATCTAGTCCATGAGTTATGCTGTGCAGTGATTGCTAATATTGGCTGTCTCACTGCACAACTTGCAACACAAGTATTTGTAAACCCCAAAAGGCTGTTTTCAAACCTAAATGGAAGTAAGAGTTGCTATCTGCAGAGACAATAGTTAGCTTAATATATGAAAATCAATAGCATTTCCTTTCTCTGAGTGCAGAAGCACTCTGGAAAGTACCAAGTCCAATACTGTTCATACATCTCAGGCCATGACAAACAGAGCTGCTTTCCAGAATTCAGGACTGGTTGAGCAGCAGAAATGCTGAGTGGGGAACTTGTAGGTAAATGGTAAGTTTGGGAGAAAAATAAAAGGAAAATCTTCATGAAGAAAGTCTTTATGCATCTCCTCCCCAGAGACAGCCCCTGTGGAGATCATATGAGCCCATTAAATGTGTTTGGGGAGTCTGGTAAATGGGGCATGGTTCTCTCCTTTAGCCAAATTAAGGTTGCCAGATCTCAGTTTTCCAGGGCTTCCTCTAAAGACCTTCTGTTCTTTCACTCAGGATAAATAATGAATTCTTATACTAATCCTTGGACATAGCTGCTAAAAGGTAGGAATAAATCTTGCAAAGTAGCCAAGGAGTGTCTAAGAGCCTGTCCTAAAGACACAGCAAGAGCTAAAGGCACCAAGAGCACCCAGGTGCCAAACAACAACTGTTGCAAGTGCCTCAGAGTGGGGTTCCTCAGATGGGATGAACACACAATCACAGCCTCATCCAACAGAGCTAAAACAACTCAGATTCTTACAAATACAGAGGAAATTATTTCAGAATAGTAGCATAAACTCATAGCCAGTGACACACAAATCCATTTCAGTTCTGCACAGCCCCTCCTCCCATACCCAGCCAAACAAAACAGCAAGCCATTTGGTTTTATATTATGAGCAATTGTTAGGCTTTTAAACCTATTTTCTTCAGCTAACCACAGATGGAGCCAGCTCAATTTCCCAGCAGTTCTAGTGGGAAACAAAATAGATGTTTAACTTCCATGAGGTCCCTTAGCCCTTTAGAAGGGTACAGCCATTTGAAGACTCTCTGCTTCACTATTAAAACTTCCTTTTCTCTGCCATTGTCTGTGCTCATACACTTTCACTACTGCCTGAAGCCATGTTTTGTGGTGGAATATCTGAGCAAGAAGCCAAATCCACTCTGGTGCTTCCTTTTATATGTCTTTGATTATCATAATAGAATGGATTTTGAAAGGATGCTTGCCTAAAAAATCCTCAACAGATACAAAGAGCAGAGCTAGGTGACAATGTTTGCAGCTGCCCAATATCTTGTGTTGTCCCACATTGCCAATGGCTGTTGTTGTTGAATTTCCATTTTCTACCAGAGAGGACAAGGTATGAATTGGCATTATTCAGCCAATTAGCACAACAAGATGAGGCCTCAGACTCTGCATAAACTACGCTCAGTGCAAAAAGGCTCAACTAGATGGAAGATGAAACAGAGGATTGTTGGGAAGAAAAATAAAACAAATGCTATTTACATCTCTCACTGTCAGATTGAGGGTGGCATTCTGAAATAAAAAGCATCTGAACTGCAGTCCACCTGCACAGCAGCAGCAGGAGCTCCAGAATCACAGCCCAGCCCCAGGCTCCATTCAGGCTTTGAGCTAAACTTGCTCCTCTAGGAGTTTTTAATCAAGCTTGATTAAAAAGTGCAGGCTGCCTAACCTGATATTGCACACACACACACAAAAAAAAAAAAAAAGTGGCAAAAACTCTTTCATAAAGCTCCACTTGTCATATTTTCCTAAGCTGTGGGGTTCAGTGCAGTGCTTTCCAAGAGTTCTCCCAGCACAGCCCTGCAGCAGAGCAGGAGGCAGCCGAGTGCTCTGACACCAGTCCTGGGTGGCATGCAGAGCAGACATGCACTGGGGTGGGAAACATTGAACTTCATCCTCCAAAAGTATCAAAAGGCGACTTCATTAAACCTAAAGATTTTTTGCAGTGAGGTAACAGCTTACAGTGTATTGCAAGGAGATATGAGAAAGGGCAGATTTTCCTTATCTTTTGTTATTGGAATTGACCCTCAGGGTCCTTAGGACTTGGTGAGAGCTTAAGCAAGCTTAGATCAAGGAAGGATTTTGAAATTGAATTTATTCAGATTAGCAAAACCTTCCGTGAGAGGATTTACTCTCAACAAGCTGTTGCCAACTCTGAGCTTAGACATCCCAGCAAATTTTCCTGATTTACAATCAACCTTTTTTTTTCTTTTTTTTAGACAAGGCTGGCCTCATTAAAATGTTTGCAGTCAGCTTTCACACAGTATCAAAGATTCCCTGCCAAATGTTTATTTATAGGTGCTTGCCTTGCTTATCCAGATCATTTTCATTCAGATGACATTGCAGGGATTTTTTGAGGGGAGGGAACAACCCACAACATTAAACATACTACAAATGATAAGACAGGAAAAGGCAGCAAGGAAAAAGTGCTCTAAAAATGAAAGCTACTTCTCAGTCACTTCATTTCCTACTAAAACCATATTTAAACCTCATATAAAAATTAATTTGCACTCTGGCATTTGACATATTTCAATATTTGCCTATCTGAAAGAGTGAGGTGCAGGTTCCCATTTGTGACTGCAGACTTGTAACACACTCAGAGCATAAACCACAGAAACAACCAGGTTGGAAAAATACCTCCGAGATCGAGTCCAACCTCTCACCTAACCTTTCTAGTTTACTAAACCACGGCACTAATTGCAGCAGGCAGCAGTTTCCCAAGTGAAATCCAAGCAGCTCGACTCACTCAATATTTTGCCACCTGCTTTCCTGGGTCAGGGTTTTACCTCACAGCCCCAAACCAAACTTTGTATGGTTGAGGTTCACGATAAGCTTGCGCTGGGAATTTTCTCCCTTCACTTAGGCAAAGAAAGCAGATGTCGCAGTGGATGACTTGCTCAAAGAACATTTCTTGGTTAACTCCTGCTGAATCAGGTGCCACATCTCTGACACACACAGAAGAAATTCCTGTGTTACCAGGACAAAATGACACTATGGCATTTCGGGGACCTGCATCAGGGCTGCAAATCCCATGCATATTTTGTGCAAATTCATACCTTGTCCTCTCTGGTAGAAAACAGAAATTCAACAACAACAGCCATTGGCAAGATCCCCAACTTTCTCCTCTCTGGGGCAGGTGTTGAAGGTGCAGCCACAGGGAACTCTGGGTCTAGCAGCTATTTTTGGGCCATATTGAACTGTAAGAGTCTACCTCATCCAAACTCTGTGCAACTTGAGCTAAATGGCAAATACTGGGGGTTTGTTTGTTTTCTTTTTTTCTTTAAAGAGTGAAAAAGAGAGCAATGTAAAATCTTTTGTTGCAGCTCCATAACCTTCTGCTTTCCTTCTTGGCTGAACCTTAGAAATACATTTTAGATTTTCACAAGTTAGAGCAGAAATACAGCGGTAAAAAGCTAAACACGGACGAACACCCTCAGATGGTCTACTAATACGATTCAACAGGGCAAGGAACCAAACGCTGCAACACTGAGGGTTATGACACTGACATGATACAGTAAATATTTTAGATGGGCTCAGCATCCTCAGCATTAGTTAATTTGTTTGAATGCTTCAATGCTTCTTTTATTTCCCCAGCCAAATCTGGTTTTCTCAACTCAGACTTTTATGTCTTATTGGCAAAAAAAGTAAAAAAACCCCAAACCTCCAAGTCTGTACCTTTAATACTGTGGGAGAGTTCGTGCAGTATTTATGCCAGTATCTTAGTTCTGAAAATCTAGCAAGCATAGCTTTATAAAGACCCCTCAGAAAAATGTGGGTTTAATCCATAAAATCTTTTAATGCCTTTAAAGAAGTGATTTTTGGTTGATTGGTTTTAACAAAAAAAAAACAAACAATCAAACAAACAAAAATAAATCACAGAAGAAATATTTATCACAGAACACTTCTGTATAAACAAAGCTCAAAACTTGAAGGAATTTTTATTTAATAATGCATTACTTTCACCTATTTCTAATTCTGACTGAATTTTGCTCATTTGACATGAAAAAAATTAAGTACCAAGTCTTATCAAATGAATAGCAAAGATCCAGACAAGAAGTTTTTAAATCACAGAAACATGCAGGTTGGCAAAGCCCCTCAGGATCACCAAGTCCAACATCTAACCCTGCTCTCCAAGATTCACCTTAAACCATATCCCTAAGCACCACATCCAAACAACGCTTTAAACACATCCAGGTTTGGTGACTCCACCACTTTCCCAGGCAGCTCATACCACACTGAGAATGGAAGTTGTTACGGGGTACTACTACTACAGAAGACTTGGAAGCCAATTTTTCTTTACATTTCACTTATAACCAGGCTGATAAAGACACCTTGGAATTTGAACAATTGATAAAATGAGATCTCAGACCCTGCAGTACTGATGCTGTCAAAGAACTGTATTCCTGCATTCGAAAAGCAAGCAAAGTTCAGCGAAGAGCACCACAACCACACATTTACAGTTTGCCCAGTAATGCAAAGAAAAAGTTTTTGTAATGAGCTGAACTGAATCTTCCTCAGATTCTTTTTTCATTAGGAACCAACAGATTGGGCACCAGCAGCAATTTCTGGAAAGTCATCTTCACCGCTGTGTGGTGTGTGCCGAATCCGCCCGAGGTAGATGAGATTCCCCTTTGCCCTCTCCCAAAGTGTGCACATGCATATGTTACGGGAGCAAGGTTTGGTAACTCTTGCAAAGTCTAATTTCATATACTTGCCTAACCCTAAGCCCATTGTAGGTGGCATTAGGCCTATTTTTTGTCTGAAAGATTACTGCTGTATGTATGCTATCTTAAATGGTCTTTTTGTGACCTCACTTTGTGCCCTGAAACAAATTAAGAAGGTTTTTGTGGTNAAAAAAAAGAAAAAAAAAAGGAGAGGGTGGGGGGAAAGAAAATCATCATTACCCATGTGGTGCACCAAGGCACACAGACTTCCTTGTGACCGTATTTAAAGAAGCGGGCACAAAGAAATAGTCATTGCAGCTACAATAGGGGAAATCTAGTATGCATTTCCAAGGAATCACATTTTGGGGAGAATTACAGAATAATTACACATATGCTTAGATCACGAGCGTTCAATGAAGCGGACAATATTTTGAGGATTTAAGATGTTGGTGTTGTGGTCGTCTCTAAGAAACCAGGATAATTCAGACATTCAAATGCAAAACCGCACCATTTGGAGAGTGTAATGCGGTCTGTTCTGGTCAGTGTTACAAATTCGGGAAGGATTCCCTGGCTGCAGACATTAGCCACTTAATACTTAAATCTGTTTCCAAATGTAAAGCATGCAACAAAAGTGGTTTGCATTAATGAAAGGGATCCCCGCGCCGGTGCGGTGACACATTTCATTAACGCACCGCATTACCCATGTAAAATATAATCACAACAGATATGCCTGTCCGGCGGCTTGACAAGTCCCACAGATGAAATATCATTTAAGTAATTATGCAATAAACCCCCGCCTCAGTCCCAGCCGTTTGCTAGCTGCAGCCCGAGCTAATTTCACCTCGGCATATGCAGTGGAACTCCTCAGCCTTGCAGCTGTGATTACAGACAGCTTCGTGCTGTTGATTTGATTTCTGAGAGCGCAGCAAGCTCATCGGGCCATGAGAATTGTCAACTGCTAATGAATTGCTAGGAAGTGCCAGCAGATGAGGGCAAATATGTTTTGGCTTGCCCTACCAAGTGTCACAGCACAGACCACTGCCTTTTGTGTTGGCTGCGCTTGTAAACACTGAGAGATGCAACCGAATACAGTTTGGAGGAACTTCACATTGGTCTGATGTTTCATAAAAGCAAAACCACAGAGACACTGTTTAGAGTACAGCAAAGAAGCAGCATCGAGTTCTGTTTCTGCCTAACCTCCGCTTTCCTAGAGTGGATTTTAGTATTCTTTAAAACAAGAGGCAACTTCTGGTTTTTATGCATCTGGTCTCATTATTGAGGGCAAAAGAACAGCATCATCAGAATGCAAACAATTATTACAGTGTTATTTGTGTGAGCCAGAGTGTTCTACAGTCAAAGGAAGAATAAAAGCCTCTACAACGTGCTACAGGCTTAGGATTAAGTAAAACAATTGCCATACCCTGCAAACCCCTACTCAGATGACCATGCCATAGTGTTTACTGGGGCTACTGGTCTGGTGGGAGCCTGCTTTGAAAACTACATCGCCTGAGACCCTTTGATTTTGCAAACATTTACTTCTTGGTAAGTCTTGATACAGTGCTTGTTTGGGGCCAGTGGAGTCTTCCAAGCAGGGCTTGGCAGAGCTGGAGAACCAAGGTATGAATTTCCCTAGGGAGCATCTTGCCCTGTCGTTGCCATCATGGCAGCAGTAAGCAGGCCGAGTTGCTACAAAATGCAGTGTAAGCAGAACAGTTCTCAGTTCCCTTTAGAGCCCTCTGTCCAGGAAATATAGTGAATTTGAGGTAATTCCACTGGTTTTCCTCCCTTCCCCCCAAATCACAATGCCCACGTTAAAAAAAATATGTAATTCCCAAGCAATTAGGATAAGATTCTCTTTGTTTCTGTTGTGGTTCGATTAACCTGTTCAGTCTTCTTCCATTGTTGCTGCTGCCCTTTTTCTGTAACATTGAGGTTTACAATTTTTGTTTCAAAGTAATCTAATTAAATTAATGAGGATAAATTAAATAAATCTTACTAAATTTGTTAAGCAAGAATATCCACAAAACCACTTGTACAGGGAGATGGGTGGTGGCTCATCCTCCACTAACACCACATCATGCCCAGAGCTGTTCTATGCCAACACATTTCATTCTCAAAGGCCACAAACATAACTTACCCAAGCTCAGAATATAGAACCATAGAATGGTTTGGGTTGGAAAGGACCTCTAAAGGTCATTTAGTCCAACCCTCTTTCAGTGACCAGGGGCATCCTCTTGACAACAGTCAGTCATGACTTTACAGCAAACATTTACAAAGCAGTTCTAGAAATGTTCCACCTGCTGACCTTAGACATCTTCCTCTGCATCCAGCAAGTGCAATAAGAAACAATTTCAAGCAAGCATAGAAGACAAAGCTCAATCTGGTTATGCCAGCCTGAACAGAAACAGGAATGATTTAAGTCTAAAGAGATAGTCTTAAATCCTTCCTGCAGTACCTGCACACTTGGAAGGAAAAGACAGCAACAGCTAGTAGAGATATGTACAATCACCTGTAACAGTTCACTCTTCCCACTGTGATCAGTAGTATTTTGGGGACATTATGACTAGCAAAGCACAGGATTAGCTGTCTGGGTAATTTATGGTTCCCATTAGCATTTTTGCAGTGTGATGAAAGACTGTGTAGAGGGAAAAAACAGTAGATGAATCAAGGCTTGGCTGTCAGGCTATAGGAATGAATATGGGAGACTGATTTAATTTCATTTTCATGGAGGCTAAAACTGCTATGCAGTTTGGCAGCTCCAGTCTTGCCTTAGCAGACATCTGATAGGCCCTGTGATGCTTTTGCTCACCCCAGCTTTATGGTGTAGTTACTGCTGGCTTGAGTGAAGTTACTCTTGATGCACACTAGCATATCTGCACCCCCAGACAACTCCATTTGTTCCAGTGTCAACTGAAAGCACTCCATGGGAAGAAATACGTGGCTGCCTAGCAGCAAACAGAGTAACAGCCATCAGTCTCATCCTTGCTGGGCCCATGCTGTTGCCTCAGAAAAGCCAGGTGCCATTTCTTCCTCTCTTACTCAGAGGAGCCCATCCTTTCTATCAACAGCTAAAAGGACTTAATAGTTCCACCTCAAATGCATTAACTAAATAAAATCCCTGTTTGGAACACTCAATCACCTCACATATTTGTTGCTCACTCCATGAAGCTGATGGGATAGTGCAAGTGAGGACACTTGTGCAGCAGTTACAGCATCATCTGGATCTTGAAAACATAACCTTTACGTCTGCAGATTCCCCAGCCTAAACCTGGCTGTGCTCCTTCGCTGCTTCTCAAGGCTGAAGGAGATATCAGATGTGAGATGTGTAGAACAAACCAGTACTTGGCAAAGTCAAACTGTAACACATTCTAAAAAGGATTTGTTGAGGTCTGAGTTTGGCTTAGCCATCCTTTGACGCAAAAATGTCTGGTGGCGTGGGAAAGCAAATTCATAGTATCACATCCCCTCTGCAAAACAGGGCTCCAAGGGCTCTGCTGTGGCTTCCACATCCTCTGTATATAGATAGACAAGAAAGCTCCCCAGGTCTGGCTTGGTTTACCCTGTGTGTCAGCCAGCTAGGACATATACTTCATTGTTTCATGTATTTACTCCCTTCACAGAGCCACAGGGAAGCACAATGACAACTGTGATGAGAGTGTATCAGCAGAGAAGAGAGTACATGATTTGGGCTGCAAGAAGTCAGAAATATTCTAAGGTTGTTCTCAAACATCCTCTTACCTATTCTGGATTGAGGTCATGGCCACACGAATTCAACAGTTCAAAGTAAAGGATGCCACATCCATCCTAACCCACCTGTCTCTTGAGATCTACAAGTACCTGAAGGGAGGTTGCAGCAAGGAGGGAGGCAGCCTCTCCCTCTTTTTGAGAGGAAATGGTTACAAGGGCTGCCAGGGGAGGTTCTGGCTGGATATTAGGAAATATCTGATAACCATTTCAGTTAAGAAATATCAGAACAGTCTGCCCAGGGCAGTGGGGAGTCCTGCAGTTCAAGCAGGGTGTGGACCTGGCACTTAGGAACATGGTTTAGTGTTGACCTTTCAGTGCTGAGTCAAAGTTGGATTGGATGATCTTGGAGGACTCCTCCAAGCAGATATATTCTGTATTTGCAAACAGCCCAGGTAACACATCAGAAAAAAACCTGTAGCCCAGAAACCTTTGGAGCTACATCTCTGCCTAGCACTAACCAAGACAGCACTACAGCCATCCAAGCTGGCTGAGCACCTTACCTTGAGACTTCCCAAACACCCAAAGCCTTAAACATTGCATTTGCATTTAATCCTAAACCTCCACTCAAATGCAAACCAGCAAACAGTTAAAGTAGAGAGCTGCTGTATGGGTTCTAGTTTATTGTGTACACTTAGCCAGCAAGCAAGCCAAAAGACAATCATTTTTGCACGAAGCAGCCTTACTGTGGCACAAAGGACGCTGCAGCTCTCCCTTCTCTGCCTGGCTTTTCACGCTTCCCCTATTCTTCTGGTGAAACCCTAAGCCATGAAATTTCTTTTTTGTTCAGGCAAAGACATGGTAATGTCAAGCATTCACGACCATAAGCATGGAAAATTGATGAAATTACAGTGTGTTCAGGAAAATAATGCAGCGATGAGAGAGCCTCTGCTTGTATCTGCGTCCTGGTGGCAGCTTTTTGAACAGGTGAACATTTTTTCCTCCCTCTGTGCGAAACATCTCTCTGCATGAATACATCAAATGGATGCCCAGGGAGAAAGGTCAAAGGGAAATAGTCACGCAAATAATTAAGATATGAAGAGACCATGTATTAATTTCATTAATGCTTTCCAAAGTCTCGTTTGGCTGAGGTGCACTTTGCAACTTGACACATGGCTCTACAAAAATGGAAAACAACTGAGCTGGGCTTCTTGCTGCCAAAACCCAGGAAAGGCTTAGTATGAACAAGGTAGCTCTCCTCGAGAGCCCCCCACAACCAGAACACACCCAACCCAATTTCTCCATCTCTGTTGGGTGTCCATGCAGCTACAATGGGATCTTCACACACCTTGCTCCTATGTAGTGGCCAGGTGAATAAATAAGCACAAACACACAAAGCCCAAAGGTCCTGAACTTCTTAGCCAAACAAACACAGAGCTCATTTTCTGGCAGCTGCCCTCACACTACCACTCTTACAAAAACAAAACAAAACAAAACCAAACCAAACCTTTGGGGTTTTTTTGGTTGTTTTTTTTTTTTCCATAGAATCAGCCAGGCTGGAAGAGACCTCCAAGCTCATCCAGTCCAACCTAGCACCCAGCCCTAGCCAGTCAACCAGACCATGGCACTAAGTGCACCATCCAAGCTTTTTTTCAACACCTCCAGGGATGGTGATTCCACCACCTCCCCAGGCAGCCCGTTCCAATGCCAATCACTCTCTCTGGCAAGAACTTCCTCCTAACATCCAGCCTGAACCTCCCCTGGCACAGCTTGAGGCTGAGTCCCCTCCTTCTGTTGCTGCTTGCCTGAGAGAAGAGCCCAACCACACCTGGCTACAACCTCCCTCCAGGTAGCTGCAGAGAGCAAAGAGGTCTGGCCTGAGTCTTGTATTCTGCAGGCTGCACACCCCCAGCTCCCTCAGCCTCTCCTCACAGGGCTGTGCTCCAGGCCCCTCACCAGCTCCATCACCTTTCTCTGGACACCTTCCAGTACCTCAGTATCTCTCTTGAACCGAGTGCCCCAGAACTGGACACAGTGGTCTAAAGTCTTAATGGTTTTCTCCACGGGTCTGAGGACCAGGGCTGTTTTATTAGAAGCTGAGATTGATCTATTTAGGTGGCTCCAGAAATTCTAGTCTCAAGGTCTGCCGTCATCTCAGGAAAGGCAGCAACGCCACTCCAGATCCCAAAGCCTTACACAATCCCTGCCCTTGGAAAAAGTAAGAAACTGCCGTGTAGCAGTTGCTTGTTACCTCCCCCAGGCTTTAGGCGGCTCCACAAAGCCCAAGACAGATGCCGAGCAGGGAGAAGTCCTGTCCTAACCGCCCGGCACGGGAGCGGCAGCCAAAGCAACCTGCACGAGTGCCGCAGGCACCGCCAGTGGCGCTTCCCGCCCGCGGCTCTCCCTCAGCAGCACCTCCTGCCTGTGCTCATGCTCACGTCGCCCTCTGGTGGCTGCTCTCGTCAAAGCGCAGGGCCCGCCTCAAGCGGCGCAGGGCCCCGAGCAGCGCAGGGCTGATCCCACCGCAACGGTGCGATCGGAAGTTTGCGACCAGCATTTTAGTCCTGAGCGTGGTGCAATACAGCGACGGATTTTCATTCTGTCCTAATCGCCACGAAGTCCAAAGACATTGATGGAGGTGGCAGTGCACAAGTTCCCTGCCCGGCTCACGGCTTGCAGGCTGGCTCTAGGGTGACATCTGAACCTTGCTCTGCTGCCTGCCCCTCTGTTCTGGCGAGGAAGGGAGGAGAGGAGGAAGAGAGGAAGCTGAAGGCTGGACTGATTGTTCAGGCCATCACAGCCCTCATCAGACTTGGTGTCCCCAGCACAGACCAAACATCAAAGGACAACTTGCCTGTTCTGCTCACGGCAAGGGACAGCTTCCCTCCTTTCACGCATCTCTCTCCTGCCTCCACATGTGCACACCCTGCACCCTCACACTCAGCCTATGCAGCATCTGAACCGCAGTTGTCTATATTGTGCAGTATCTCAGCAGGAAAACTTAAAGGCTTCTGCTTCTGAGCTCAGTGAGTTTCCTTAGCTCAAGTCCAAGGACAAGACGACTCACAAATTCTCAACTGAAGCTCCTCGCTGCTGTGCAACTCTGAAGCCATTGGAAGGCTGGGGACAGAGTGGCTGAGAGCAGCCAGGCAGAGAGGGACCTGAGTGTGCTGAGAGATAGGAGCTGAACAGGAGCCAGCAGTGTGCCCAGGACAGCCAATGGTATCCTGGCTTGGATCAGGAATAGTGTGGCCAGCAGGACAAGGGAGGTTATTCTGCCCCTGTACTTGGCACTGGTCAGGCCACACCTTGAGTGCTGTGTCCAGTTCTGGGCCCCTCAATTCAAGAGAGATGTTGAGGTACTGGAAGATGTCCAGAGAAGGGCAGCAAGGCTGGGGAGGGGCCTGGAGCACAGCCCTGTGAGGAGAGGCTGAAGGAGCTGGGGGTGTGCAGCCTGCAGAATACAAGACTCAGGCCAGACCTCTTTGCTCTCTGCAGCTACCTGGAGGGAGGTTGTAGCCAGGTGTGGTTGGGCTCTTCTCTCAGGCAACCAGCAACAGAAGGAGGGGACACAGCCTCAAGGTGTGCCAGGGGAGGTATAGGCTGGATGTTAGGAGGAAGNAGTGCCATGGTCTGGTTGACTGGTTAGAGCTGGGTGCTAGGTTGGACTGGATGAGCTTGGAGGTCTCTTCCAACCTGGCTGATTCTATGATTCTATGGAGTATAGGCAGATTGGAGACCCTGGCAGTGTCGGAAGGGCTTCTGATCTGTGATGGTACAGCCACTGACTGACGACTGACAGAGGCACTCAGGGGCATCAGGCAGTGTCTGCCACTCTCCCTTCTCCCAAGCCATTCAAGCCCAAGGCCTCAAAGCCATTCAGATTTCTCTGATGCCTGCTGATTTCACCCGCAATTAGCTGGCTTACTAAACGCCCCAGAGATGAGCCTTAATCTCCTAGTGGGTCAGTGATTAAGCTAGAAAGCCTGGGTAAGCTCTTATAATCAGAAGGAAGAACACTTAATATACATGAGGCATAGATACTCTATTTAAGAATAAAACCAACTGGGTTTCCACAAAGAGATCATCAGGACATAGGGCTCAGGAAAAACAAAAACAACAACAACAAAAAAGGAAAAACAAAGCAAAAAGATGCAGTCTTATTTTTAAAGGTTCTTAGTTCTTATTAAAAGTTAATTTGGGAAGACTGAAATTTTGCTATAAACTGACAGACTGCCAGCAAAAGGAAGACCCAAAACTACCAGACAAAACCCAGTCTCCATCTGGAAATATCCTGAAGCTATTCCCCCTCAACTATTTCTAAAGCAGATGCTGTTGCACTGCTCCCTGTACACACAAAGGAAGAAAGTAAGTGAGCACTAATCACAAATGGGGACACAATCCTCCTCTGGGTGACTCTTACCAAGGGAGGAAGAAAAGGGACATAAAAAGCAGGTCTGGAAGCACATTAATTATAACTAATGTATACCAAAATAATCCCCAACATTCAGATAGTGCTAAAGCAACATTGCAGCTTTTACTTCATATACCACCTCAGTTACATTTGGATTCCACCATCCCTTTAAACTTGAAAGACACAGGAAGTGACATTTCCCATTTCAAAAGTCCCTTGGACATACTTCTCCCCATAAAGTTGGTCATTTCTCAGAGCTTTCACTGCTGCAGCTGCATCAGGAGACACCCCATAAAACGCCTACGGATGGTAAAGTGGATGAAGTCTCTCCAGACTGGAGGGATGGAAGAGGCATGGAAAAGTGTCCCAGCTCTTTCTAGTTTGTAGCCAAAGCAGGTTACAGATTTGTGTGAGGGGAATTAACCTTGCTAACTGGCAGGCCAGGCTGTGTTCAGATGTTCAGGATCACATGTCCATGGCTTTATCCAAACTCACTGGGAGATAAGAGAGAACTTGCAACAACTGCTCCCCAGAACACAAGCTTTCCTTCCTGATGCTGTGCTGTCATTCTGTGAGCCAGAGGATGTTTTTCCTTGTGGATTACTAATTAAAACTGGAACTAAACCTACCAAGAGCGACAAGGTGGTTCAGCTGGAGGAGAAGCATACTGCAAGAGCAGGGGTGGCCAGCAGTGAGAAAGCAAGCAGAAAACACAGACAGCCTTGGTGAGCTCTGGCAGGTTCAGGATGCTAACCCTGCCCTACTAAATCACTCAAAGCAGGCATGAGATGTTTGCATTCCTGTTCAGCCTGAGAAGGAAATTTCTGAGTTTAGAATGAGCACGTGGGAGGTGTCCCTGCCTATGGCAGGGGGTTGGAAGTAGATGATCTTTGAGGTCACTTCCAACCTAAACCATTCTATGATTCTATGTGAACGTCTTTAATATATCATAGCATCGCTGTGGTTGAATGATGTTCTCCACCCTTGCTGAAGCATAAGAAATCTGATCTCATAATCTGAAGCAATCAGTGGTGAAGAAGTGTAGAGGCCAGTTCCCAAGCCATGCCTTATATTGATAGGCAGTGGAAGGGGATTTTGTTTCAGGAGCCAAATCCTCCCCCCACAAGCAGAACATTCCTTTCTTGCATGTGCTAGTGAAAAGAACCATGTGTAAGACTGCCAAAGAGCTGGGCAGGTCTGGCAGGTTCCCGAGGGCTGAGAATCACCTTGCACTTCCTTGTCCCTCCAGCAGCAGCTTCGGCTACTTGAAGTCATCTGTGGATGACAGCACTTAGCGGCGCCTCGCTTTGATTTTTGATTTAAAGCTATCCTCAAAAAAAACCCCCAAAAAACAATTTAAACCCCACGATGAACAACCCCCGGAAGGCAGCAGACACTCCCAGCAGCTCTGCAGTGCTTCAGCATTGAACTATAGCAAAAACAATTTGTCACAGCAACAGCTGGAACGAGATGTGTCAGCGAGATGAATGTCTCCCTCACCCACGCTGCAATGCTGAGCACCACTGGAGGGAAAACAAGAGCAGTCTGTTGCCAGCCTGTGTTAGCAAGAAGCAATACAGCCACTTCATTCCAGTGAAGATGGACAAATGTCTTTTTCTCATCGGGTTTCTTAGAATAATCCCTGGATAAGTAAAACATAAAACTCCTGACCCGGGTCAAGTCTATTCATCTGTGTTCTCAAGACTGGTAAATAATATTTAGGCAGGAATTCTCTCAGCATCCAAAAGCTTCCACAGGGGTGGCCACCTCTTTCTAGTGTGGAATTAGAGGGATTGGAGTCTCCAAGGGGCTCACTGAATACATATACTTTTTTTTTAAATTCATATTTATTCTTTTGCAGTTATCTGGCATCTGGTTTAATTGCCAAGAATCATAGAATGGTTTAGATTGGAAGGGAGCTCAAAGCTCAGCCAGTTCCAACCCTACCATGTTCCATAGGCAGGGACACCTCCCACTAAAAGAGGTTGCTTGAGGCCTCATCCAACCTGGCCTCGAACACCTCCAAGGAGGGAGCAGCCACAATCTGCCTGGGCAACCTATGCCAGTGTCTCACCACCCTCACTGCAAAGAGCTACCTCCTAACATCCAGTTTATATTTCCCCTCTGCCAATTTAAACCCATTCCTCCTTGTCCTGTCATTACAAGACCTTGTCAATAGTCCCTCCCCAGCCTTCTTGTAGCCCCCTACATGGTAGATTCATAAAGGAGATTCTGCCTTTAAACTTGGCGTGCATCTGTACCATACAGCTTTCAATGCTGAAAACAGAGCAACTACAGCTGCAGGTTTGCTCATGGTTTGCCCTTTGGAACTGCAGAAGAATGTCTTGCAAGGCTTAGAGACTATGCAAACTATCACACTCCTAGTCCAGCCTTTCTGGGTTATGACTCCTTCCCTAACAAGCTTTGCCAGTAAGGATCCTGCAGATGATTTCCTAGGACTCACTGTCCCCAGTCCCCAAAGCTGGAGAGGGCAGGGTGGGAGTGTGCCACCTCAGACAGCCTCAGTGGTACAGAGTTGTGACAGTACATCAGGATGAGAAGGCACTTCCTTAAATTAGCATCATTATTGTTTTATGAAGTCCAAGACATCTTCAAAAGCAAGGAAGTTTTCCTTGAGATTTTGAGCTTTAGGGGTGTTGAAGCCACCAAAATTTCCAAAATCCTCTTCACAGTTTATTTCCTCACATGTATGACATGAGAAATCATCCCCAGTGTATTTGTCCAAAATAAAATAAACCAGAAAATCCCAACTTCTTGCCCTTTCTGGCAGAAATCATTCTATTTTGACCACCTGATGGGCCCTTGGGGTTAATTAGAAAATCCCCATCAAGAGCTCAGAGGCCAATATCAGCTGTCAAAATCCCACATTCCCCTCTTTCACCTCTTTCAAGTGCAAAACGACCTGTGTCTGAAGATGTGCCAGAGAATAAAAGGGCACACCACAACCACTGTGGGCTCTGACTTAGACCTATTCATGGCCTCACCACTATGAATACAGCAAAATCTCAAATGAAAGTTTTAATCTCCCCACCGCATTCAAGCCAAAGAGAAAAGGGCTTCCCTTTTAACAATTTCCCCCCTTAAATCTTTTGTGTGGCTCTGCTCCTGAAAAAGCTGAGATTTTGCTCAGCCTCAGCAAGGGCTTTCTGCCACAGAAAGCACTGCACCTAACCCCTTTGTGCTGACATAAGAGTAAAAGTCTGCTTGGACCAAAAGTAACTAACGCAAAAGGCCTTCAGAAGGTCGAAATACAAACTGAACAAGAGCAGAGATAAAAGTGCAGGCATCTGATCTTGCCCAGCTTGCCTGCCTTGCTCTCTTTCTCTCATTCCCAAAGGTGCACCCTAAACACAAAGACAAGGGAGGCAAAACAAACATAGACAACAAGAGAAAAGACACTGGAAGATGTTACACCACATCCTCGAGCATCCTCACCTCAGCAAATCAAACAAGATCCCTCTGGTATCTACAGCTGCATGTAGGCATACACCAGTGCTATTGGAGACCACAGGAATGTTGCTGTCTTGGTCAGCAGCAGCTGCTTTCCTCTCAAAGTGAGCAGAAGTCAGTTACAAAAAAATTTTTAAAAAAAGAGACTGGACCTCATATTCAGTTTTAGCAATTAAGAACATTGAAGCTGTGATTTCATTAGCTAATTGCTAGGCCACGTGCAGAGGCATTAAGGGTGCGGGTAGGTACAGAAAGCCAGAAGAAACTGGTCAGGAGAGCATGCCCAGAAGGGTATGCATCTTCAGATGTGCTGCTCCAGCTTCTGAGGTTTGGGGAGATTTCTTTGCTGCTTCATTACAAAGCAGACTTTTGGTTCTTTTTTAATCTTTTGTTCGAAGAGCTCCCAGCCATCACTTGAGAGCATCACCTGGATGCCCAGGCCCTCTCACTGCAATTAAGGCAGCACAATTCCATATCCTTAGATATACCTGGGGGCAGCCTTCTCTTCCCTTCCAGTGCCTGCCTGGGGTTTTTCTCCTGGTGAGCAGCAACACCTACGTTGCACAGGGAGAAGCAGTGAGCATCCCCAGCCCTCAGGAAGCCATTCACTTCAAGGCAGCTAGAGAGCTGTGCCCCGCTTGCCCTCTTCACTATTTTTGTGCAAAGCTCAGGCTTGGACTCCTTTCCCCATGCAGATCCAAGCAATTAAGGACGTGGGGGGAGGCGGGGGGGAAGGAGAAAAAAGTGTTTCAGGGTTTTGTTTCTCTTCACAGTTTGTTCTTTCTTTGTTTGTAGCTAAATCATACTAATTGCTGGTCCTGGAAGGAGGGGGAAAGCACCCAACCTTCTCTGGGTAGGAAAGAGGCAACAATGTGTAATTGATTAATTAATATGACCCTGGGCTTTTTCTTTTGTACAAGAGAGCAGCTAAGGGTTTGGAAACAGGACCTCCTGTTCACCCAGCAGTGACTGGAACCACCACTAGCAGAGAGCACACTGCCAAGCAACATTTGCAGTGGTTTAAATTCAATATTGCCCTACTGGCACAGTGACTCACCGCTCCTCAGAGAGTATTTGTACAGAAAAGAGAGTGTTCAAAGGTCCTAATGGGCTGCTAATGACATACTGACCAGGATCCAATTCCCCCATTCCAAGTAAGGCGAAACAACCTAGCTCCACAGTAAAACAAGGCAAGGACTCAAGAGAACTGTAGATCTCTCTCCTCAAATACACCATCCCAGGGCTTCCAGTTGTTGGACTCCACCCGACTCACAAGCCAGGAACACACCACAGAGTTAGTTTGCACATACATCAGATCTTCATGCATATCAGCTATCTTCGTGCTTATGAGCAGAAATGCTACTGGGAAAAAAAAACAGAGCACTGTCTGAGTCACACCAGTGGGACACTGGTGTGCCACAAAGGTGCAAACTGGGAGCTGCGCACACAGCATTTCAATGAAAACAGACTGCAGTGCTTGCCAGCAGATGTTGAGCAGGACTTGGGGCCAGAACGTGCTACCCTACAAGTCTGCTCCTTGTCAAGAGTGCAGCATACCCAGACAGCAGCATGCCTGGGAGACAGCTGTAAGAAAATGAGCAAGGAGGATCTTTCTTTAGTCAGAGAGAGGAAAAACACTGGAGAAAACTGAAGTGTGGTGGTGATCACTGAAGGGAAAGGATTTCATAGTGTTTCCCAAACTCCTGCATGATCTTCTCTTAAAAGGGAGTTAGAGCTGCTGTGGTTGTTTTACTGAAGGCAGGCAGAGAATTGAGAGCACCTTTGACTTGACCAGAGCTACGTGAGAGTGATAGAAGTATTATGGCATTATCTGTAACTGAGCAAATAAGCTGTGATCTAAGACTCCCATTCACCCAAAGTTCAAAAATCACTGATGAAACCTCCTCTTTGAATGGGATGGCTACAAACCCTTCTCTAGCTTCTACACCCTGCAGTGGTCAATGTCACTTCTCTGTTTACACCAGCAAAGTAGTTTAGATAAGGTCATGCTACAACTATGAGCTGAATTCCGCTCACAGGATGTCAGGGGTTGGAAGAGACCCAAAGAGATCATCGAGTCCAACTCCCCTGCCAGAGCAGGACCACCCAGTCTAGCTCAGGTCATGCAGGAACACATCCAGACAGGCCTTGGAAGGCTCCAAAGAAGACGACTCCACAGCCTCTCTGGGGAGCCTGTGGCAGTGCTCTCCCACCCAAAACAATCCTCTGTCAAATAAAGACACCTTAGTGAAGGCTCTGAAGCCGTGGGCCAGCCACAGTGATGAGCTCAGGCTAAAACCAACAGCTAAAGACAAACTGAAGCAGGCCTGACCTGCCAGGCCAGCAGCAGAGGATCTGCCTGTTTGCAAACTGTCTCATGTTTCCATGTGAACAGTGCTGAGCGAGCTGCTGCCCTGGCTTAGGAATGGTTTAATTTACATGCCCTCGGCATGAGGTCATATCCACATCATGCATGATCTCTATCAGCTCTACAGATGCCTTAACCTGAGAACGTCTCAGCTCTTTGAGAGCCATTCAAACTTGGCAGATTGATATAGTAACTGACAATTCACTGCCATCCAAGTGCATGGGAGAACACAAAGCTCACATAAATATTGTGGAGCATATCCCATTGTTGCTTATTTACTTCTGCCATTCAACTTCCTACAGCTCTGAGAGGACAATCATTTCTCTCTGTGTCATGGCTGGAGAGCAGCCCTGAGGAAAAGGACCTGGGGGTCTGGGGTGATGAAAAGCTCAACATGAGGCTGCAGTGTGAGTGCCTGAAAGGGGCTACAGGAGGGCTGGGGAGAAACTATTGACAAGGTCTTGTAATGACAGGATGAGGAGGAATGGGTTTAAACTGGCAGAGGGGAGATTGAAACTGGATGTTAGGAGGAAGTTCTTTACAGTGAGGATGGTGAAACACTGGCATAGGTTGTCCAGGGAGGTTGTGGATCACAGAAGCACAGAATGTGATCTTCTTCAATCATGTTTGGTGATTCTGTGACCCACAACCACCCTGGAGGTGTTCAAGGCCAGGTTGAATGAGGCCTTGAGCCTATGGCACAGGGGGTTGGAACTGGATGAGCTTTGAGGTCCCTTCCAACCTAAACCATTCTATGCTGTATTTGGCTTACCCAGCAGACATGAACAGCTCCTTATTTCCTTTTTCCCCACTAACGAACTGCCAAACTATCACAAGTTTGCAAAGCAGACCCCACAAAGAAGTTCCAGAACTCCCACAAGAGAAACCAGAGACTCATGTAGTCAAAGTAGACAGGAGGGCACTCACAAGCTGCTAGACCCAGCTCAGCACCCTCTAAGCATTACTGTCTACCTTCACTATCAGACCTGGGCAGACAGGTTTATTGCAAGCACATGAAAACAGCTTCAACAGATCAGCAGGGCCCATCCCACAACTTTTTTTGCCATCCCTATTATTTTGTCACATGTAATATTGTTTCACAATTGTGCCATGACAGCAGGCACCAAAAGAAAAAGGCAGCTTCTTCCTTTTTTTTTTTTT
>VWZI01015884.1:527434-541454 GCA_013396835.1 Psilopogon haemacephalus | reverse complement strand
ACTCCCCCTTAACACAATGCTTATTACTGCCAATACAGTCAATTAATTGCTAGGCTGCAAAAATTATATAGCAAATACCAAAGGTACAATGAGGAAAAAAAGGAAATGGTCAAAGATAAAGCTTTCCTTCAAGATTTAAATATAAGCAATTAATATTTTTAATTAAAATATACATTTCAAGAAGTATGGAAAAGGGAAGTAGATATCTGTGCCTTAATTAAGTCTCAGAAAAACTTGCTGAAGGAAGTACTACAAACACTACAGCCAGCCCTGATGGAAGGAATGAGAGGCTTAGTGAAGGTAATCACTTCACATCATTTTACCTCCCCCCCAAGACAGGACCATGGAAAGGACCCAGGAGCCTTGGTAGGCTGCAATGTCTCTGCTACATGAGGCATCTCTTCCTTCTGCTGTGCCTTGTGTTTCCCTGAAGTACTGAGGGCTAATTCAAACAGGGCTGCTTGTCCAGGTCACTCAGACAAGCACAGAGGCTCCCCATTTTGTTTGCCTCTAGCTTCCCCCAGATTAAACCACCAGACCTACATCAATCATTGGGTGTAAAAGACATGGAGTAATTGGACTAGAAGGTTGTCAACAGACTGAGGGCTTCTGTTCAGCAAGCAGATGTCTCGGCTTTCTCTTGGTCTTGTTTATTCTTCATAAATACCAAAGCAAGACAGCAGAGTCACTATTATCTGGCAACAACGTTCTGTTAATCAGGCATGTCATTTGCTTGTAGGGCCCAACCTTCTGCAGGTCCCAGGCATTCCCCTTCCACAAGAATTCACCACAAAAATACTGCAACGTAGCTGCTTTATGACCATGGCTAGGATCAATTTGTTTTGTGCTCTCAGGCACTGATCTTGCAATGGACATTCTAGCAGGGCTTTTTTTTTTTTTTTACATAAACAAGAGGTTCTGACCACCATCTTTCCTTTTTTCAACAGCAGTTTGTCAAGAGCTTTTGCCTAAATCCCAACTCAGGAAAAAAACAAAACAAAACAAAACAAAACAAACCCACCAAAACAGCATTCAGCAAAAAGAAAACAGCAACATCTTTCCTAAATGGCTCTGAAAAGTAATCCAGGACATGAAAGCCTGGTCAAAATATTAATTGCACTAGAAGTGTGGTGTTGGTAGGATAAATCATAGAAAGAGGAGGAAAGAAAAAAAAATAAAAGAAAGAAAGAAAAAGAGAGAGAAAAAAAAGGAAAATATAAAAAGACAAATCAAATCCCAAAAGTTAGAGGGCAGTAGCCAAAACATTTCAGAAATAAAGCACCAGAGATAATAACACAGAGCAGCCATGAGCCTACACAGCCAAGAACAAGGGGAGGAACCAGATCAGCTTCATCCAGCAGCAGCCAGCTGCTGAAGTGGCAGGAGAGCCCTGGTGGCGTCTGTCCCTGTGAGTCCATGCAATTCCACTGGCATCCAGGAAACTTCAGCATGAGATCTGGCCTGAACAATGTGCACCCAAGACATCCACAAATAATAAGAGGAAGTTACAGCTGGCAACACTCCTACAAGACCTCATTTCCCATGTGTGAGCATACTTGCTCACAGTATTCCTGCCTGGAACACAAACAAATTTTACAGCATCTTTTGCTGTAGGATAATCACAGACAAGAACTTCATGTGCCATCTTGTCCAACTACCCTGCAGTCAGCAGGGACATCCCCAGCTAAAGCAGATTGCTCAGAGCCTTGTCAAGCCTGACCTTGAATGTCTCCAGGCATAGAGTATCTATCTACCATCTCCCACAGCAACCTGTTCCAGTGTTCCATTACCCTCACAGTAAAGAAATTCTTCCTACAGTCCATTCTCGATCTGCCCTTCTCTAGTTTCAAACCACTGCCCTCTCATTCTGCCACTTGTTGCATGTGACTGATGCCCATCTTCTTCTAAGGGCAATGACTTCTCCCCTTGGCCTCCTCTTCTGAAGGCTGAGCAAACCCAGCTGCCTCAGGTGTTCCTCATGTGTTTGAGGTTCTTCACCAGCTTGGTTGCTGTTCTTTGGACATGCTCCAGCACCTCAATGTCCTTATTGTAGTGAGGGACCCAAAACTGAACACAGTACTTGAGGTGTGTCTCAGATGTCCTCTCCAAAAGTGACATGCTGGGGACACCTGTTAAGAAGGTGAGTGAAGAAAACACTTTTTGTGTTCAAGCCTCTACTCAGTGATGGCACCAAGAGCCACTCACTCTCCTTCTCTCACCAACCTGTTAAGATGCGTGGCAAACAGAAGCAGGGTCTTTCATTCCCCTACAGCAAGCAGTAACCAGGCTTACACACAAATAGCATTTACATTGCAAGCAGATTTGGTCCTTTACCTCCACTGTGGTTCTGCTCTGACTCCACCCACCCAGTGTGCCCTTTTTATTCAGGTTTCACTTCCATTTTTTTTTTTTTTTTAATTGCAAAAGATGCCAACTTTCTGACTCCTGGAAGCAACACTGTTCCCATCCAGCAGCACACTCTAACTAGTGATCAGAACACCATTTTCTTTCTGGAGGGCATCAGACTTGCCTGCAAACAAGTTTAGCTTTGGGTTTGCACACCAGGGTCGGGGAGGGGGGGGAAAGAAATGGCTTTGGGAGCCCTAAAGAGGTGCTTTTGCTTCCCTGACTCCTCACACAATATTCTTTCAAATGAATTTAAAGCTTCTCTTGTTCAAACCCCGGCAAAAGTAACCACTCTGCAGTTTTTTCTACTATTATGCAAATAGATCAATCAGCCAAACGCTCCGGTGAGAATTAATTTATATTTGAATCAAACGAAGCCTTAAGATTCTTTATAACCCAACCCCCGGGCCAAGGTCCGGGCTAGGTAGCAAGCTCATATTATTCATTTGACGAAATGTGAACTGACATAAATACCACGGCTAACTTTCAATCCGATTACCCCGTTACCTCCCATCAATGCTCCCCCAGCCATCAGCCCCTAGCGTCCCTCCTTTCACCAGCGCAGCCAACAACTGACAACCCCGCCCTGATAAACAAGCACCCACGCCGCCACCTCGGACCCCCGCTCTTAACCCATCAGCCCCGCTCAATGCCCCCTTATTCGACAAGGTACTTCATTTTGTTTGTAGGAATCCAGGGGGACTAAACAGCGCAAAAAAAAATGCCGGGTTCGCTGGGGCTGCGATTCAAAGCTGCCCTTTCAGAGCTGCGCCGCACTTGGAGGCACCGAACAATAAACGTGGCCCAAACCGCAGCAGCGCACAGATCCAGGCAGCCCTGCTCAAGTTTCATTTAATGCACTCACCGTTATCTTTCACACCCTCCTCAACCCTTTAAAAAAAAAGCAAGCCAGCAAGTAAAACGGTATTCGGGGCTGCGATGTGCAAAGGTCAGCGTAAAGCGAACCCACGTTCTGCGCAGCACCCCTTATACTAAACTCGTGTTGACGACCACTAAGTTCTTTCTACTACCCTGCACAGGAACTTGTTTTTTTAAAAAAGGGTTTCCCCCCACCCTCCCACCCCCTCTTAGAACTGTAAGCCTGGCTAAACAATCCACCAGGTGTGAGAAAAGCCTTTTCTAGGCAAGCAGCTCTGCGTCAGGAAACCTACACTTTGTAATTAGATTAGCAAGCAAGGACTGAATAGCTCTGATCAAAACATCTTCCCCCACCCCCCTACATATCGTCTATAAGACATAGCTGATAACCAAGCTTCTCCAGTCGTGGCTAAAATCCACTTTCAAACGGGACTCCTCTGCACTCTGGAATTTAAATGAAGAGGAAAAGAAAACAAAGTGTACATTCTTAGCAAAGCTCCAAGTAATTACTTGGCTGTCCTGCTTAAACAAAGCTTCACTTGAGAAGTATGCCATAAAACAAACCCTGCGATTTAACGGCAGCTCTTCAGGGGAGCACCACCTAAGACACATCCAAGCCAGAGAGTTAAAGAGGTCATTTTTGCCTTCAGCACATACCTCATAGGGAAGTGGTGGAGGAGCAGGAGAAGGACACTTCTCTTGGCCACGCGGCCCCAGCACCAGCAGACGTTCTGGATCCCTGGCATGAGAGCTGAAAAGTCTCCAACCCAGGAGGATGACTTCGGTTGTGGCTTTTTCCATGTCACCACACAATCCAGTTGTGAGCATAAAGTTTGAAAGGTAGTGGCTTGCTGGAGACTCAAAAAGCAGGGTAGAAGGGAACTGCAGTAGGAGAAGGAGCTGCAGTATATTAGAGCACATCATCGCCTACACCTGTGCCTGCACGGGAGTGGCTTACACTCACAGAGGTGATGCCAAATGGAAAATAAGCCAAGACAACTTTCTTCCTAAAGCTTCTGCACAAAGTAAAAATATTTTCTGTTTCACAGCCCTGCTCCACCTGCCCAGAGTGTAAATATCCCCATTTTGAATATTGGTCTTGGCCCAGTCCAGACTGGAATTGGTCCCATTTTCTACTGTGGGGCCTGAAACCAGGTGCAAAACCTTGTCTGATTCAATTGTCCCAAAGAAAGGTATCAGATTACTTAATCCTTCTCCTCTAACAAGTACATTTGGTAAATCCCAAAGCTATTTTATCCTTCTCAAAAGTGTCTGTTAAATATTAGAGCTGGAGCACCATAACTGAGATCAAAAAGCCTTCTCTATTGCTAGAGGATGCTGCAGAACAGCAGAAGATAACAAGTGGGCATTCTCTATCCTTCCTCCCAAAACTCTGGAGGCAACTGCCATGCACATAGCTGTCACAGGCAGCAGTGAATTAAATTTTCTCTGTGCTTCAGTAACTGTGCTACCTACTCCTGCTTTTGTTGTAAGTGCTATAAGCAGAAAAAAAAAAGGCTTAGATGTTAACAGCACCAACACCAAAGTCCAACCTCTTGGCTTAAACTGCCACTTCAGAGAGGGTCTGACCCCAAGCAGCAATTTAGTCCTGTCTCCTGTTCCCCTCTACTGGATTTGGTTTGGTTGGTCTTTGTGGCAGTGTTTGTGGGGAGGTTTTCTGGGTTATTTGTTTGTTTTCCTGTAGGAGCAGGAAACTTTCAGCAAAAAAGGAGGGCAGGCAATTTTTTTTTTTTGTTGTGATGCCATTAGGGAAAGCTTCATAAAGGTTGATAGGTGAAGGAACAGATTTCCATTTAAGCCCTAAGCCAATGCTATTTTTAAAAGCACTAGGGAACCACCTCTTATCCCAGAATATCCACCAATCAGGAGGGTGCAAATACAGCTTAAAGCTACATTAACCTTTCTGTGTCTGATGAGCAGCAACCAGAGTACAGCTCCTTGAAAAGAGTCTTCTCCTGTGCCAGGACAACCTGGCCTTACCAGATTTCCTCAAATCAAGTTCTAAATCTGCTAAATCACATCCAGTGTGCCTAAAGACCTTTCCAGGGACAAGATTTGATGCTCTCCATCCTTTTACATTTTAAATGGAAAGGGGAAAACAGAGAGAGATAAAAAAGACAAAATCCACGTGTCGTAAGAGCCAAAAATGTGAATTCAGCTGCTGCAACATGGTTGCCGTTAACTAGTTCCCATTTCCACAGGCATGACAAGAAGCCTAAGTAAACCTGCTTCAGAAGATGATGATCCCTTCGCACATCCTGGCTGTCTAACTCTGAACTCCAGTCATCTTTGATATTTCCCCCTGAAGTATCAAAACCCTCCTGACAAAGTATTGAAAAGGGACAAGCGCACTGAAATTCTTCTAGGGCTTAACCCCACTGCATTGAAATTTGCACAAGTTCTGCCCCTGACTTGAGCCCTGACAGAACAAGCAACATTCTCAGGCCAAAGGCATGGGGAAAAGCTTTTCTACAACTTTCTTTACATGCTTGCACTCTCCTTAGCCCTAGAGATTTCCGTTTGCTTTCAGAGAGCTGAAGGCACAAATGGGCAAAGCATTCCACCACGTATCTACCCAATCTTGTGGCTGATGGGAAGCAAATCAGGCTTTTCTTTATTATTAGCATTATTTCATCAAGAAGAACTACAGTTCTCTGGCAGAGAACATGCTTTCTACAGGTTGCAGAAGCTCCCATGAGAAAGGTTCTGGTCTTTGCTCTTTCAAGAAAATCTCACAAGTGTAAGAGGAATCAGAACACCATCAGCTTCTCGCAGTGATAAAAAGGAAGAACCTTTCATCTCTGGGCACCATGAGGCTGCACTGCCAAGAGAAGGGCAGACCTGTTCTACACCCCACAATGAGCCAGTGGAGATACAGTGCAAAATCTATTAGCTCTGCACCCTGAATCCAAAGACCTGTGCTTGAGAATCCTGAAGAGATGTCCATGATGCCATAATACTATGAAGCTACTAAATGCTCAAGCATTATTGCCCCATTCTCCTTGGCTTTCTCTACATTGGGTGCTTCACAGTAAAAAGCATTCTCAAAGGACAACATAAATGCAGTTGCTTTCTGTCATCTAATTTTGCAACCTATAAAAAAGACCTGGGAGCACAGCACACGGACCAGTGTTTGCTAACTCATTTCTCATCAGCTCTGTGAAAGTAAGTGCTGAGGGACAAGATCGTCAGCCCTTTTTTTTTTTTTGTCAGAGCTCTAGAAATCACACTCCTTACCAATGGCTCGCTCTTTCTGCAAAACCCCCAAGTGCTACACCTTCTCCCAAGAAGCCTGCAGGTGGTCTTTTCCTCCACAGGTGCCCTTCAGTTTGCTAATGACCAACACAGGTGAATGAAGCCATGATTAGTGTGTGATCTGGAAGAGAACTGCTTAACATGAATCCATTGCCTCTTGGACATCAGTATAACATTTCCAGAGTGAAACCACTAAATATCTGTGAATTCAATTTAAAGAGATTTCCCATTTCCATTTTAAGGGCACTCCAGTATTCCAGCAAGGAAAGTTGGTGTCTTTTTTTCTTGACAAGTAACTGTAGCAGTGTTTGAGACTCTTTTTTCACGTAGATTTGGGTCCCACCAAAAATGCCTGAGTTACTTCCTGGGATCCTCAGCTCCTAGCAGTTGAAACCACCCACTGCCCAGAGATTTCAGTGAATCAGTGCACGGGGAAATCTGCTGCTGTTATAAGCAAAGGTCACCACTTTGGTTTGCAGTGAGGTGGCAGAAATAGATTTAAGACCTGATTTGGAAACCAAAATTACTTTTATTCTTCTTACCTACTTGAGTAAGGTGAGAGAAATACACACTGGAGGAAAGAAGTGGAGAAGTATCATGTTCTCTCATCTTCCATTCTTCACCTGCCCAGGCTAACTGGGAAACCCCTGGGGCAGACACCACAGCTGAAACAATCAGGACCTCGGCCTCTAGCAGCTAAGAATCCAAATAGCCACTGCCTAGCTTCCAGCTATTTTCCACCATGCTAAATAATCATGAAATCTAGGCAATGGATAAAGCATCATATTGCATTTACAAGCCCTAGCTCTCTAAAATCTGCAAAATCTTAGCTCATAAAAGGGGTTGTTTTCAAGGAGGTTGTGTGGTTGTTCATTAGACAGATAGGTGGAGAAGAAAGTGGAGGGATTATTCAGTCTCAGACCTTTACTTTTAAAGCAAAACAAAACCCACAGAGGTGGAACTTGGGGAAAGGCTAAAAGGACAGAATGGGGGAAAAAAGAATAATCAAATTTGGAAGGATGCAAATGAAACAAGCTTTGAAGGAGTTAGTAAAGCACCAGCAAGATGCAGAGCCCAAACTAAAGTTAATTACTTTTGACACGATCAGATCATCTGGTTGCATTTCAGGCTGCGTGCACTCTAGGCTGGCCAGCATGAATGGCTGGGGAAAAGAAAGTAACTCTTCCCTCTAGGTCCCTTTGCCAAGTCTGGGCTGCGTGCTCCGTCCGAGATCCCTCTTTCTTTGCGCGGAGAGAGAGAGAGGGGGAGAGGAGAGAGAAACACAGTTAACCACCTGTCAGGGCTGAGGACACAATAAGGCAGCCCCCAAAAGAGCTTTTCATGCATGCGTAATATATTTGTTCAGCTATTCACTTAATGAAGCTGATAAATGTGATGCGAAACAATAGTCAAGTTAATCTATTTAGTAAAATGTTTTGAGACTCTCAGGCGATGTTAAGGAGGGTAGTGTGTTCAGGGACATTTTCATTTCAATACGCTCATCTCTCCCCTCTTAAGGGGGGGGGGGGGGGTTTCAAGCAACCTATGTGAATATAATTTCTTATAAATGTGTCTTTAATGGGTTTAATTCACCCTTGCCAGCTGTTTTTTTAAGCTATTTTGTAAGAGCAAAACAAACGTGCCAGGCTTGGAAAGCTAGTTAAAATTAGTTTCGGTCACTGGGGCCAAGCTATATTTCCTGCAAACCATCTGCTTGATTGGCACAATAGAAGGATTTTCAAGAAAAGGCGGGTGCGGGGTGGGGGGAGGATCGGATCTAGAAGAGCTTTGAACGAACCAACAGTTACTGTTCCTTGTGCTTGAATTCTAAAGGTAAAGCCTTAGGTGTCTTAATATAGCTTCGCCCCCGCAGCCTCCATTCAAGCCCCCGACGAGGTCGATAAGCATCGTTAGAGAGCTTGGGACACGCCGGCCGACCCCTCCCCGGAGAAAAGCGGAGGGGGGCTGAGGAGGAGGGGGGTGGAGGGGAAGCAGAAAGCAAACAAACCCGACCGAGCGCACACACGCTTCCGAAGGGGCGAAGCTGCGGCTCCCGGGGTGCGGGGGTGGGCAGCGGAGCCGGGGTTCGACCGGCCCCTTCCACAGCGGTTTGGGAAAGAGGAGGATGCGAGGTTTGGCTTCCACCTGGCCGCGGGAAGCTCCTGGGATTGTCCCGGGAGAGGCTGGTGGCGGGGGGGGGATTGTCCCGCGTGGGGCCGTGGCAGTGATTGAGACGTTTGTCCCCGGGGGACGGCAAGGACGAGGACAGGGACAGGGCTGGAGCTCCCGAGAGCCTCCTCTGGCGCAACCCAGGCGAGCGCTTTGGTGTACGGATTTGAAGTGCTGGCTCTCCCAATTTCATGCGGATTACCAGCCTCGGAGCGGGACACACGCAGGCTGCAGCCCCTAACCACCCCCCGCTCCACCTCTGCCCTGCTCCTTGCTCCCGGCGGTTTTGGGGTTGGGGTTTTTTTTTTTTTTTTTTTTTTTTTTTTTTTTTTTTAAAGCGACAAAGAAAGTGAGTGACTTTTAAGAAATAAATTTGAAGATAACGACATTAAAATGAATGGCAGGAAGCACAAAACGGCGTGAGCATAGGTCAAACGGCATTAGTCACAGGTTTTATCATGAGACATTAGAATTCTCTTTCTCTTAAATGATCACTGCCTTTGAAAAGAAACTTCCAAAGGAGATCACTTAAAATAAGATCCTTTCGTCCGATTTCTTGGTTTCTTATGGTCTATCTTCCCTTTCAACACATGTCTAGACCCTTTTGCCTTGGTGCTTAAGGAATTCTTTACGAGTGTGCTCAGACGCATCACAAGGAACTGGGTCCACGTGTGCCCCAGCATGCGTTTGACCCAACCTTCCAGAAAATGTCAGACCCTCTTCTTTAAACCAGAGAAATTAGCAGCAGTTGGTCTATAGTCAGGCAAAATGCCCCCAGTGTATATGTAAAGAAAGGAGTAAATAATTTCAAAGGAAACCTATAATGACTGTAAAAAACCGGAATGTTCTGGGAGCAGTCCGGGAGGAGCTGTGCTGGGAAACACCGCGATGGGGTGGGGGGGACAGCTGCGAGAGAGGCAGGAAGACGGCGACATAGACGGGACAGAAAGAGGGAGGAGGGGTGTGGGGTGCTGGTTAAGGGGGTAGCAGTCGATTATTTTATTGTGAAAGTCACGTTTGATATATCTTTATTCGCTGCCGTCCCACTCGCTTTCTAACTAACACCTTGAGAGCAGCCCTGTGTATAAAGGGGCTTGCGAGACGCCCGAAGCCGTTGGGTCGGGGGGAAGAGGAAAGCAGGAGTGGGATTGGGCTGCCCCCCGCTGTTTCTCTACCCTCCTCGAACCCTGCCTCAGTACCTGAACGGTGCTCGCCGGGGAGGAGGGCAGGTGCCGGGGANGGGTGGTGGTGGTGGAAACTCCAGCAAGGTTTTATTTCAAACTGATGCTTTCAGACAGCGGAGCCTCCGAGTCAGCCTTATGCAGATGCTCAGCTGCTGGAGGCCAGGGAACAGCACCGGGAAAGCTTGTCAGGATCATACAATTTCCAGGGCTGATTCCGCACTCCCTAATAAATAACTTTTTGATTTGAATCAAGGGAGAGGTTTAACAGACTTTCTTTCTTCCCTAATGTGATATAAATCGCAGATGCACTTTTATTGAATGGTTAAAGCATCGACATGGAGATAATCAACACAAAACGTCCGGACAAAAACCATCGAGAGAAATAAAGCTGGTTAATAAGATTTTTGAGAAAGCTTTGTGTTAAAAAGTAAAAAGGGAAAACAGCTGAAGGTGACAGTTAGTTCATGGTTAATAGGATAAAGGCTGCATGGTTGAGCTGCACACTTCTGCTTGCAAAGGTTCAGCCGCACCAAAGGACTGAATGGGGTGCTTTTAAAACATAGGACATTTAACACATCTGTTATAGTCTTTAACAGAGAAATCAGGTAAAACCACTCTCAATAGCTGCTTTCATCACCCAGTTCCAAAAGACGTTAACTACACTTGCGCTTATTTCCATATTTGCCGCCTCAAACAAAACCTCTCGAATAGGAAAAAAAAAAAAACCAACCAAAAAACAACCAACCAACCACAACCGAAAAAACCCCACCGAACCCTCCCCGTTTTCTACTTTTCCGTTAGACGATGTCATTTGTCCCTTGCACCAAAATTAAGGGAGTTGGGGCTCTGCAGCGCCGACCTGCACGCACTTCCCAAGGACTCTGCAGACGCACGCAGATACAAAGCGAATTCAGGTGCATCTGGCAGCGTCGAGAAGGCTTCGAGCCACCAGGACTGATAAAGCCAAAATTAGCTCGAGCTGTACTGTAGCCAAGAGAACGTAAACGTTTGTTCTCCTTTCCACGGCCGGAGGGTAGCCGGTTCCATTATATTTAATGTAATTACGCTTAAGAGGACCAACAGACTGAGAACCCGAGCGGGCTGCTCTGGTCCCACAAAGCTGTTCAGATCTTTTCTCTGCTCAGCGTTCAGATTTTCTCGGAGCACAGCTCTCACCAAGTTACAGCAAAGCTTACGCGTCGGTCCGGTACGGGCAAAGGTTCTTTGCCTGAGCATAAGCACACACTGCTGGGAAGCTCAGATCCCGAAAGTAGAGGGCAATATCCCAAACTCACTTTATGCTGGACCTCCGACGTACAGATAGGAAAACAACCCCACCTACACGCACAGATTTTGCTGCAAGGCAAAAAGTACTCAAGCCACGACAGGACCCATTGTCCCAAATATTTTTTTGTCCCCTTCCCCTCAACAAAGCTTAGTTCCGCATGTTCTAATTTGTATTTTTCATTCCACAAAACCCGTGCTTTCTGAGAGCCCGCAGATAAGTTTATATGAATATTTATTGATTTATTTCCTAAACTCAGCAGGGGAGCGGCAAATAAATTTAGTGCTTTCTTTAAATAATTCCCTTTCTACGAGGCAAGATGTCATTCGAAACTTTTAAATAGGCATTTAATTAGCCTGTGTGTGTTGCCTCTGAACAAAACCCTGCTGGGAGCCTTTGGAGCGCTGTATTCCAAAGAGGCGGTCAATATGCAAAATTGATGACTACACTTTCTTTGTGGCGGGGCCATTGTGCCCCGGTTGCTTATGAAGTCTAATCCAATCATAAATTGCAGCCCTGGACCAATGGAGGAGCCCGGAGCTCGCCCTGAATGAAGCTCAAGTGGAGAACTTTGTTGAACCCCATTGTTGGGGCTGTCACTTTTGAAAGAGCCTCAGCGGGGCTGACCACTATAAAACCCATCGTCCAGGAAGAAGGGGCAGAGAACCCCGCCAGGCTGGCTGGCTGGATCTTTACTAACCGAGGTTTGCAAAGCAGAAAACAAATAGCAAAAGCAAACAAACAAACAAGCGAGCGGCCCCAGCCCTGCTCCGCGGACCGGCCCCTGCGATGATGTTCCCCAGCCTCATCGCCCCGCCGGCCGTCTACCCCAGCCTCCTCCGGCCGACCCCCACCCTCACCTTGCCTCAGTCGCTGCAGTCAGCTTTTTCCAGCCATTCCAGCTTCCTGGTGGAAGATTTGATCCGGATCAGCAGGCCCACCAGTTACTTGCCCAGGACTGCCCCCCCGCCCAGCATGTCCCCCCCAACCTCGGCGGCCAGGACGGACTCGGGGACGCCGGAGCTCACCAGCTCCACCACCGCCGCCAGTTCCAGGAGGATCTGTTCGCCACAGACTTCTAGCAACGACTCCACTTTCCTGAAGTTTGGAGTCAACGCCATCCTTTCCTCCGCCCCCCGCGCCGGTAAGCGGCCCCGCTCCCACACACCCCACCTCACTCCCAACCCATCCCGGCTCCTCGGCTCCGGGCGCTGCGGACCCATCGCCCGCAGTAGAGGGGCTGCGGGTTGGGAGGGAGAGAGGCGGGAGGCAGCTCAGGAAAGGGAGGGAGGACCCAGCACCGGGCTTGCAGAGCCCTCCGGCATCGCTTCTGTTAGAGCGGTGCCCTGGCAGACGGCTGATGGTCCCGCCTCGCCGGAGCGGCCGCGGGACAGACCCACGGAGCGGGCAGGGGGTTCTGCAGACGGAGGGTCCCCAGACTTGTGTCGGAAAACGGGAGATTCCGCAGACGAGCCTCCTGACCGACTGCCCTCCCGTGTGCCGCTTTGCTGGCAGAACCGTTCCAACTAAAAGTGCCGCTTTTTCTAGCCGGTTCTGAGTCCAGTGTTAGCTCCTCTTTTGGGGACAAAAGTACCGCACTGGTACCCTGGACCAAGGAGCAGGCCAAGCGACGGTGACCCCCTGCTTAATGCCACTGTATTTATTTACTAGAAACTTCGCCTGCGTTGCTGCAGAGCGTCCCTCCAAAGACCTTCTCCTTTCCGTACTTTGAAGGATCCTTCCAGCCCTTTATCAGATCTTCCTATTTCCCAGGTAGGTCTCTAAAAGTCCCTCTCCCTCTCTCCGCGGGCAGATCCCTCTGCTCCGTTCCCGCTCCAGGCACAGCCCGGTGATATTTCTCCGTCGCCCCCCACCCCCGGGGGTTATGCTCTGGTTCAGAGGTTGGAGGGAGTACAACATTCAAGCATCAGTCGCGCCAATTTGATGCCCGATTTAGCACAGGCAGTGACTGCCTGACACTCCCTGCCCGCTCCCCCCGCTGCTCGCCAAATTACCCGGGATTGTCACGGTCCCAAGGCGAGGCAGGTCGTTTCCCTCCCTCCCACCCCCTCTTCCTCCTGCTCCTCCTCCGAGGCATGTCCTCCCGCCGCGGGGCCGCTTTCAGCACCACGAGGGGAGCGGTCAGCTCCCGCCGCTCCGCGCCCGCGCAGTCCCCGCGCAAGGCAGGCGGTCCCCTCCTCTCCGCGCTGCCCCCTTGGTCAAGCTGGTGTTTGCGGGGATGCAGGTACCTCGGGCACGCTTGGACTTGCCTCCTCACTACCTACCAACACTCCTCTCCCTCGCCTTGTGTCTCCCACTTGCTGGCCTCTCGCTTAGCCCTCTCGTCAGCGCTGTTCAAACGCCATGGTTTGAAAGCAGGCTGTGGGGGTATGATTCTTACAGCACTGAAATATTACGATGCTGAGGCGAACAATTTAAAAAAAAAAAAAAGAAGGAAACCCCCCCCACACTAACCAAAACAACCCAGAAATCTAATTACACAAACAAGCTATTAATTTAAAAAGAAAACAAGGGTAAAGGAGAGAGGTGGAAAAAAAATAACCCAAGCTTTTCCATTCATCCTCTGGATAATGGAATTTGCTTCCTTTCTCCAGCATGTGAATAGCCTAACAAAAACAACTTGAGCTTTATAAATAGCTTTTCATGTCCATTTAATGAAAATGATTTGGGGAAAGAGACGATTGTGCCATCAGTATTCTCCCGAGGAGCCTGGCATGCCGTTGTGTTTAGTTTGAAAGTGTAAATCTCTTTTGTTCCAATAATATATGGCGTTAGCTGCTTGTCCTCAGTCTTTTTCTGT
>VWZI01015884.1:503254-521101 GCA_013396835.1 Psilopogon haemacephalus | reverse complement strand
CAAAAAAAAAACAACCCAGAAAAAAAGAAGCATTTTGAAAAAGCCTTAAATGAGAACAAAATCACTGCAAGAAAGGCTCCATCTATGAGAAGCCTTGATTAAAAAAACGAAGAGGTGTGCACAACAGGCAACTCTGCTTCCCAAAGTTTCAGGAAAAGACACTGAATATTTTGAGTGGCCTACCCAAAATTGCCTCTCTTGATGTAAGCCAAGACACTACCGACCAAAAGCAAAAGAACAGAAATTCTCTCCTGAGCTTGAGCCCAGGATTAAAAATTAGGAAAACCCCAATCTTACCCCGTTCCCCACAAATAAAAGACCATTTAAAAGATGTCTTTAGCACTCAGTTAAAGGCTAAGTGAGACGTTTTCTAGATATTAAGTCCATTTAAAGCCTGAGCCCTGCAACTGGGTTTTTTTTTCCCTTTTCACAGGCACATGCTCTGTCTGCATGGATTCAGGTGGGAGATTAGGTACCAAAATTCACAGTAGTAGCAGGTAAAGTCAGTGCTGGGAAGCAGAAATGTCAGAACTACCGGAAAAATGAACCTCTCAGTCAAACTCCTCATGATCAGCATGCTGGGTATTTGAGTCCACACAGATTTATCCCATGTTTACAGTACCAAGAAGTGGATTAGGAACGTTGGCTGAGTTAACCCTTAATAGTTCATTAAGTGAAATAATGCAACGAGAGTTCTTAAGGTTAAAACAGTAACAACACCAAGCTCTTTCCCCCCCATCATTAAAATATTTTTTTCTTTTACAATATTTTTCTTTAAAAAAAAAAAAAAGAAAAAAAAGTCATCAGCACTTAAAAGTTGTAACGTGAGCAGATTCAAGACCAGCTCAGTAAGACAAAGTAGTTCTGTTACAGAAAGTCATGAGGTATAATCAAACCATCCTCTCAAGCTGAGTCACAGAAGCATGAACTTGTCTCTTGTATGACTTTACACCCACAAGCTCTCACAGAAGTGTTTGCACTAAGTTTTCTTTCTGTACATTGAAAACCCAGCATCTTCCTGGAAGTTATTAGTGACAGCATTTAGTGTGGTTGAAAAGTTGCTTATTTTTTTTCCCCTCTGCACGAATAAAACAGCTCTTCAGTGATTTATTGTTAGCTGCAGATCGATATGAACCTGAAAGGCTCTCTCATTTCCCTCCTTTTTACCTTTGTGTCACATTTAAACAAATTCTAGTGTCTCATACAAACAATATTTCACAGCAACTCATGATATTCTGAGAGATGACTTTAGCCCTGTTTCTTTAAATAAAACCCCATAATATACAGCACTAATTTAACCAAGACACAATTAGTACAAAATAAGGCATCGTTTTAAAAGTCAGCACCAAAAAGACAGCTGGAAAGGCTCATACAGATCAAGAGTGAGGAGTGATGTGTTTGCTGAGGTACAGCAGACGTGGTGGTGGTGGTGGTGTGAGCATGCTTCCATCAAGAGCAAAGTGCAATTCTTTGGGAGGTGTTCTTGTTCCCCAGGAGAAGTACGAGCCTGAAAACTGACCCAGTAGGTGTGTGCGTTCGAAGAGGAGGAGAAATAGAACCAGGTTCACAGCTCTGCCAGAAGTATGGCCCAGCTAAACTTCAAAGACACAGCACCTTCCCTCCTTTCCCTCCTGACCTGAATACTGCTAAACACTCGTTCATTTTATTCTATTTTTCTGCAAAGGAAGAGTCACAGAAATAAATCTTGTCATCAGGGTAGCACTGGCAGTGCCACGGAGCTAAATTGTAATGAACCTTTTCGTGGTTGTGCTGATTGGAACGAAACCTTTGAATAAAACCCAAAGCTTTTAGAAAACAGCTGTGACATGTCATGGCAAGAACTAAACCCAGGAAGTCCAATTCAGCCCCTTCTCAGGGCTGTAGCTCACCTTTGCGTACAGCCTGTGCACTGCCAAAGGTTCTTGGGGGCTGCAGGACTTGACGGGGCATGACCCTGTCGCTGACTTCTGTGGAGGAGGGAAACTTCTTTCCTAGCTACAAACAAATGGGTGTCATGCCACTGAAGTCAACTGAGTTGGTTAGGTGGATGTAAGTGGGAAGAGAATCAGGCCCTGACCAGCAAAGGGCTACCTGATCTTTTGCTTGTAGCAGGATTGATTGTTACACAGTGTTTGAAAACCCCTGACTTGTTTGGCCTGTATATATATTTCCATATATTCCTATTTCATATATATCTCTTTATAAACACACAATGAAAGACAGCCAGGGTCTCAGACTGGCAAGGAGAGCAGCACTTCTTCTTTTCTTCTTTTTTTTTTTTTTTTTTTTTTTTAAACTTTTTTTTTTTTTCAAACTTCCCTGTTTTGCAGCTTTGCCTTTTTTTTTTTTTTTTTTTTTTTTTTTTTTTTGAGTATTATAACCAAGGCAAGCAGTATTGTTATAGCACCAGAACTATATGAAGCTGAGTTTAATCTGCAAAGCTGATTGGTACAAGTCCAGCCCTCACCTAAATGTGTTTGGTCAGAAGCAGCATAGGCAAAAATATCCTCTCCCCTCTCCTTCAGGACAGTACATGGCACAAAGCTGTTTGCTTCATAGCTGTGTAGTTCCCCCCTGCCCCTTCAACCTTCAGTAACGATGATCATTTTTACCATCTTCAGTATCTTAGGCATGAGAGCTTACAGCAACTAAACAGAAGAAAACAAAGGAATAGTGCAGTTCTCATCATCCTCAAAACAAAAACAATACAAAGGTTGCTTGGGTTGCCTGCACCCAGGTTTCAAGACTGACTCCAAGTGTCTTCTTGTTCTTGCAGCTCTAATACTGAGGTCCCAGCCCAGGAACATATTCTTTTCATGAGTCAGTGATCAGAGTTCTTGCCAAGTGGGAGAGTAAAGAATGGAACCAAGCTACTTCCATCTGAGGAAGATCACAACGTCGACTCCAGAGACGAGTCGAGGATGTCATCGTGATGGCTGTTGCTGTTGGAGTCACTGTCGTAACTCTGGGGACTCGAGTAGTTGGCTGCCTCTTGCAGTCTCATTAGCATGTTCATCTGCAAAGGCACAGCAATCACAGCTATTTGGATGCCGAGGCAGAAAGCACAAGAATTCCACAGGAGAGCTACAGGGGCATCCACTTTGCTCTCTCCAGAGAAACACACCCCACAACAAGGCAGCTTCAGGGCATTCACCGCTTGCACAGCAGCTCCAGTAACTGCTTCCCATCGGAAGGAAATGTCTACCTAAGCGTAACCTTCAAGCTCAAATCCTCAAAATATCCTCCACAAGCGAATCTGAAAAGCTTCTCTGTTGCTTCTTGCAAAACTCCCCAAGCTGTCTTGCTGACCTCCCCACAAACACTGCCTTCTCATTCTAAAGCTTCTCAACGCTCCTCCACTGGCCTTTGCTACCCCCTGTAAAGAAGGGAAGTGAAGTGGTTCTGCCATTTCAAACGGGAGAGCTTACCAAAGGATCTCCTTCAGCATCACTCACGGGCACTTGTTTGCTGGTGGAACCTTCCCGTGACACGGAGTAGCCGTCAAAGCCCACGTCTTCAGGCCGCAGCTGCAGCAGAGGAGGCCACTCGTGGTGCTGCGGGGTGGCCGCCCAGGGGTAGGTGTCCATCACCCACTTGGCAGGATCCTCCCAGGGCGCTCTCCTCCCATACAGCTGGGAAAGCACAAAACCACGTAAAGCATTGCCACCTGGGCCTCCCTTCACCAAGGCATAGGGAGGGAGGATACTGTAATACTGTTACTCTATTCCATCTTGTGGGATCATAGCTTTAATGGACAGTGCCTGACTGCTTCCCTTCACTCCTCCTCGTTCTTCTCTCACGGTTGGTGGGGGAGATGACAGGCAGGGAGCTGAGCTGAGCCATCGCGGCCCACTGAGGAGGCCTGGTGGGCCCCAGCAGAGGAGGGTGGTTTTGGCCTACCCTCAGGCTGGCTGAGGGTGGAAGGGGTGGAGGATTCTAGAAGGCCAGCGTGGGCCTGGCAGGTTTTGTACTTGTTCTGCCTTTTGTACGCCTGCTCTTGCAAAGCGGATCTCTGCCTTTTGTATGTCTGCTCTTGTAAAGAGGATTTCTGCCTTCTGCCTGCTCTTGTAAAGAGGATCTCTCCTTAAACTTCCAAGCGGTGTGCAGTGTCCTCACCCTCACTCCTGGAAAGGGGTGAGAGCCATTTCTGTCCTGCAGCCCCGGCTACGCTCATGGCCCCACACTGGGACGCCACAGCTGCGCCGTTTCCTTCAGTGCCGCCTAAGGAACAGGAAGGTGCCGTGACCGTGGGTGGCAGCCAGCCGTGGCAGGGGCTGCCTGGCAAGCAAACACCAGCAAAGGAGGTTCCCTAGCAGTGTTAACAGCTGGTTGTAGTGGCTGGACACCTCCTCTGGCACCGGCAGAGCTGGAAACAACCTCCCTTAGCAAAAGGCACCTTAACCCGAGGCAGCAGGCAAGTGGGATGTCGGCAGTGACATCTGGGGGGCACCAGCAGCTTCCTCCTCTGCATTTGCTGCGCCTGCAAAACCGCTGCAGCGGAGTGTGCAGGGAGGAAACATGAGAGCTGTCATCGGGCAGTAATGATGGATGTCACAGTGAAAGGTTCTCAAGGCAGGGGAATTCCTTTGTACTCAGCCAAGAAATAGCAGCAGCAGGGTCTGGCTGTGGCCCTGTTCCTGTTCCAAGTGGGCAGGCTCTGCTTCAAAAACTTTTCCTGAGTCAAACACTGTTCCAGGACCCCAACGTATTCTTCTTGTCACATTCAGTCGAGCTTGTCCTAATTAAGTAACACACTCTTTTTTAATGGCCATATGGCTCTCAGAAGCGTAACTGTAACTTGAAGTGACTTAAGAACTGCTTTATAAATCTCAGCCTAAATATCCCTCGGTGACTGGAACTGCTTCCTGGCACTCTGCATTCAGAGAACTCCTCGTGCCCAGCGCACAGCAGGAAAAGCTGAGGGCTAACAGAGCAATTCGGCAGCTCTCTGACATATCTGAGACTGTCTCGCTCTCCTCATTGCTGTTTCTTCTGGATTTTTAGGTGGTTTCATTTTTTTGCACACGCTAAGTATTACATTGCTCCAAATATCAACACCAGCAGCTAGACTTGATTAACTTAAAAGGTATTTTCCAACCAAACCCAAGCTATGATCCTATCTGGTTGGTTCCAGAGAAGGGTGACGAAGCTGGGGAGGGCCCTGGAGCACAGCCCTGTGAGGAGAGGCTGAGGGAGCTGGGGGTGTGCAGCCTGGAGAAGAGGAGGTTCAGGGCAGACCTCTGCTGTCTACAACTCCCTGAAGGGAGGCTGTAGCCAGGTAGGGTTGGGCTCTTCTCCCAGGCAATGAGCAACAGAATGAGGGGACACAGCCTCAAGCTGTGCCAGGGGAGGTTCAGGCTGGATGTTAGGAGGAAGTTATTGACAGAGAGACTGATTGGCACTGGAACGGGCTGGCCAGGGAGGTGGTGGAGTCGCCATGCCTGGAGGTGCTCAAGAAAAGCCTGGATGGAGCACTTACTGCCATGGTCTGGTTGACTGGCTAGGGCTGGGTGCTAGGTTGGACTGGATGAGTTTGGAGGACTCTTCCAGCCTGGCTGATTCTGTGATGCTGTGTGATCCTGGGACCTGAGTCCCAGCCCAACACGGAGTTGCCCAGCAGATGGAGCTAGGCCATCTCAAACCTCTTTCACAACCCAAATACTCCTCCTTCAGCTGTGCTCCATTAATTTTCTCAGCATGATGTCTTCAGGCTGCGGTAAACCAAATCTCCCATTTGATTCTTGTTCTCAAATTGACAGCAGGGCATGCCGGCTGCCGAGTGGGGAGCATTTGATGTTTTTCACATGTCTTTGCTACCTAGAAGGTCTGTCTGGATGCTAGCAACCTTCTGAAAATCACCTGGTGAGCAGAATTTCCCATTTCAATGTATGAAGTCTTTAGCAGACGACAGCCTGAATGTCCAAGTCACTCCTCCCTGCCACACCAACCACTTCTGCCCACCGCTGTCATGGGCACGTTTTTTGAGGAGCAATTACGGGGGTGAGAATCACAAAGTTTGATTCACAAAGCACCAAAGAGAACCGACTGGGAGATCAAAGAGGCCTCAGAGCAGCCTTCTAGCACATAAAGGAAGGAAAGATAGGGAAGGACTCTTTACCAGGGAGTGTAGTGACAGGATGAGGGCTAATGGTTTTAAACTAAAAGAGGGGAAATTTGGGTGAGGTGTAAGGAAGAAACTGCCTGCTGTGAGTGTGGTGAGACATTGGAACAGGTTGCCCAGAGAAGCTGTGAATGCCCCTTCCTTAGAAATGGTCAAGGTAGGGTAGGGTGTCCCTGCCCATGGCATGGGGGTTGCAACTAGATGATCGTTGTGGTCCCTTCCAACCCTGACTGATTCTATGATTCTAAGGCTGGATAGGGCTTTGAGCAACCTGGTCTAGCTGAAGATGTCCCTGACCATGGCAGGTGGGTTGGAACTAGACAACCTTTAAGTTCTCTCTCAACCCAAACCATCCTCTGATTCTGTGACTGGAGTGCAAGTGATGGTGGCAAGTCCATACCAGTCCTCTGCTGAACCCTCCTCCTGATTCCAGCAAGCTTTATTGCCATACAGATGTCTGGAAGTGCCTGGCAATACCTTCAACTATCCAAATCACTAGAGTATGAATCAGTTACTAGGCACAGGCAACCAGTGATGTTTTCACTGTGCTCTCTGAAAGAATTATGAAGGAATCTACTGAAAATTTCATCCTGTAGACTGAGAAGTAATCAAAATGTCAATGATACTGATCCTGGCACTCGTTAACATGTTTCTTTCCATGCAGAGCTTTGTTTCTCCTCTGCTGAAAGATTTGAGTTGCACTGGAAAATTCTGCCTGAGTTCACGACCACAAACATTTTTTTCAGATGCACAGTACAATTTCAAGGTGTGCTTCTGGAATAGATTATTAAAAGTTACATCTATGAGTGCCTCACTCTCACCACTGAAAACCTTAATAGCCTGGCAATAATATTTAACAAACAAACAAAAAATTAAATCCAATCTGGAGTTTTAGTGCTTCCATATTTCAAAACAGCTTGAAGAGAATATTTTTTTTGCCTGAAATTAATGACAAAGAGAATAATTCTGCCTGAAATGAATGGCAATTTAGGTAACATTCTCACAGACATGCAGTATTCAGAAGTTTCATCCATAGAAAGTGCTGTGCTATTGCACTTCCAAGAGCTACCATTCAAGACCTATGGCTTAGAACTTTTGCCTGCTCACCTGTAGCCCTTCTCTGACTGCCTCCAGAAGATATGGGATGATGGAGTAGTTCCACAAGTCAGTAAACCAAACTCTTGAACCATCTACATCTATGGGACAGGAGAGGAAGAGCCGTGGACCTGGAAAGGGAAATTCAGGTGTTACGCTCATATCACCACCACGAGATGCCTCAAAACAGGATCAAACAACATCTAGTTCTCTGGAGAAAGAAGGCAAGAATGAGAGAACACAGGTAGCCACCTTGTGAATTGCTCTTTGTGAGAGCTCAAAAGCCTTCTGAATCAACTTGCAAAACTACAGCCCTGGAAAGGGAGAATGATTAACCAAATTTTGTATCACAGTGTGTACTGAGGACTTAGAAAACCTTTTTAGTTAGGGGGGAAAAAAAAAAAAAGAAAAAAAAAAGAAAAATGCTTAGAACCTTCTGGTGGAGTTTGCCTCTGACTACTCTAAAACCTTGCATTCAGATGGCAAAGGAGTCTTTTTTATCTGACAGAACCCAAGGAAATGTACAAGGATGCACCTGACATACAGGGAAATGAAGCACACCCACTCACATACACCTGAGTACATGGGCAGAGCACTTACCAATAGTAACATCAGAGGAGCTGTGAGCCTCCAAGAATTTGTTCAGATGTTGCCAGACCTTGGGAATCCAATCAATAATTTTAACCAGCTCTGCATTTCTCATCCTGCCACTGATCTCTGTTTCAATTAGTTTTCTTCTCAAGAAACGGCCAAGAAAGCCTTTGACTGGCTCGGTGTGGTTAGCACATAGCACCCATCTAGAGAACAACAGAAATGTCCATCAGTCCCCTTCTGTGCTGCTGAACACATCTACTCTGGGCTACATTTACCATTCCTAGATAAGCACCACAATAGAAACAAGCTATACACCAGTCACAGGCATTTCTTATCAGAAATCATTTTGGAATGAGGGATTCACCAGAGGAAACTATTTGCATTGTGCACTTATATTTCAGCTTAGTTATCATTCAGTATCTGCTTTGCCTCTTTTTTTCTTATTTAACATTTGTGAAAGGATCAAATATGTCAGCAATCCTCTGGGAAGCAGAAGTTTTATGATCCACAGTTACTTTGGCAGCAGCACCATAACAAAGCTGCACATGTCAGGGCAGCAACTAGCAGTGAATGGTATTTCTCCCCTCACTTGTTATTGCAGCTGATAAGAGCAATTTCAGATGACTCAGGAGCCATTACTCCTTTGCCAGCCCACAAACATAAATAAGAAACATGAATAAACAGTACCTGAAATTATGGTGAAGCTGAAGGTTAGGTGTGGAGGAGGTGGCTTGGTTCATTGTGCCAATAATGTATGGACTATTAAAAAAAAAAAAAGTATATATATATATATAATTAATTACCTCAAACCTGTGCACTTTGAAAAACAACTTTTTTGTAAGATCTCAGCACTAAGAAAGGTTATTCAAAACCCTCCTGTCAAATAACATTTTTGTAGTTACTTATAAGCAGATTATCTGCTGGGACACTGACTTCTAAGGATCAAATTCTGAAAGTAAAAGAGCAATCTCAAAGCAGGACCTGCCACTAAAAATGGGGGTTTAGTACTGAAGATCCACTGCATGAAATGAATACAAATTATGCTCAGAGGGCTGCAGCAGCTCTGCTATGAGGACAGGCTGAGAGAGTTGGGGCTCTTTGGCATGGAGAAGAGAAGGCTTTGAGGAGACCTTGGAGTGGCCTTCCAGTATCTGAAAGGGACTACAGGAGGAGGGCTGGGGAGGGACTATTGGCAAGGTCTTGCAATGACAGGATGAGGAGGAATGGGTTTAAACTGGCAGAGGGGAGATTGAAGCTGGATGTTAGGAGGAAGTTCTTTGCAATGAGGGTAGTGAGACACTGGTATAGGTTGCCCAGGGAGGTCGTGGATCACAGAAGCACAGAATGTGATCTGTGACTCTGTGCTCTACAACCCCCCTGGAGATGTTCAGGGCCGGGTTGGATGAGGCCTTGAGTGACCTGTTCTGATGGGAGGTGTCCCTGCCTATGGCAGGGGTTTGGAACTGGCTGAGCTCTGAGGTCCCTTCCAACCTAAACCATTCTATGATTCCAGACTTTTTNNNNGTCTTATTTCCCTCTTTTTTTTTTTTTTTTTTTTTTTTTTAATTGACTTCAGAACAATTGATCATTTTGTGAGGATTCAAAAGCTTCACAACACTGATAGCCTGGCCACCTTAGTCCACTTCACCAAATTAATCTAGAGGTTGTTTTGTGAGGGCATTTTGCAAGTAGTACTGAAATCTAGACTGTGTTCTGGTATCATTTCTTTACCATTTGTGGTACTTGCAGTTCAGAAGGCCATTAAAGATCTCTCCCAGTGAGCTAACATGATGCAAATTATCCAAAATGATGACAAGAGGCATATCCACGGCGTTATTCTCACTGTTGCACTGGTCTGCTAGGTTGGACAGGTACTGGCGGAGTTCCTGCAAAGCATGTGTGAAGGAAAGACAAAGAAATAACAGACAAAAAGTTATCACCACGTTCCCTGAAAATCTCAGTTCAGATAAATGCACTACTGCCTTTGTCTTGAAATGTAAAGCAGAAGAGCCTGGCACCTCACAATGTTTTCCATGCACCATCAAGAATATTCATTTCCTTTGCTTTTGGAGGTTATGTTGAAGATGCAGACTGGATCAGAAATCCTGTGTGAGGGAAGGGCTACAGGGGGATGAGATTTTGTCATCTGGGTTGTGCCTTTTCATCAGTGCTGTCCTAATCTGAATCTCAGAGGTCTGAAGTATAGGATGGCTTTTTCTCCTTCAGTGGCCAGCAAATATGCAGCTTGCTTTCTTTCTGTTTTTCCTTTAATCTGAACATTCACTGGAGGTGTATTCAGCAAAACCAGCAACACATAAAAAAGCAGAGGCATTCCTGGCTGGTGCAGGAATGTGTCTGGACACAGTGACTCCTAATTTAGTGCACACAGATTACAGCTGCAGAAACTCCTGACAGCCTAGAGATGCATTTGAGGGTTTCTGGCTGAATGCCCACATGCAGTAGGGACAGCTTCTGTAGCAGGTGTTTAACTTCCTGGACAGTTCTCAGGCTCCTAACCACTTGGTAACTATGACACCCTTAGGTCTTTGAATATAGCCCTGGAAACTTGTTAACTCAAGTCCATAATCAGGGTGGCTGTCAGGAGGATGGAGCCAGTCTCTTTTCAGTGGTACCAGTGACAGGACGAGGGGCAATGGATGTAGACCCAGTCACAGGAAATTCCATCTCAAGTTTTGAGAAAAACTTTTTCCTGTGAGGGTGCTGGAGCTCTGAAGAGGCTGCCCAGTGAGGTTGTGGAGCCTCCTTCTCTGGAGCTCTTCAAAACCCATCTGGATATGTTCCTGTGTGGTTTGCCCTGGGTGATCCTGCTCTGGCTGGGGGGAGGCTGGACTCAATGATCTTTGGAGGTTCCTTCCAACTCCTAACTCTATGAATCTGCAGTTGTGAAAACCTTGACTACGATTCCCCTCAGGACTAACACGATGCTTTAAAAAGAAAGGCAAATTCAAACCCAGCTTTTGATGGATTAACAATGGAGAAATCTCTCTTTTTTCACTAATTGTGCAAGGCTATTTCTGTGTCTTTACCTTACTGGATTTATGGTCCACGTTGAAGGTTGCAATAATGCCATCAGCCAGCTCCCTGCCCTCTCTAAGGACCATGTACTCGGAGAGCCTGTTAGCTAGGTAGGTTTTGCCAGTGCCACTAGGGCCAGACAGGATAATCCTCCTGTGTTCCATCAGCAGAGAGACATAGCGCTGCAGAATTGGCTTTGGGATCAGTGACTCAAACACCAGACCATCCAAACTGTTCTCACAGATACCTGCAACAGGAAAAGATTCTTTGGTTAGAGGCATTCCCAATCCCCTTGGAAATTAGGAGTTTGGCATTTGGGTTTGTTTTGGTTTGTTTTTTAGCTAAGTCATTGTAAAGCTGCAAAGCAAACCCATTAGTGGAGTTTGGACAAATCAAGTTCAGTTGAAATAGCCAGAGGAGTCAAACTGAAAAATGTGATTTTTGTGAAAGTACCTGGGCCCAGTAATACTTGGAGAACTCCCCCCAGAATAACACTTGGGAACAGTAGATTTACATCTGACCTGATCAAGCTGTTTCCCACTGAAGAGAGAAATCCCTTTCCTACTCCAGTGTCCCCAGGGCCACAGGGAGCACAAATAAAGCTGCTAAAAGAAGCACATGAAGTGATTTGTGGGCTTAGCTTGGATCCTTCTTCAGCTTTCTGTTTTCAGAGCACTCTGCTGCATCCTAGAGTGCCTAAAGCCCTGTGGAAGCTGAATCTCAGCTGGTGGCAGGCAGAGCTTTTCACATACAAACCATCCCCATCCCAGTGTTTCACCATGCATGCTGTTGTGGTGGACCTAAATAAGCCAAAATAGGCCTGAACATGTCCTGGCTTGCCCAGCCATGTTCCCCTGCACCCCCTCCTTCTGTGCTGGGGGAAGCAACCATGGGAAAGGCAAACTAAAGCCCTGGTTTTGCCTGACATGGTCAGACTTGGCAAAGTTCTGTTCTGATTGTCCAAAGGTCCATTAGACTCAGGCTGCATGGGTAAAAGAGAGGAGCAGGTAACACAACAGCTACTGCCATTGCTGCTTCTGCCTCAACCTGCTCTCTGTGCTACTGCCTCATTGCATCCTGCCTGCCCCTCTCTAAGTCTTCTGCTGAATCAGGAGCCAAGTGGAACCAGGTCACAGACTGTGCCAGACCTCCAGCTTCCTGAGAAAAGAGTCTGGGAAAACTCCAAAGCCTCTACCAGCTTTGAAACCACGAAGAGCAACCCCTCCACGTGCTTTGGGTACTGTCTGATACCATAATGCTGCCCCAGAAATCTGAAGAGACTACTCTGTGAGTAAACTCTCTAAAGCCTCTTGGCAAATCTTTAGCAAAATTCTGTAAATTCTGAAGTGAATCTGAACACCTTCTGTCTGAGCAGCAGAAAGGAGCCTCTCAAGTCCCCTGGTGGGCAACAGGTACAGCTGAAACTAAGAACCCCTTTGCAGTTTTAATGTTTGTTCTATTGTTGCTAGTTACGTTTCTTAAGTGTTTGAGATTCCCTGTTTATCTCCTTCTCCGTAATGTTTTCATGACCGTGCGAGGAACTGATTATTATTAAAAACAGTGGTTGGTAGTGAGTTTTGGAATAACAAAATTCATAAACTCTATTAATTTTCAAAATACCATCTCGCACTCCTACCTCACCATTACAAACGCTGCACCCTCATCCAGGCTGTACCTGTTCACTTCTGAATTGCTAGATAAAAAAAACCAAAACAACCCTGCAGCTATCATCACTCCCCCTGATTTCCCAAACCCTGGTAATTAAACTCCTGCTCTGTGTGCTGATAGTTATCTCTGCTAACATAAAACTCCTCCTGATAAGCATTTGTGCAACCTCAGCAGCCACTTTAGGCGGAATTGGCTCAGGAAGAACTCGCAGGGCTTCAAAATAAACAGCAGGAAGGGAAGTTGGCAGATGCCATACAGAAACGTTTGCACCTCAATGGTTACTTGGAATATTAAATATTTATATAGGCAGCTTTATCTCTCGAAGGTGTATGGAAGCAATTTTCCATCAATTGATTAAAGACATTTCTGTTTTATTGAAAACTGTTCTCATGTATGAACTTTCAAAGGGCAAGTCGAGCCAAAGCAAGTTAAATATAGAATCCAATGGCAGCTTTGCAGATGTGGCTAGACCTTAAAGCAGCTGGGATTTACCCTTGGCCAGCGTGTTCTAAGTAAGCAGAATACTCTGTTCACATCAAGCCTCATCACACTGAGATATTTTGTGGCACAAACCCTGTGATGAGAGGCTGAGGGAGCTGCGGGTGTGCAGCCTGGAGAAGAGGAGGCTCAGGGCAGACCTCATTGCTCTCTACAACTACCTGAAAGGAGGCTGTAGCCAGGCAGGGGTTGGTCTCTTCTCCCAGGCACCCAGTGACAGAACAAGAAGACACAGCCTCAAACTGTGCCAGGGCAGGTTCAGGCTGGATGTTAGGAAGAAGTTTTACACTGAAAGAGAGATTGGCATTGGAATGGGCTGCCCGGGGAGGTGGTGGAGTCCCCATCGCTGGAGGTGTTTAAGAGGAGGCTGCATGAGGCACTTAGTGCCATGGTTTAGTTAATGAGAAGGGTTAGGTGATAGGTTGGACTCAATGATCCTAGAGGTCTGCTTAATTCTGTGATTATTCTGTCTGAGGTGTTCTCCAGAACAGCTCCAGGCATTGGTTCACAACATTTGCATCAAACCTACCAATTCCTACTGTTACAGGTGGAAAAGATGCTGAATGTATAGACTTAGCATGCTCTAAGTGCTGCCTTAATCAAAAGAAAACAGAATGCAGGGACAAGAAAAGGAAACACGATAAAATGCTTCCATTCCTCTGAGTTTCCTGACACAGCAAGCTTTGGTAAAACTGTAATTAGTGAGAAGTACAACAGACAGGTCAGGTGTAATTACCTTTGATGGTAACTGAAATAGTGTTGTTTTCTCCAACCAGATAGCCACAGGGCAAGAGCTCAGGTGTCTCTGCACTGTTGGTGCGCTTGATTTCTCCAATGCTGTAGCCCAGGACGCTGTCTGAGTTCAGCCCCAGCTGGCTGACCGGATCCACGTGGATGATGTACTCCTGGGGGGACAAAGGGAGCACTGAAAGCCTTATTACAATCACAGCAGGCTAAATATTTCTTGGCACCACCAGAACCTAACAGGAGAACTCAAGCACACAGCAGACTGTACTCACTGACCTTGAACAACCGCCTGACAACCCCATCCAGAACATCCCACTTGGTCTTGCCACTCACTCCAATGCAGCCTATGAGGAAGGCACGAGGCCTCGAATCCTAAACACACAGAAACGTGCAGGGTAGTTAATAAATAAATCCTAACTGCACCAGACAGGTCTATTTTAAGTAACTAAAATAGTGGCTTCTTTCTTTTTCTTTCCTATTCTTCTATAGCTGTGCTTGCTGGGAAGCACTACTTGAAGAAAAGCTGATTCCTCTCATAATACTTCAAGGTCAACTGAAACGTAAAGAATCACTGCCAGGTGGCAACTTTACTGACAACCTGAACTGGAGCTGTTGGGCCTCAGCAGCTCTAAAAAGATGGGAGGCAGCTGAGTCTTATCTGTCACCAGTGACACACCAAGGAACTGTTTTGCTGAGAAAAATTTGAAAAGTCTTTAGCAAATAAAAGCCTCCAGACCAAACTGGATTGGAATTCTCTGGTGCGTTCCAAAGTCAATTCTATTTCCAAGCTTGGGATGACAGAAAACTCACCTCCTTCCATTTCATTTCATCCTGAAAGCTGACAACTATTTTGACGTGTCTGCCTCCCTCTTTCCGGGCAGAGCCATCTCCGGTGTCATCTAACAGCATATCTGTGGACAGAAAACATCAACAGCTTCACAGCTTTATCTTACCAACAATGCAGCTAAGCCTGGTTTATGCCAACATCTTTGTTGTAGTCAGACACAACACATCTGGTCAAACACAAGCATGAGGTTTATTGACTTCCCTACCAAAGGCCAGTGCCACTCCAAGTGCAGGCCACTGTAAATTATTAGCCTGGTACTCTGCATTTTCCTTCCTACACTATATCCCCTGGCAAATCTGTACCTTTAAACACAACTCTTGGCAGCTAAGGTCATAATTGGACAAGTCCAGTCTCGGCTACAGTAGACCTGTGATGGCATTTTATAAGCAGGCTTTGTGCCAGCTCCTGACACATTTCCACAACTCAACTGGTAATCATTTTCATGTTGCGTTTTCCCGTGGCTAACCTAACCAAACCAAACCAAACCAAACCTTCCCAGCACAGGATAAAACTTGCCCACCACTTCTCTCATTAAACTCACCGAGACTGGTTGACTCTGTGAGGTTCAAGCTGTGTTGAGAGAGACCCACTGAATGTCTTGGAGAGGATGAAATGGAAGCCTGAGACTGAGCCCTGCTACAGCTGCCGTGGTTTTCAGATTTCAGCCGATCGTTTTCTGCTTTTAACTTCTCAATCTCACTCTTGAAAGGAGAAGTCAGGAGTTAGAAGGCACAGCGAAACACACTTGAAAGACACTAAGAGAGCTACCTTAAGAATAAACAATAGTCCAGCAGAAATGCCATTTTCACAATATTTTAATGGATTTAAATAAATTAATAGCTGTAGTTATTACAACATCCCTTCCATGAAATGTTTCAAAGTATCCTAGAAAATACAAATAGGTGGGAATTCACTAAACACTCGAGTGCAGCTACCTTGAGGCAGAGAGCACAGGAACATTTTAAGAAGTTGCTGGCAATCAACAAAATGATCTCCCTCTGGGGGTTTAGTGTTGAAAGAGTTAAAGGTGCAGAGTTGATGGCAGCAGAACTCGTGTTCAAGCTGACTTTTATTTAAGGTACAAGGTCTAACATTGGCAAAAAAACCTAACTACAGCTTTTAGCAAAAATTCAAGACTTCACAGGTTGACCAGTCCTTAACACATCAAGAGAGACTGTAGTGCTTGGGGTGGTTATTTCTTACCTGCATTCTGTTCATGGCCTCCCGCAGCTGGTCAAGCTGGTGAGCAGAGCTGAGGGCTTCCAGGCGAATATCAGTCAGCTTCATCTCCTTGTCTCTCAGCTCGTTGCGCAGCTGCATGACCGTTTCAGCTTCGCTGTCAGTGCATTCAGAAATTCTGGGGAAGATTGAAACCCAGACCTTGATCAAGATTGTTTGGTACTTTTCGGGTGGTTCTTCTCCAGCATTTACTACCAAAGGAGCAGTAAAGCTCTTCTGCTCCGTGGGAAGCAAATGAGAGCTTTGACTTCTTGGATTAGTGATACCGTAAGACATTAGACAGGTGATGGAAACGTTTGACACCACTGAAATAAACATGGCTGGAAGTTAGTTTTCATTAATCATCATCTGCAATGGAATTCTGGAAGATATCTGCTATTGGATAGTCTTAACTTTTTTTTTTTTTTTCATGGTAGCTGCCACCAAGGAAAACTTCTAAAGCCAAAATCTAAGTAAATGGAGGGGGTGCAGGCAGTAACAGCAGCTGGTTGGAGATTGATGAGTTTACAGACAGATTTAAAGCTCACCAGGTGTGCACAGCTGGGTTCCCCTGAACTGCTCTGGAGGGCTTTGGAACTCTACACCTAGTCAAGCGTGATAAATTCCTCCTCACTTTAAAGCTTTCATGCTTTAATTTTTTTTTTTTTTTTGGGTGGCATTTTTATTCCCTCCTTCCACAAAAAACAAAGGATCGTGGGTGAGTAGGATTTCAGCAGGTCTGTTAGGTGTATCTATGTAACAATCAACTGCACAGCTGCAAGCTTTGAGGGAAATTTCATTTAAAAGTCTCTCCCTAAATCAGGCTAATGAGAGATGTCTTCCCCACCAAAAAGCCCAAGCACACCAGATTCACTGGTGCTCCAGCTTTCCCTCACTCCCCATATTTTACCCTTTCCTCAAGTTTAACCTTCTGGCTTTAATGTTGAGTTGAGATGTATGCATACAGCATCTGGACTGATGACAGACTGGATCACCACATGATAGTTTTCTGGCCTTAGCTTTCTAAAGCACAATTTGCTGTAGCCACCAGAAACTGAGTGAGTGATGCTCCAGAGAGGCTTTTATAAAAGCCCCAGAATTCATGGGAGATTATCTTCTGCTACCAACAGTTCAGTGCTACGGTATGGCTGGAAACTGTTGCTATTGCTTTCACTGCTTCATGTGGAAACACTTGCTCCCTGGGGTAGGACAAGGAGCAATGGGTGTAGGCTGCAGCAGAGGAGGTTGCACCTCCACACAAGGGGGAACTTCTTTACTGTAAGGGTTCCAGAGCACTGCCACAGGCTGCGCAGAGAAGTTGTGGAGCCTCCTTTTCTGCAGTCTTTCAAGGCCCATCTGATCTGAGCTAAACTGGATGGTCCTGCTCCGGCAGGGGGGTTGGACTCAATGACCTCTTTGGGTCTCTTCCAACCTCTGACATCCTGTGATCAAGCAATGGGCAAAACTTCAACCCCTGTAGTGCTTATACAAACTCTGTGCAGACTCTTAGAAGAAACAACCGTGACAGGACAGTGTAGGGTATATTTTGCCTCTGCTTGTTGCTGTAAAATGGCCTAGAATCCTGCCTCATGGAAAGCACTGGATCTCTCCTCTCCATAGCATGTTTCTTTCCCCTAGCAATGCAGCAAGATGCAAAACTTTCTATTTTCTACTCACATATTCAAAATTCACTTACAGAGAATTGGAATGGGAAGCTCTCAGCAATGGTGTCGAAACAGCGGAGTTATGGTGTGGTAGCTTTGGTGAAGAAGGTAATGAAGAATCAGTCATCTCCTCAATATCTGAATGAGAAGATGCTGACTTGGGAGATTTCTTTTTACCAAAAGCTTGCTTGAAGGAGCTGCGTAGCTGAAAAAAACCCAAGAGCACAACAGTAGGCAACATCATTAAGAACGAACACAGGCAAAGAAAACCCAGAGATAAGACTCTAACATGCAAGCACTCCATGTGCTACAGCCATACTCACATTCATTTTAACATGGATTTAAAAAAAAAAAAAAAA
>VWZI01015884.1:469415-503226 GCA_013396835.1 Psilopogon haemacephalus | reverse complement strand
TTTTAGGCCTTGACTATATTCTAAGATTAATAATGTGAATGGAACTGGGCATCAGTGCTTCCTGTTTGTAAGAGAACTCTCCCAGCCAGTTCTGCTCGGTGCAACAAGCTTTACAGCCATGGCATAGCAACTTGCAGCTGTAAGGGCAGGTGGCTCAGACAAGGTTAAGGATGCTGAAGTGGTTAGTGGTGCGAGCGGGTGGGTTAGCTTCGGGTCTCATAGTTTAAAGTAGCTCTTCCTTACCTCGTTGACCTGCCGGGAGAAGCACAAGCAAAAGGAAGCGGGGGAAGGAAAAAAAGACATGTTTTAACAGACAAAGCCAGTGATAAGGAAAGCTTTGGATTTCTAAGACAAACACCACCCGTAATCAGCAAGGACCTGCAGTCCCTTTAAACCTGGGAGGCTGTTCTTTCCAGACCCAGGTGTTGCAAACAACACGTGGCCATTTTTTTGCATCACTTGAGGGAGATACCAGACCTGAATCTCATAACTGTTTAAATGATATTTTCTCCTCAGATCAGACAGAATGCTCTGGCTAACAGCCAAATTAATATTGTGCTTTTCCCTGCAGGAACAGGCAGTTCATCAGCTGAAAGGACTGAATCCTCTCAGCCTACCTGCAACTTAACCTTTTTTAGTGTGATTACCATTTTCCAAACACACAGGATGAATGTGCCTGTGCTTAAACTGATGGTGCCCTGAAGATACAGTGCAACATTTTGTGTTGAATTTGTTCTGGTACAGGTGATCCTGCTCTGGCAGGGGAGGGTGGACTGGGTGAGCTTTCAAAGTCCCTTCCAGCTCCTGACATTCTGTGATTCTGTGTTCAAGGAGCACTTGGACAACGCTTCTAGATGGAGGGTTAAACTTTCAGGTTGCCCTTTGTAGGATCAGGGTTTGGACTCAATGATCCTCATGGGTTCCTTACAACTCAGGATGCTGCATTTAATGCTGTCACAAATTGTGTGTTATAAACAGGCTGGCTTCACATGAGTTGAAAACTACTTTTAAACTAGACAAAGGCTCCAAGGGTAAGAAATGTTGAAGATCTGGCATTTGGGCTCTGAACGGACAGCTGCACTGTTTCTACATATAACAAGAAGATCTTGGCTGAGAACTCCTTCAATATAAGTGAAATAAACAATGTGTGAATCTCAGTCAATTTCTCTATTTCCCCAGTAAATGACAGAATTTTCAGTCTTCATGTTACAGCAATGATGCACTCACTTTTACAACAAGATAAAAACACTGTTCTCTTTCATCTGCTTAAGGAAAACCTTATTTATTTGTCTTTATAATAAAACATTTCCTTAACCTTCTTTACAAACAGTCATCTGATGACTGAGAAGAGTAGGTTACAAGAGCAAAGAACAGAAGATAAAGGGAAAATGTCAGGTGTTTATTTTAAAGACCACAAAAAAAGGTTTGTGTCACAAATCAACAGTTGTGTGCCAGTTTCAAACTACAGCAGCTTACTTCACCTATAAGTAATGCACAACCCAGCACAGGGAGGACTTGGAGATGACCTTGTTTCCATTCAACCAATCACTTAGGGGGCAGACTGAAAATACTGCTGTTATAAAGGAGCTGCCAAGATACTCAAATGAAACCACTGGGATAAGAGAGAAATAAAACCAAAAGCCTGCTGGAGAAGCTGTTTCTGACAGAGTTCAGGAATTTGATAAACATTTCTGAGAGGATATTGTGTAAATACAACTCAACAGCTCAAACCACGTTTTGTAGCTACGCAGGTTTACCTGCATATCCCAAAGATGAAGGGAGGTTTTAGTTCAGTGGGAAGGAAGGAGTGCTTTACTGGCTAGAATAGAGGATCTAGGCAATGTAGTCCAAACTACAATCAGACTAAGTCACTAAGGCAGTTATGGTCTAATTCAAAGTGGAGTTTAATATATTGTACCTTTCCTCCAGTACAGGGTACCTTGTACACAGAACATGATGAGCAAAGAAGGAAAAAATGGAAAATCAAAAGTAAGTATTGCAAAATCTTGCAAAACAAACATCCATTACAATATATATATATATATTTTTTTTTTTAAGATTGGCATTTTCTGTTGCTGTAGAAGTCCAGAGCCATGTTCAAAAAAAGAGTTCTTAAAGTGTTTAACATCTTCACTTAAAGCCCTTTGAGCCAAAATAAAGGAAAAAAAAAAGTGGGGAAAAAAAGCCAGAATGATCTCTGAGTGTGGATTTGTTTAATGACAGACATGGAGCTTGCCCTAAGGGAGTGGACACCACATTGCTTGTCACCAGAACCGAGCTGTGACAGCTATTTCTAATTTAAGACTGGCCTTTTGGCTGTTAAGCTAAAATTCAATCTTAGGCAAAGTCAAGACAAGCATATCCATCACTTAGGACTCAATTAAGCCTTCAAAAGAGAGTTTACAGAGGCTTTGAAGAGTGCACAAGCCTTGTGCTGACCTGTTGTGTGTGGGGAGGAAGGAAGAGCTGAGCGCTGGATTTCACCCTGCCTGCTCTGGCACTTTGGTGTAAACCTCAGGCAATCCTGGTCAACTGCACTCACCCAGTTCTTCCTCTTCTTTTTCTTGGAATCACTCTCGATGTTGCTGCCCACGCTGGAGTGGCTGGTGGCACTGTTAATGCTGGAGACGCTGTCCGAAGAGTGCTGCCTTCGGATCCGCAGGTCTGTGGGCTGAGGAGCTTCGGGTCCTGAATGAGAATGGAGGTGGTGTTAAGGTTAGGTAAGAAATGGGATATTGGGTATCAACCATGCAACCCTGAAGGGAAACAGGCACTCCAACACAGTACTGCAGTACTGCTAATCCTTGCTGACAGTCTCAAAACCAGACCAGACCTTTCAACCCTCTCCTTCACCAATCTGTCCCAGCATCAATGACTGGGGTAAGTGTGAGAAGTGTGACAAGAGCGGATTATGTTCAGACTTTATCCTGGAAATTACTGAGGGTACCACAGCAAATAAACCCTAGTGCTTGACAGCTCTGGAATAGGGAACTCTGCCTCCTGCTGCTTCAAGCCAGCAACCTAGATGGGTGAATTATTAAATTTTACAGTAAATTCACATTAGAAGGTGGAAAAGCTTTGTTAAAACAGCTTCTCAGGTGCCTAAACCAGCCATTTACCTCTGCAGACCTGAGTGCACTGTTTACACAGGTACTCATTTCAAATCCCCACATGATACCAAACAAGTACTCGGGGCATGGCCACGAGACAAAGCTGATGTCTGATGGTTACATCAGCTATTATCAAGAGGACTAAAGTCCCACAGCACTGTGCAGCCGCTAAATGTGGTGCTTGCTTCTCACCTTTGCAGTTGAGCTCAGGTGTGTTGATGACTCCATTGATGGCAGCCTGGGCAGCAGCATTTTGCTTCTTCAGGAGTTCAATTGTCTTCCTTAACTCGTTCAGTTCTGAGTCCTTGAATAAGAAACCCCCCAGTGACACACTGGAAAATGCAGATGGTATCAAACAGCTCCAAAGAAGCCACATTTCAATCTGAGCACAGACTGAGTACAGCCAGGAAGATGAAAATGAAGCTTGGTATAGCTGGGGAAGCAGCCCCTCACCAGGCTGCAAACCAGCCTGGCTATTCTGACACAAAACAAGGCACATGCTCTGTAACACACAAATTGTGGACACTCTGCCCAACTCCCACATGCTCTGTAACACACAAATTGTGGACACTCTGCCCAGCTCCCACATGCTCTGTAACACACACATTGTGGATTCTCTGCCTGTCTGGCAAGGATTTTTCTTGCTGCCTCTCCTGAATGTGCACATGTGTGGATTCACTGGGAAGACACTTACTAAAAAATTATGCAATATTGAAGACTCTTCTCCAAAGCAACCCTTTATAAGATCACCCTGATCACCTGCCACATCCCAGTGCAGAAAAAAAAAAGCATTTCATACAAAATGTTGAGGACATTTCAGTCCGTCGAAATGAAGGCAAAATAGTGCATGCATTTTTCTACTCCCCCCACAGCTACAGAACCTGGAAACAGAAGTCCAGACATCCCCCAACACATTTCAAGCTTGCCTTTTGTTCTGCTGTCATTGTCAGGCTCTGCAGTCTGATGGTCATGTTCCCCAGGCTCTGCTCAAACGCTGCCACCAGGTGAGCCTGAAAGTTAAGCCATACAGAAGCAGTTTGTCCTCTCCCCCAAAAGGCAAGTGCTCCTGCAGGTACTGAAATGGATCACCTCCTGCACTGCACTCTCTGCTGTGTAAGTGACATGGAGGAAACAGCACTGATCAGCAAAGGTGCCACAAGCAGAGTGTAAGTTGTGCAAATGCTTGCAAGCAAATTACCAGGAAGAGTTTAATTGTAGATAATTAGAAATGCCAAAGGTAACAAACCAGTTTCAGCCTGGTAGAGAACAACAGCCCTTCCCTGTACAACTGCTACCTGCAGCATGCTGTGAAAAGAAGCAGTTCTGGGCTATAAACCATGCCCTGATAAGTAGCAGCTGCTACTAAATTCTTCAGAAAACACAAATATAGGAGTAAGGAATGCTGTGACCTGGCACATCAGCAGGTTTCCTGGAGGTGGCTCCAAAGCCAGTTGTTACATTCACTTCTTTGACACCATGATTTCAGTAGCCAGGATAAGTTCTCTCAGATAGATTCTAAGAGAGTAGAAAAGTTGGATTTTTTTTTTCCCTGTCTTGATTAATATTTATTGGCACTGTTTTATAGATATACCTGTGTAAGTAAGTGCACAAATAACTGAGCACAGGCAAAGCTCCACGGACACTTGCCTCATTAGCCATAGTCTTTTACACTAACCACAGAAAAAAATCTTTTATTTCTCTATTAAAAAGAATTCCACACACACAAAGCAAACTTGTGTGAAGCCTTTCCAAGCAGAAAAGGACATTCTCTCATTTAAACATATACAGAATAGCAAACCTTTTTCACAGAGCTATTCCAGACTTACTCAGCAGCAGCACACAGCTGACTTATCCCAAATAACTGTTCTCACATTTGCAGTGAAAACAAACTTGAGCAGTACAATAACACTGGGATGTGCACCTCTGATTCCCACCAGCCTCTCTGAAAATAAGCAGAGCTGAGACTGTGAGAAAATAGCAGAAAGTAATTTAAACCCTCATGCCACACATGTATGAAAACCTAAATATTTATTTTAGAGACAGACTGCAAAGCTTCTGTTGGTGGTGGTGGTGGGGGGGTGAACAGGGAACAACAAAACTGATACTCAGGAATCCTCAACAATACTTTGCAAAAGCAAAAAATAAACAGGCAAGTGGGAACAGATGGATTAATAAAGGGACACAAACCCCTAATGCTTTGACCTGACCTGTAAGAAAAAGATGCACTCCCAAAACTGGATCAGGCATTTTGAAATTATTCCTATCTGGGAACTGTTCAGTATGGAAAAGAGTTATCTTCACTTCCTAGCTGGAGCAAATCCTTCTCAGGTTCTTGCTCCTGAAGGCCTGAGAAGCACCAAAAGTGTCTACACAGGAAAATTCTGGATGAAAACCAACTCATGTATTGGGTCTCCTTTGCATGTGAACAGCAAATATCATTATTATTGGAACATTTTAACATTTTTTATATAGCTCTTGGGAAGGCAAGCAAGTTGTTGTGTGCAGTCAAAGCTCTTTTGTTCTGTCCGTCTTCTGGATTAACTGTGCCCTTGGTCTTCCTCTCCCGTTTTGGAGGCTGGATGAAACACTGCAATGTCTGCAGTGAATACCTCAGGTTTCCCCTTGAATTCTTCCTGTGGTAGGTGTTGCTGCCCAGCAGAAAGCTGCCCTGTGCTGTGACAAGTTTTTTATTCCACCTACTCAGAGAACTGATGGATGGGAATGTCCTCTTTGGTAGTGTGTGTTCTGGTTTTTACTCATGCCCACAAGTGAGGATGTCAGGATGATCCCATCTGATGACTGTTCACCTGTAGCTTATTTGCTCTACAATTGCTTGTTTTTCTAGCAAGCTCCTGTTCTGCTACTTGTGACTACAGCACAGAACATACAAATAAGCTTGCTTGGGGTCATACACCTCCTGCTTCCCAAGTGTCTTACATTACATATTCACCAAATTCCCTAGAGGAAAGAAGCAGAAGTTTCGTCTGCAGTGGCTAAAAGCCAGCTATGTCCACTCTTCAGGCATAACTTTCCAGTAGTTCTCAGAGCCCCTCATGATCCTGTTACTTCCCATGCCATTAGAACACATCATTATGCAGTGGCAAAATACAACACGTTTCAACCCACTCTTCCACCAAGCTTTGTTCCTGCCAGTTATAACCTTCACCTGTGTCTGATCCCACCCAAATGCCAAAGCAAAGCACTGTTTATAAAAAAAGACCTTCTCTCCAGCAACTTTCTTCAAGATTTGAGGATGGTTTAAAAGAACAGAATGGCTTAGGTTGGCAGGGACCTCAGAGGTCATCTACTCCAACCTCCCCACCATGAGCAGGGACCACCTCTCAACTCAATTTGGCTGCTCAGGGCCTCATCCAACCTGGCCTTTAACACCCCCAGGGAAGAGCCAGCCAAAACCTCCTGGGCAACCTGTTCCAGAGTCTCACTACCCTCCTACTGAAGAACTTCCTCCTCAGATCCAGTCTAACTCTGCTCTCCCTCAGCTTCAAACCATCCCCGCCTTGCCCTGTTGCTACACATGCTGATGACAAGTCCCTCTCCAGCCTCCCTGCAGGTATCAGATGGCAGCTCTCAGGTGTCCCTGGGCCTTATGCATACAGTTTACATTTATTTACAAAGTTCACATGAAGCCAAATGAATATTCTAATTCAGTATTTAAAGAAAGGCACAAGACAATTGAGTAGGGCAGAGGCTGTTATTTTTGGAAGGCTCCCACATGCACACAGTTACTTTTTAAAACTCATAGGTAATGTGAACCAAATTTTATCCATGTGAATCCTCTATTGCCACTCACACAACCTGGGGTGGTGGTTGGTGCATGAAAAGCATTCCCTGATAGTTTGTTCCCAGGGTTGTACTCACATTGGCAGTCAACTGAGTCGTCAGAGCTGACACTTTTTCTTGGGACGCATCCAACTCTCTGCGCAGCTTGCGGATCTGTATGGTTTAAGAGAGCTCTTTACTGCACCATGATATGGAGAGAGAAAATGGCAAGACACAAAATGCAGAGTGTCCCAACAGAGCATTTGTGCCTGCCAAACACAAAGTGCACTTACACACACAGAGGAACACAGGGGATGTCAGGGGTTGGAAGGGACCCAAAGACGTCATCAAGTCCAACCCCCTGCCAGAGCAGGACCAGACAATCTAGCTCAGGGCACACAGCAACACATCCAGACAGCCCTAGAAAAGCTCCAGAGAAGGAGACTCCACAACCTCTCTGGGGAGCCTGTGCCAGTGCTCTGGGACCCTTACAGTCAAGAAGTTGCCCCTCGTGTTGAGCTGCAACCTCCTGTGCTGCAGCTTCCATCCATTGCTCCTTGGCCTATCCCAGGGAGCAAGTGAGCAGAGCCTGTCCCTCCCCCCGACCCCGACCCTCAGCCCTCAGATATTGATAAGCATTTATTAGATCCCCTCTCAGACTTGACTTCGCCAGACTAAGCAGCCCCAGGTCCCTCAGCCTCTCCTCATCAGGCTGTGCTCCAGTCCTCTCATCATCTTTGTAGCCCTCTGCTGGACCCTCTCCATCAGATCCCTGTCCCTCTTCAACTGGGAAGCCCAAAACTGAACTTACCTCTGACTGGCACTTTTCTTCAGGCTGTAAAATAAAACCAGAGGAAAACATGTGAGCCTCACAAATTGATAGCAGCTTTCCATTTGTTTATTTTCTTCAGTTGACAAACTCCAACGCTAATTCCTTACTTTGGATTCCCATATTCACATTCAATCTAAGATGCTCTCCTACTCTAGTTACTCCTCAGGAATAGGAAAATGAGCTGCTCATGAAGTAGTACTTCCTGCAGGAAGGATTTTTGGCTCCACTTCCTTGCCTGCCGAGTCTGAGCCACAGAATGGTGAAATCCTGCCTAAAGGACTGTGTGGGACTCAAAGGTCAGAGCGTGGCTGATCCTTAGGCAATTCCCTTCCTCCCATGCTCAGCTCTCCATGGGATGGAGATCATGGTTTTGTATTCCAAAGTGGTGTGAAAGCAGGAATCAGTCCCACTTGGGCATAGTCTTCATTTACAAGGTATTCCATAGGCTATGTTGAAATGGAAAATCCTTTGTGAGAGTATTAGAAGAAAATAAGGAAATGCAACACACAATTCAAAAGCTCCTGGATTTTTAGAACCCAGGATCAGATAACCTAAAGGAATGTCTGCTGTTGGAGAAAAAAATAGTGGCACAGTGAACAAATGGCATCTTTAGAATTACTAAAACCTGTGCATGATAAAACTCAAATTACTTTAGTAGCAGATTATTAATATGAGGCTGGAATGACTTTATTCAGCAAATTTTGGGGTGCTCGAGGTAATGAAGCTCAAACCTCCTCAGATCTACTGAACCCCTTTATAGCAAAACTTATTTAGCACAGCTGTAAAACACTGACTCAAGAATAAATTGCTGCTTCTAGGCCATTAAGGTCTGCATTTAATGAGGATGCTGCTAAATATCCACAGACATCTCTCTGAACAGAAACATTTCTTTCGTGACTAACTTTCAGAACACAGTCAAATGAAAAAGTGCTTTTTGCCCTCCTCTTTGAATGACAAAACCAATAAGCACAGTAAGAGCAGCTCTGATTAGCAAGCAAAAATTGCTCATTTCATTACACTCACCGTTGAATAAATAGATGATGTACTGGACACCAGAGAGAGGGAAGAGCCATGCACTAAGGGAAAGAAAATAAAACACAGTTCATAGGCATACAGGAACCACACAGTGGAGTCATCACTGCCAGCTGCCAGCCTACTCAAGAAGTACTCAAATTTCATCATCCATCATGAACTTAATTAGATTATTGCACCAATAACACACCCTTTGAAGGGTGCCTGGCCAGGTACTACAGTCCATAAACACTGATTTGGTAAAGCTGTTGTAACAATTTCATACCAGTAAGGGTGGGGGGTTTTTGGAGATGAGAAGATTAAAACCAGAAGTTTCAATTAAGATTTGTTCAGAAATCAGCATTTCTCTGCACAGCTTCTGTAAGACCTGCAAAAAGGCTTACGCAGCAACTTGTTGGCTGAGTTGAAGGAGAGACTACACAAACACATCAAAGAACCATGGAATCATAGAATGGCTCAGGTTGGAAGGGACCTTCAGCCCCCCTGTCTCAGGCAGGGACACCTCTCAACTAGATTCTGTTGCCCAAGGCCTCATGTAGTCTGGTCTTAGACACCTCCAGGGAAGAGCCAGTTACAGCATCCCTGGGCAGACTACTCCAGAGTCTCACCACCCTCCTACTGAGGAACTTCTTCCTCAGCTCCAGTGTAACCCTGCTCTGCCTCAGCTTCAAACCATTCCCCCTTGTCCTGTTGCTAGGCACTCTGATGAAAAGTCCCTCTCCAGATTTTCTGCAGCTTCCTCTCAGGTATTGGAAGGCAGCTCTAAGGTCCTCCTGGTTCTCCAGGCTGCACACCCCCAGCTCCCTCAGCCTGTCCTCACAGCAGAGATGCTCCAGCCCTTGGATCAGCCTTCTGGCCTCCTCTGGACTTGCTCCAGCAGTTCTATCTCCTTATGATTGCTTCACCTTTACTTTCAGATGAGATTGAGGGGGCAGATTGCTTTCTTTCTCCCATTAAGTGAAACATGGCTACAAAAATCTTTCATGGCAAAGAATCTGTTCCAGGCAGATTCAGCATTGCAATATAAATTCAGCACACAGATACACCCAGGCTCAAGGTTGTCACCATCACCCCAGTGTTAGGATTTGCATATAACATCAGCTTATTTTTGATGATGCCATTAAAAACAACCCCAAACAACTACCTGAAGCTATTCTTGCTGCTGCTGAACCATGAAAAATTAACCTTTATTTTTAAAACCAAAATACATTAAACTGAAACTTCCATTCAAACTTCAGGTAACTTCATACAAAGGACATCACCTTAAGTCACTTTTTCTTTTCTCTACCACCTCCAGTAAAAACAGACCCAACTGTGCAGAAAAGCTGCCCTTTTGCTCTAATTACCTACTGCAATTCTCCTACATCCATAATAAAGGGGCTCTGCTTTCCCACTGACATTATATCCTAAGGCAAGGCTGGAAAAGAGAGGTAAACAAAGCCTAAGTTGGCTTCTGGAGGAGTTGTAAGACAATTTAAAAAGCCCACAAGAAAGAAAAAAAAAAAAAGACCAAAAAACCCCAAACACCAACAAAACTCACAGACATTTGCCCTTTCTAGTTAATCACATTTTCAATTAAAACGATCATTACAGTTGGCTGTTAAGGGCACAAAAATAACTACTGTGAGTCAGACCCAGGAGCTGTCTGCTCCGTGCTCCAAGCTGATGAAACTGAGAGTCAGACTGCTGCCCTGCAAGGCAGCGCTGCTCCAGCCCTCTGCACAGAGATGCAGAGCTGTGCTGAGCCCCTGGAGGGGCAGGCAAGGCTGCCCTCTCAGGGGAAAGCAGACACTTCAGGGGTAGAAAAGAGTCAGGCTGAACCCGGGGTGAGATGTCTGCAGCCAGGGAGGTTGTGGATGTCCCCTCCCTCAAAGTGTTTATGACCAGGTTGGATGAGGCCATGAGCAGCCTAGTCTAGTGGCACCCATGGCAGGGGTGCTGGAGTTGATCATAGAATCAATGAGGCTCCAAGATCATCCAGTCCAACCTAGCACCCAGCCCTAGCCAGTCAACTAGACCATGGCACTAAGTGCCCCATCCAGGCTTTTCTTGAACAGCTCCAGGGACAAGGACAGTGACTCCACCACCTCCCTGGGCAGCCCATTCCAATGCCAATCACTCTCTCTGGCAAGAACTTCCTCCTAACATCCAGCCTATACCTCCCCTGGCACAGCTTGAGGCTGAGTCCCCTCATTCTGTTGCTGGTTGCCTGGGAGAAGAGCCCAACCCCAGCTGGCTACAACCTCCCTTCAGACAGTTGTAGAGCACAATGAGATCAAAATGACCTGTAAAGTCCCTTCCAACACAAACCTCTCTATGAAAGACTACTGCAGCGTTTCAGTGTGAATGTACTTTGAGATTTGTAGTTTCAGGGACAAGTAAGGAGTTAATATTTTTGCGCAATTGCTTTTTAAAGTATCTGCAGATGGCTACTTTAAGGCTATTTAATGAGGAGCCTGAAGGCAGTTATGCTCTTGATGTGATTGCTGTTTTCTGCAGTTAACGTGCATCTGCATGCAGGCTACAAACAGAGTGGTTTGGAGTTGTTATTTCAAAGCACTCTGAGAGCTTACGCAAGTATTTATCACTTTGAATGTTAGAGAAGAAGCAGTCCCAGCTGTGATCAACTGTCCAAGGAGCAGGAAGAGCAACAGGCATTGCAGTCAGCAGACGAAAGGGAACTGGAGTTTATATCCTAATGACAACTCATTACATTCTTTCCTCTTCAGCAGGTTGAAGTGTCAGGTTGGAGTACAGCTCCTGGGGAAGCAGGGAAACTGGAGAGCCAAGAGGCCACTTCAGGTTCAGGCTGTGTTTTACCCCTGAAATTCTGGGTAGTCTGGAGGCTGCTCTTGCTGGCATTTCTGCACTCCTGAAACCCTTCCTATCAAAAGCACTCTGTCCCCAAGGGCGACTGACAGCTGGACCTACAGGCTGTGCTGTGAGCCCTCATGGCTTCACACCACCGAGCCAAAGGCAAAAAACACCTCAAGAATAAATCCTGGTCCTGCTCAAGTTAGTAAGTCCCTTACGAGGAGAGACTGAGGGAGTTGGGGCTGTTCAGTCTGGAGTGGAGAAGGCTCCAACGTGACCTTATTGTGGCCTTTCAGTATCTTAAGTGGCTGCAAGAAATCTGGGGAGGGACTTTTTAAGCTGTCAGGTAATTACAGGACTAGAGGGAATGGAACAAAGCTGGAAATGGGGAGATTCAGACTGGACGTCAGGAAGTTCTTCAGCATAAGGGTGGTGAGAGACTGGCAGGGGTTGCCCAGGGAGGTGGTGGAAGCTTCATCCCTGGAGGTGTTTGCAGCCAGGCTGCACGAGACTCCGGGTAGCCTGATCTAGTGTGAGGTGTCCCCGCCCATGGCAGGGGGGGTTGGAACTGGATGATCCTTGTGGTCCCTTCCAACCCTGCCTGACTCTATGATCAGGTTGAGCACCGCCACTTCTGTGCCTGACCTTCCTCGAAGCCATCGCGGAAGGAGCCGGAGCGGCTCATGGTCCTGCTCTTCTCATCCAGGGACATGGAGCTGTTCCTGAAGCGCGTCTCGCTGTAGGGGTCGTAAGGACCATCCGCGTTGGACAGGCTGTGAGTGCGCAGCATGGTTGGATTGGACAGGCTCATCTGGGCTGCGGTGGTTGGACTCGCTGTAAAAGCCAAGCATAAGCACCCATTCATTTGCCTGCCCACACAATTTTCATACCTAATTTTTGCTCAATTAATTTTTTTTTTTTTTAAACCCCAAAACAAAAAAAACCTTTTTGCTGTTCTTTCAGCCACGTTTTTCATCTAACCCTCTCCAGGCCTCATCACTTTTGTAAATTCAATTAATTCAAGTAAGAAACATGCAAATACAACACCCCAAGTAAACCAGGTCATCTGAAGCACTGGGTGATGTGTCTATGCTTCCACAGGCAGGCTCAGTCACCTCACTAACACCTTGTAGGCACGAAATAATGAACCCACACTGAACCTTCCTCCTCCTAAAGGACTAAAATGCCCAAAGGGATTGAAACCAGCACTTTGCCTCTGTAAGAAGAGGCCTGATGAACTACCTCATCCAAAGTCTTCAGGTTCCCAGCATTTCACATTTCAGTTGCACATCTAAAGAGCTTTTTGTTTCCTCAGGGTTGTGTTTTTCAGGGTCTCAATAGCTAAAGAGTATCAGTTTTGCCTCAACAGTCAACACTCTCCCAGGCAGTGTGCAGAGTACAAAATGCCTGCTTCAGTTTCATGTTTTTCTACAGACCTTTTGTGTAAAATCACAGCTGCCCTCTACTGAGAAGCAGCTGATTTGGGGGGGGAAAAAAAAGAGGACAAAATAGCTGTTCAGCTGGCAGGTTCCTCTAGGTGTGCTGCCACTGCCTGTTTACACACCACCCACTGATGCCTTATTACTACACAGGTAGGCAGGGAGTCATTGACTAATTAAGGTTTGAAAAGACCTCTAAGATCAAGTCCATGGTTGTCAACACAACCATGTCCACTAAACCGTGTTCTGAAACAACTCTACCACCTCCCAGGGGAGCCTGTCCCAGTGCCTGACCACTCTTCCAGTGAAGAAATATCCAATCCAAACTTCCTCTGGTGTAACTTGAGGCCATTTCATCTCATCTCATTCCATCTCATCTCATTCCTGGTTACTTGGAAGAGGCTGACCTGCACCTCACTCTAACCTACTTCCAGGTGGCTGTAGCGAGCAGTAAGGTCAGATTCAGCTTACTCTTCTAATTGCAGTTAAACAATGGCAATTCTCTCAGTGTCTCCTCACAAGACTGGCTCACCAGCTTCTCTGGCCACATCCAGCAACTCGATGCAGCGAGTGGCCCAGAACTAGATCCAGTATTGGAGGTGTGAGCTCAGCAGTGCTGAGTACAGGGCCTCTGAACACACCAGTGTGTGGTGTTAACCAGCAGCTCCACAGAGCAGCTCTATTAAGGCCTCTGATGACTCTCAGAGAAGTATTTTCCCACCTTTGGGCATACAAGAGAGCTAATCCGTCACACTCACTGCACTGGAAGTGCTTCCTGAGCTTGAACCTGGGACTTGGAGCTGCTGCAAGGAAAGGCCACCGTGTAATAAGCTAATTTCAAGACACAAAATGTGTTGCTACCATTGTCCAAATAGGTAACTACTTACCAAGCTGGGAGAAGTTAAACCTAGTTCCAGAGGGTGATGTTATACTGGATCCAGATGAAAAGGGGGAATTGCCAGCAGTATCCTGAAGCCCTCCTGCTGAATGGGACCTCAGCCATTCTTTTGCATCCTCTTGATTACGGAGTTGGGAGGAGGGAGTGTATCTGCAAAACCAAAGAGGTTGTTCAAAATGAACCTTTCACATTTATTAAAAAAAAACCAAAGAAAAAAAAAAACAAAAACAAAAAACCCAAAACCAAACAAGAAACTTCAACCACGACATGTTACAAGACTTGGGAAGGGAGAGAGGGAAGAAAAAATTGAAGAACTCTCGTATGACACTTAAGAATTAAAATGACATAAACCCAATACAATTCTGAAGTAAAGAGCTGCTCTAAGCTGGTCTGAGATATTCCTAATTTGTTCCATTTCTATCTGGGAAAAAAAAAAACCAAAACAAATTTCCTTCCTTTTGTGTGGCTTCAGCAGTAACTGAACAGAAACCTACAGATAGAAGCTGTGTACTGTGGAATAAACCAGTGTTTGTTAAATATCTGAGGCTGAAAATGAAATCATCATTTGGAAAACCTTTCCTGCCTTTAGGTTATGCCAAAATTCTATCACTGTTTTAATATTTTGGTGCATCGCTAATCCAAGTTGGCTTTTTGGTCATATTACAACCAAACTGGAGACAGCAAAGCCACTCATCAGATTTTTTAAACAAGGTGTGAGCCAGTGATTTGTGTTCCAGAGGCATTAACATGAAGGCCTGTGGAGGAGTATCTCAGCTCAGGTGAAAACTAATGGTGTGAAATCATCATCGAGGAGACTATGCTTAGCCTCTTCTGAAGGCAAAGAAAACAGCAGAAACGTTGTCTGTGCCAGCATCAGTGGCAAAACACCCTCTGGCTTCAGCTGAAGCAAAGGTTTTCATCTGCTTCTGGATAGAGCTGAAAAATTGGTCCATTCCCACAGGTGCTAAATACGTGACAGGATGCAGGTATCCACAGGAGCATGGTGGCAACGCTGCCTGTTGATGGGTTTCAGCGCCTGGCTCGTGCTCTGCCATCCACTTTAGGAAATATTTATGAGCTACCAGCCCTCCTTCCAAAAACTGAACCCTTGGAGCCTATTATTAGTTGATGTTATCTGTTTAATTTATTAGATTGCCTCCAATTTAAATACTCTGCAGTAAGACACAGCTTATTAAGACTTCAGGTGAGCACTGCAGTCATCACCACTGTAAAACTCCAGCTACTTTCAAAAACAACCCAAGCCATGCTTCTGCTCATGCCTCAACGCTTAAGCAACAGTCCCTGACTGTCTGCACCTCTCAAACTCTGCTATGTGTTCCAGTTTATTAGGAAAGCAGCTTTAAGCAGTCCTTTTGCCTTAACACAGCGAGGATTTGCTTTTGCAGCATTGATACCTACCTCCTCAGCACACAAAAGAGAGGCTCTGCTGGTTAGAGAGACATTTGGGAAGCGCAGAAACACTTTAAACAGAACATCACTTTAAGGAAGGGTTTTAGCATTCAGCTTCAGGGGACAAAGCTGCTGTAAAGAACAGCCTGTACAGCAGAGAATAAACTGCAGCTGCAATTTCAGGGCATCAGCTCAGTGGTCCAAGAAGCTGCACTAAGCAGCTGCAATTTTCTAAATTGTCTGAGGTATCTTCTGCAAATTCTGTAACTCTTAAAGCCCTTAATTAACACATCTAATGTTGATTACCTTCTTAGACTTACTCGAGGCCTTGAGCAGCCTGGTCTAGGGGGAGGCGTCCCTGCCCCTGGGAGTGGGGTTGGGATTAGGTGATTCTTTGAGGCCCCTTCCAACCTAACTCATTCTATGAACCTCTTCTCTGAACCTATCGATTGAAATCTTTTTGGTGCAGTTTTTCTGACACAGCTTTACAGCTACACAAAATGCAGGAGAAGACAATTGCCAAAAGGTTGCTGGGGAATTTGTTCTGTTCTTTTCTAGAAGAGAAGAAGTTCTCTCTAAGAGTAGGTACTCTGAAGCAAACAGTTTTTAAATGAATACATCCAACCTCATCCCAAAAGGCTTGGCATGCTATTAAAAATCCCTTCTGTTTGTATATTAACACCAAGGTTCCTGGGGTGACAATGATCTCAAGTCCTTCCATGTAATAACCATAGAAGGTGCCAAGCCCAGTGATGGTTTGTGAGATGCTTTTCAGCAGTTCAGCCAGCCAAAGCCACAGTTCTTGCTCAAGCAGAGAAGCCACTGGATGAAAAAAAGCACAGTGGTCAACGGCCTTCTTTGAAGATTGAAGAAAGAAAGAAGAAAAGAAAAAAAGGAAAGAAAGAAAAAATATTGTTGCCACCTCTTGCAAACTGCGACCATCACCACCAGCCACAACAGAGACACAAAGCAAACTCCAAAGCCACAACAAAAGCTGTTAAACCATGTGGAAACACCAATACCTGAGTCCCTTCTTAGGCAAAGTGTTCCTATCAAGATGTGGGTCGCTGCAGAAAAGTTAAAAGAAAAGAACTTCAGAGAAGGACAAAAGGGAAGGAATAAGATCAGGACGCAGGACGAACAAACATCTGCATCACCTTTTCAGAGGAAAAGGTGCTGGGACCTTCCTACAGAAACATGCAAAAACCTCCTTGCCCGGCTGTGGATTTGCACAAACATGCATCTGGTACCATGCCAATGACATCTCATCTGTTCACAACAGGATTCTGCTCTCCCTCCTACCCACAGTGGACAAAAATGGCTCTTGAAATGTCAAATGGAGCCTTAAAAAGATGTTTCTCATCAGGCTTGAGGCAGACTATTTGTGAAAACTGATGAGACTTTTCAAACCAGCTTCCTGTCACTCCCTTCAGCAGACACCATTTAGGGAATGCAGCTAACTACCATTACGTAGCTGCAACGTAGAGCAGTGAAAGTACTCAGCCTGCAGTTTGATTTTTCAAATCTTAGTTTAGATTCCATTAACAAAGTGCAACAAATCTACTACTTGTCCAGACCCCAGATATTTATGTTTTTACAATCAAGTTTATGCTTGACTTGTAACGGAGTCTTTTAATTGGGTTTAAAAAAAAAAACAAAACTATATAATCCAGGTGCTTAAAGGAATTGATGACAGTCCTTGCAGCTATAACTACAGCAGTGAGCAAAAGTGAGCTAGAAAGTTTGCATCCAGGTCGCCACTTCCTAACTTTATAACTAACTTTATAACCTTTGTATAAAGATGCACTCAGGTCCCTGCAAAACACTCAGGAGCCAAACTGCAGGAAAAGACTGACGACACTGAATGACACAGGGACTTCACGACAGAAAGGACAGGCCTGGAAGGCAGTGGGGAAAGCAGCATGCCAGAGGAATGCTGAAATGCTAGTGAGAGTTTTAGACTGGTAGAAAAAAAAAGATGGCAAGGTTTTCAAATCACCTTTAGTTACAGAAATGAGGAGGGGAGGAAGGGAGGGATATATATGTAGACCCCTCCCTGAATCAAAACGTGTTCCCAGCACCAAGAGCAACACCAAACCCATGCCAACTCTGCCCATATGCTGTTGTTCTCCAGCTTGATTTAGGGAGCAGACGAGGAGTTTGAGGGGACTCTCACTGGCATGTCTTTGTGCCACTTCACACCTGAACGATGAACACAGCAGAGGACTCAGCTGAGCACAGTCTGGCACAAAACAATTTGCTTCACTGAGATGGGCAACAAAACCTACAGCCTCAAGCGTACTTGCGTCCTGAGACAGCATTACCTGTCCTGCCTCCTGGGCAAAGTATTGCGGCAGAATTTGGGGCTAGCAGCAGGGGAAGAAAGAGGGCTAGAAGAACCAGTCCAACGAGACAGAAAACAAGAGAAGGAGTATTAGAATGGAAAGAGGAGAGAACAGAAAGGAGTTACAATAAAACAAACAGGAACCCCAACTGTCAGAACATCCTGGTCAGGAATTTTCTCCACTGAAATGCAGCCCCAGAACTTTTGCTACCTGACTGGAGGATTGTTCATCGGGCTGCAGCTGACTCCCAGTGCTTGCAGGAGCACTGCTGCCTTCTATCAAAGGTCACTCAGAGAATGTGAACTGCAAGTTATTGTCTGGTTTATCCTGGTGTCAGCTCAATGTGCCTTTCATACAGCTCAGATGCTGAGAAAGCAGCCCTGTTCCCTCCTGCCTGCCCTGTCTGTTCCCAGCTCCTACTCTTGTGTCCACACAGATGCTGATGAATCCCACAGTGTAAGGAGCTGGGAACTGATCAGTCTGAAATACAATTCAGGTATCATTTTTCAGTTGGAGCCATCTCCCAGTCTGGTTCACTAAGCATTCACATGAATGCCTGTAACCAAAACAGGGCAGGGAGCAGCTGGAGATGGGACAGGGCAGCAGGGAGGGGTCGAGAAGGATCAAGTGACTGGGGAGAAAGGGACTTCTCTCTTCAGCAGGACCTCCGGTTTAAAAGCTTGTCAAATGCTATAAACAAGGGGTCTGACAGGAAACAGCTGGCTTCTCAAATCAAAACAGTAACAATGCTGGAGGTCTTTTTGCATCTCACTATCAAGTCAGCTTTGGAAGGGTAACATAGGACGTGGAGTTCAAGTATTAGGCACAAGAGCAGTCAGAAAATGCTGTTGCATTGGCAGTTTAAAGACCTCACCTGAACCCATCTTCTCGCTTGGGACTGGGCTCCTTGCCTGGAAAGGCTTCTCTGTCTATTCTAGTAATACCATTCAGTGTTTTGTGAGAAGCAGAGCTTGATTTGCATCTGCAGAGTTGGCTGCTGCTGCCAGGACTTCATTCATACTTGAGACACATAACAAACATCACAGAGAGCAAGCCCACTAACCTTTCAGACAGTGTCGTCTTAACACTGTTGGTTCGGACAAAGGGAGTCAGAGAATCATCTTTAGAGGCTGGAATCAGGCCAGTGGAGGAGTTGTGGCTCAGCCCACCTCCACTGCTCAGAGAGATGTCAATGGATTCACAGCTGGTATGCAGACTGCTGACAGACTGATATCCAATGCCATCCTTGCTAACAGCAGAAGAGCTGCTTGCGTTGGTACCCCAAGTTAAACTGTTGGAAGGAGCTGAATGTGCTGAACTGGGACTAGAAGCTAGTGGAGACTGGTTCAGATCTGTGTTTTTACTGTACAGGGGACTGCTACCCCCACTGCTCAGCATGCCACTGCCAGATGGGGAGTCAAGATTACCCTGCTGGTTCATGGTAGCATGAGGATTGGAGATGACTACTGAATTTTTCATATTCTCAGCCGTTGTGATGGGAACTTGCTTATTAGGCTTGCCACCAAAAAGTCTGGAAAAAAGGACAACAGAAAAAAATACATAAAATGGAATCTTAAACGAAAGGGTATTTTATATCTAGAACATACAGCTTCTTAGCTTCAGAAAACCAACATTAGATAAATTATTCTAGATTAGACAGAGGCAGCTATAAATTTATAAATTGCCTTGTGTTCACTTTCACTTCACCTTCAATAGAATCCAGAGGCAATGATGCCTTCAAGTCTACCTTAGTTGTGTCTGCTCTGAGTCATCAAATGTTATTTTCACAAAGCTAAGATAGAGCTTACAGAACTAGAGCACAGCCACATCATCTTTGGCTCCCCAAGAGAGACACTGCTGCTGCCAGGACTTCATTCACACTTGAGATACTTAACAAACTTAAGTGCAAAGAGTGAAGCATGGAATACTGACAGGTTGTTGTCCAGGTAAACTCTGCACAGGAGCAGTGTTTGCTGGGATGTAACAGGAAAAAGTATTTACTGGTATTAAATGTAGGTTTGTCCCATTTCAGAAGCCAAGCTGGCTGGAAACTGGTATTGAGTGTAGAGCGAGATATGAGCTGCTTTGGCACCTGGAAGTGGCTCAGCAAAAGCTGGCTGAGAACCAGAACTGGTGTAAGGGAGAGGATACAAAATCCTGGTTGGAGGAAGGTGACTGCAGCACCTCCAGTCTGCAATCCTGTTGCCTGTGATGCAACTACACTGACAGCAAAGAGGAGACTTCAGCTCCCTCATCAACAGCCAACAGGAAAGGTCTCAGAAGTGTCTTAGGAGTAAACCTACTTCAGAAGAGATCATCAATCCTTCTAAAACTGATCCTCTGAACTATGAAGGTGCATCTTTCAATCCCAGCTTCAAACATCCACTCCAAACCTTCCTTCTCTTTCTGCCACTTAGCTCCTGAAACTGCCTTTGGACCCTGAATTTTCCACATGCATATGGATTTGCCTTTTTCTTATCAACAGCATAGAGTATTAGGGATGAAATCTTTCCAAGTGAGTGCCTATCAGACTGCAGTCCTCAGAGAACTACAGCACCGCTCTACAAGAGCTCCTAAAGACTCATGTGTGGGTATGCACTGAGTAGACCTTCCTCTCCTTTTGGGTGTGTTCAAGTTGCCCGTTCAAGACGTGCACACTAAGGGACTGTGTGCAACACTTTGCTATGTGATAGGATACAGCTGTGCATCCTACAGCACGCCTGCAGTAAGCCCAGCAATGCCCAAAAGCAGTGTACTTACTGCAGGGGTGCCACCTGCAGCTCCAACCTACCTGTGCAAGCTGGAGCACCTCTCAGCTGGGTGGCTGCACTTCCACCCTTGCCAAAAGGCAGCTGGACAAGACTGCTAGATACTTAATACCAGAGCTAAAGGGACTGTTGAGAGAAATGACACGTGGGCGTCCAGCACAGGCCTGCTCTATCTTTGCAGACTTACAGGCAAAGCCTTTCTCATGACAAAACTGTGGTCTCCAATGCATTGCTTCACATAAAAAAATCAGAGCAGTGAGAGGAAATACACAACAACCATCATGTGTGACTCATCTCAACCATCTATCAAAATGAAGCTCAAAATCTTCTTCACTGTCATTCTAAAAATGAGCAAGAAGCAAAAGACCCAATCCAACAGTTGGACTTGATCTCAAAGGTCTCTTCCAACCTCAACATCTCTGTGACTCTATGATTCTAACTCCAATGCAATTCAATACATGACAATTGAGACAGCCTAGAGAAAATTTGAGAGTGAAATTGTAAATTGAATGGGGGAATAGTCAAACTGAGCCTCAGTGCCTTGTCTTTGAAGTTTCGTGTACTTCCAGGGTAGTGTTTTAGTTACACAGCCAGCAATGTGGCTTGCTAGCCAGCTCAAATCCATCCCAATGATGGTTGAAGGTGAATGCACCTCAGGCTTTAACACTGAAAATGTGCATTTCTCCTGGGGTGCACTGTAGGAATGAAAAGCCTGCTTGGAGTTTCCCCTGTTCTAAAGGACACGGCTTATTTAGGGACAACCAAGAATAAAACAAAACAGCTTGAATGCTCTCCACACAGGCTCTTCAACTAAAACCACCTGTCTGAAAGCAAACAGTCGCCAACTCTTTGCAGCATCAGCCCAAGCTGCCGCCACAGCCATGATGCTTGCACTGGTGCTTCAGATGGAATGTGGCTTTTCTCACGTCACTGGAAGCAGGATGGTGTAGCAGAACTGTATGGGCATTATGGGGCGTCAAGACAAAATGAAATGCAGAACACCACAACTGGAAACAGAGAAGCTACTCGATGTCAAATTGATGGAAAATTAGATCAACAAAAGCCTTCGCCAGCAGCAAGGCTTCGGCGTGCGCTGTGCCGCAAGCGAGCTCCTGACCAACTCAATGTTCAAACCGTGGGTGGGGCGGTCAGAAAGAAACAGGAGACAGAGAACAATTTGTGTTCAAAACTATTAAGAAAATCAGAAAATTCACCCCAGCTAAGACAGGACTTGAGTTAGGGTCCTTCTACACAGGTGAATAACCTTATGCGGAGCTTCGCAAGACACTGGCCTAATCCACACAACTGAAAGATTGGTCTGGGTTAGGCCAGGTGGCTCCCAGGGCAGGTCAAACGATGCTGGTGTTGCCACAAAGCCTGAGAGAGCTCTCCTGCTGCCAGTTTATCATCGGGTTACTTCCAGCTTTGCTACAGATACACTGGTGCAAGAATTCTTCAGCAACCTTCGGGTGAGAAGACTCACGCTCCTCTGTTAGCTGCACGGATAAAGCCTCCAGGATTGGTTTTTGTGGCAGAGACTCGCATCACCATCGCCAAACATTCTGCCAGAGAGGCTTTTTTTGTCCACGTGTGGGTTTGTTGCTGCTGCCACGTGACGTACCGAGTACCTCTAACACCGCTCAACCCGCTGGTGTGACATTCAACGTCAATACAGAGACCTCGATGCAGGACACTCCACTGCAAGTGCTCCACAAAGCACAGCCAGGGCTGGCTCGAGCAGTCCTGATCGTTCAGCTCTGACTAACATCATCGCACAATCAACGAATTCATTGCCTACCTGCGCAAAGTGGGAGAGGCCACATCGGGGTACTTGGCTCCTTGCTGGTGGGTACTCTGAGCTCCACTAGAGGCAGTCTGTGATGCAGGGTTCACTTTAACAGAATTACATGAGGCCACGCTTTCGTTGTCAGACGAAATCCCTTTCTCTTTATCAGTCTGATTGACTAATCCTGGCAGAGAGTTCCCAAGGATTACCTTGGCAGGCTCTCTCATTTTGGGGACTGGCAACCCGGCTGACTTGCTGCTTATGTTGGAGTCTATGCTACTCGTGCTAGATCTATTCCCAGCTCCGTTTCTGCTACTGGATTTACTGGGCCGGGGTAAGCTACGATACTGAAGATTAGTTCGGGCGCTAAGTGCTAGGTAGCCATCATCCTGGTTCTGTGAGCCATCAACGCTAGTCTTCCGACCAGCGGTCCTACCCATGAGTCCAGATGACTTGGGGATTTTTCCCAGGGTAGCCGATCTACTGGTGATAGTTGCCCCACTGGCAGTGATTATAGTCATGCCCACGGCTGACCCGCTCTGTTTCTTAAATCCAAATGCATTAGCATTAGCAGCAGCTATTCTAGAGTTACTTGTGGGAAGCTTTTTGGATTCATCACCACTGCTGCGTCCTGCATCTGATGGGGAACGTTTAACATGTCCAGCCTTAGGAGATAGTCTACCCTTTTCTGATACCTTGGCGTCATCAGTTTTCCCTACAAAAATAGAAAAAGAATTCTAATATTTAATGACTTGAAAACATCAAGCAAATGATGAAACTCAAAGCAGCATGAAAAGCAAAAGCGTGTTAAGCCACCAGAGTGTGGTTCACAGTTCTGACCTAGTCTGCCCATGAGCTTACATGCCACTGCAGTGAGCTATGCATGCAGACTTGCCAGAGAAAGTGTGTGGTGTGTTTTGCCCTCGAGAATATGAAAAGCAGAACAGTCTTATGTAATAATGACAGAGAAGAAAAAAAATGTTTCCCTCTGTAGCTACCACAGATTGATCCTTTTTGTCATCAGACAGAAGTACTGCTGGGCCATTAGGATCATTTTCCTAAAAGGCACCGTTCAAGACATTAATCTAACTTCCAGCTTTTTCATGTACAATTGTGTACATGACCAGGTAAGAGGAGAGGTAGCAGCTTGCATTACTTGATTATGCAAATGCAATCAATTTTCATTCACACACATCTGCAATACATTTACATACTAACACACTCGGAAGAAAATCCAGACCTAAACAGTGCTTAATATAAATTAACATGCTGGGGAAAAAGGTAGCAAGGGGAAAAAACATTAAAATCTCCTCAACCACACATACTGGATGTTCCTAAAGTTAGCCGTGACTGCAATAGCTAAAATGGTCTGATTTATTTCTTCGTATGGCAATCCTGGGTCAAATAAATAGATGATTCTATGATTCTATGAAAACAACCCGCACGGTGTATTAATCCACAGTGTGCATTTTCACAGGAACAGAAATAGAAATGTGGACCTAGGAGATGCTGCACAGGTTAAAACAACACCTAAAAATAAAGACAGGATTACCTGAAGTTCAGGTTCTGCCTCTGGAAAGCATTTAAACTGTTTTCATACTGAACACACTCTTTTGGCTTGTTTAGATCTTAGACCTTTCCTCACCTGTTCCAGGTGTCTTTAATGTGCCTGAGGTGGTTGAAGGTTTAGTCCTTGGTGTGGTAATGCCAACCTGAGCTGACATGCCCCGTCTCCAGGAGCCCGTCTGTGAAATAACAGTGTTCTTCCTACCAGAAGTGCTTTTATCAGACTCATCTGACACATCAGAGGGATTCCGCCTCCACTTAGATCCTGGCTCCATCTTTATGCCGCTATCAGATCCTCCGTCTGATTTCTTGACTTCATCACCGGACCATAAGGAATTCCGCTCGACCTGGGAATGCTTTTCTGCATCAGTCTAGGACAGATAAGCAATTGCAATACAACCTTCAGAGCAGGCCTTTCTTTTGACAAGCCGCATAGGCGAGGGCCATCCAGCTGATTAATCAGCTCAGCAGTCACCACTCAAGTGCCAACAAACAGAACGTGCCTTGGAGAAAGCAAGGGCGCAGCAAAAAATGAACCCCAGCAGTGACAGGGGTTTTTAATAGGCTAAGGAACAAAACCATATAACCCCCACCCCTCCCCGTAACAGCCTGTCCCTTACAATAACAAAGATTAAAAAAACCCCAAACCTGAAAAACCCCCACTTGATTTATAAAGGACATATTCAGCTCCATGACATTTATAATCCTCCATCTCCAATTTCTGACAAACCCTTTTTACTGCGATGCCAAAAAACCATTTCAAACCTGTGCAGCCTGCTTGCCTTTGTTCTTGCTGCTCTCCTATCTCTTGTCTGGCAATCTGATCTCCAGAGCAAGAGGAGGCAGCTTTCTGAGCAGATCTGAAGATGTGGAATGCTGTTCATTCTAATCCAACAAACCAGGAAGACACCCAAGAACTGAAGAAAAACGAACCCCCAACAGCTTTCTAGTAATACTCCAGACTGGCTTCAGCACACAAAATACTCCAGTTCCCAGCTTAAGTTCAGCTCTGTTTACAAACTGAGGTTTGTCCCCTGTTCATTGCACAGGCTGATTGTGCTGCCAGTCTTCTGTGGAGAATTTTGCAAAGCTCAATGCCATATCACAGATTTTTCTCACTGCAAGCTTTTACCACTTCTCAGAAATACTTAAATTATGTCTAGTCCCCTCTACATCACACACTCCTCACCAGCATCGTCTGTTGCTAATGATCACTCTCTTGGAATTCTACTTCTCTTGTCAAATGCTGTTATTAACTTGGGCAAATTTTGGAACCCACTGTTTTCTGATTAGGCACAAATATCCACATATCTGACCTTGACCCAGATTTTTTACAAACATCATGGTTGAAGTGTCCTCCAACTGCTGCAGTACCAAGAAAGAGACTGAAAATTCAACACTTGATCATGAAGCTACTAAGCAAGAGTTGGCAAACTTAGGTAAGATGTTGAGCACCATCTCTTCCCTGCAGCCTCAGGAGAAAATGAATGTGCTCAGCACTGTGCAATAGTCAAATGATAGTATCACTGAAAAGGAAATTATTTTAAATACCCCAAAGCATTCTAAAGCCCACAACATTTCACTCCCAGCAGGCAGCTGTGTGCTGGCTGCATCCAAAGCAGGGAGAGCAGCAGCACAGGGAGGGGATTCTGCTCCTCTGCTCTGCTGAGACCTCACCTGCAGCACTGCCTCCAGTTCTGGGGCCCCCAGCACAATGACATGGAACTGGGGGTTGGACTGGATGACCTGGGAGGTCCCTTCCAACCCAGAGCATTCTACAGTGGCAGAAGCGCAGCACAGGGAAAGAGGAGCGCTCATTTACCACGCTTTCAGCAAATGCTTTCTTTGAAGTTCCTGAAGTTCAGCTTTATGACTTCTCCTACCAAATCATTACAGAATCTAAGGGAGTTAGTTGTGTTTTAATTTCCCTTGCTCGTTACTGTAATTACTGCTGGTTTGTTGGTTTTTTTTTTAAGCCTGAAAAACTAGTCTAAGTGATCAGGATGTGAAAGCTGACACCACGCATCACAAGGGGCTGCCTTCAGTCACCTGAAGCAGGGCCTGGCTTCTTTGCCTGCATATAGTCATTAGACTAACAAGCATTTGCTGAATTATTATTTTCTTCTGCTTTCCTAGTGCTATGCCAACACTGTTTCCTTGGCTCTCCAATCAAAGACAGCAACCTTCTGAATGAAACACTGCTTTGTGACTTCCTTCTGCTCATCTGGCTGCAAGGTCTAGGGGTGGTGACCTTTCTGTTCATGACCACTGGTGCCGCAAATTCAGAGTGTGACTGTTGCTGCATTCCATGTTTCTCCAGAATTTTGTGCAACTGTCTTCTGTGTTTACACATCTTGGAACACAGGCAAGAAGCAACAAATAAGTGAACAAAAAAAAACATCTCGACATCATCCCTCCTGTGCTGTCCTTGTCCTTGCTCTCTTCCATTTTATGCCACCCACGGCCAAACTTTTTCCAGAGCCTTTGAAACGCTGCACATCTACACACCTACCTGTGAAGCCTTCTGGCCAAAGGTGTCTCTGTTTAAGGATAAACACTGAGAGCAGCACAGAAACATGACTAAGGAATCAAAACCCAAACACAGTGAAACCTGGCTTCAGGACTGCAGCTGAAACTCCACCTGCCTGAAAGCACTGCGGTGGGTGAAAGTGGAAATGCTGTTTGCTGGAGGTGAGCCGGGAGCAAAGTCTGCCAGCAGAGCTGAGCTGGGAGCAGCAGCACTCACCAGCATTTCTCAACCTCTCCCTACAGTTTTGTGAATGTCTTAACGAAACAGTGAACAGACCCAACCCCATCTTCACACCAATGAAACCAAGAGGCTTTTCTTGATCCTGCAGCTTAAAGATGTTGCTGGTTTGTATCAAAAGGAATTGTCTCCTTCCCATCTTCTGATCTCTTTCGCATTAGCTGGCCAAGGAAACAGCCTCAAGTTGCACCAGGAAAGGATTAGGTTGGGTATTAGGACAAAAAACTCTTCCCCAGCAGGGAAGAACAGGCTGCCCAAGGAAGTGGTGGAGTCACCATCCCTGGAGGGATTTAAGAGATGTGCAGATGTGGTCCACAGGGACACTGTTTAGTGGTGGACTTGGCAAGGCTGGGTTAACAGCTGGGCTTGATGATCTTAAAGCCTCTTTCAAGCAAATTCTGTGATTCTACAATTCTGTGCTTCATGTCTTCCTCTCTTCCCTTTTATTCTGATTAAATAAGTTAATTTCAAATGCTCCCCCAGCTCCTAACTTCTCCTTAAAATGTGTGTAGGACGTGACATTAAAGGCATAGTATGGGCAGTGCTGTGTAAAAGGTAACCTAATGTACGGAGAAAATATTCAGGAAGGTGCAGAGCTAACTTAAGTATTTGACACAATCAGAGCATGACATGGGAATATGTAAGGCAAATGCTGGTTATGATCACAGCCTTGTTCAGAACCAACTTGGGGACATCTTCACAGCATTGTCACAGAAATTATTGTCTACGAAGATGAAGCTAAGTGCTGCTTCTCACAGAATATAGGCAGCTATGAAAATCAGTTTCTAGGCAAAGATTTTTTTCCTGCTGCAACCACATCTTCTTCCTTTGCAGAGATGCATCTGCATAGATGGCAGATTTTATCGGCAGCCGCTGACATGTTGGGGCTCTCACCCTTTGATGTTGCTGTATTATTTGTCTGGACTCCCAGCCACACATGTATTAGCTTCAAATTCCCTCTTTAATTAGCTGAAATCCAGCTCCTATACCACCTCTAAAAGATGTGGCACAGTCACAGCAGCCTACAAGTTAAATGCCTGCTACTGAGCAGAAACAAAGCAGTGGATACGCTGAGAAGAAAAGCCCACATTCCTCTGCAGATGTCTGCCAGTCCTTTTTGGCTCAGCACCCAGGGGAATGCAAACCTGGGCAGAGGCCATGCTACAGTACTGCAGGTAAGCCAGAAAAGGCATAAATGCAGCATGAGACATCAGCTGGGTCATGAGCACTCAGGACTGCTTTGGGCAGCAAAAAAGTCACCCCCGCAAGCTACACGAGGTTCTGTCACACCAAGTTATTTTCTTTCCCTTGACTGACAAGTTGAGGATATTGTGTTCAAATGAAAACAAAGTATTTTATGGACAGTAATTTACAGGAATTCCAGACTAAATATTCTCAACCATGAAAACTAGGGAGAGAAGCAGGTCACAGGCATGCATCAAAAAGCTGCAAAGACAAACTCTCAGCTTCCTCTTCTAATGCCTACATTCTACTGCCTGTACAAGCTTCAGCTGCTTTTCCTCTGGATGCTGCAATACTTGTGGAGGAGGAAGAGGAGTTAATCAACACAGATTGTGATCTCTTAGAGGTGTTTCCAAGAATCTGATCCATTAGAAGACAGACGTCAAAGGAGTTTCTATTTTTTTCCCCTCAAGTTAATGTTTAGCCACATCTCTCTTTTTCTGCCTTTTTTATTTTCAACAGTTGAGAGTGTAACAGTTGTCAAAATATGCTCCTAGCTGTCTGTGTTACTCTGTTCTGTGCTGAAAAACATCCTTGGTAGATCTTAACTCCTCTCTACTTGTATGGGCCTTGTATTAGCAGTTTTGAGCACACATGCAATTGCTGATACACAACCAGAGGCTAACTGGAAATCTTTAATGTAAGCTCAAATATGCACTCCATGGCAAGGGAACAAAGCCTAATAGCTGCTTGCACCATAGTCCTGTAGGCAGAGGAACACTTCACAGCAACCACACATCTGATATTAAAACCAGATTGAGGGTCCAGTCATTAAAAAGGGCTGGAGAAAAACAGAAGAGGGGAAAAAAAACAAGAGAAGAAGGCGATACCTACATCCCTCACTACCTGCAGCAATGCCAAGTCCCTGCATCCCACTTGCTTTGACACCCAACACCCAAGTCCCTTGAGCAGGTGGGTGTACAGAGAACAAAGCTGAACTTCTTAGTCCTGCACTTTTCCAAACTTACTTCTGTTCAACTGGGAGAAAAAAATAGAGAGTTTCTGTTACTGCAAAGCTCTGCATTATGCAGTCTCTAACTGATGAATGAAAAACTTGGTTTCCTTCAGTTGCTTTACCCTCTCTGGATGTCTGAGGGCAAAGTCTATACACATGCTGCTGATGGACACAAAATTTATCCTCCTATGGAATGCTGCCAAAAATGGAAAGCCTGCAGTAACATGCAGCCCTGGAAGTTTAAAATTCTGGATTCCACTTGCCGAGCACACTCACGTTTCCGATGGGAGCGTAAATAAGCTCTAAACTTTCATCTTGACTTAATTAGGCTCTCTTCTTTAAGAAGAAAGAGAATACCTGTGCTAGAGCTGGAAAAAAAAAAAATCCCATCCACTGATGCTGTGCTGCCAGGAGGGCAGAGGCTGTTTGTTGCCACACCACTGCAGCAGTGTGGAGGAACTGCTGGTGAATGTCACCCATGCTAAGGTGCTGCTTGCTGCTGCCCTTGCAGTGACAGGCAGCTGGCTGTGTGTTCAAGTTCATCCAGCTTAAACCAGAGAAAATAATAAACGCTAATGTTTATTATAAACTGCTTAATGTTGCTTGCTCTAAGCAGAAATCTTACCTGGGCGTCTAGGTTTTTGCGGGAGGAGGCAGGTGTGTTGGCATAGGAGCTGATAGAGGAGCTGGTGTTAATGTCATCGGTACTGAGATTATCTATCGTGTCACTGATCCCACTGCTGACGGAGCTGCTGTCATCCCAGCTGGAGAGAAAAGCACAGCAGAGGCAGAAAACAAAGGTCAAAAGATGAAACGGCATTCAAAAGGCAAAGTATTACTTCTCCAAGCCTTATCCTGCTCGCGGTTGCCAAATGTAAACAGTCTGCTCCTTTTCCTCACCTCTTTGCACTTCAAGTCTGAATTCACACAGCTCATTGACTGCAGAGTTGCCACAGAGCCTAAGGAACACCATCATTAACGATGAAGCTCTTCCTGACTCCACTGAAAGCTTGCGTGAGTAAATAAACCTTCAGGCGACCCTTCAAAACTGATGTTTGCATCTCCAGAGCACGGGAAAGTGGTGGCAAGAAGGCATCTCCAGGTAGACACTGCACTGACTTGCTAAGCCCTAAGACAGAGATGGAACTGAGATACATGGATAAAAATCATCCTGTAGCAGTCCTTTGCACCTGGGCAACAACCTGGGTCTGCCACTGGCAGGATCAGTGGGCTCACTAACGTTCAATAACTGAAAGCCTAATCGTTTGGATGGTGCATAACCCTCCTGAGCTGCACCACACATCCTTGTCAAGGAGATCTTACTGTTGAGGGCTACTTTCTTCTAAACTCAACTGCTTCATTTTCCCAGGAAAAGGGAAATGCACAACTGGAAGTTTAGGACACAGCAAGGACCACCAAAAAAAAAAAAAAAAAAAAAAAAAGAGGTCTACATCTGAAGTGATCTGAGTGTTAGAACAAGCAACCAAAATGATTTAAATCCAAGCCAGATGCTCCACTCCTAAGATGCCCATAAAAATAAGCTGCTTAAGGGAGAGATTGATAAAGTGGCTTGCCAGTGCTGAATCTCCAGAAACAACACAGCTGGGAGTGAAACACTCTCCTCTAAGTAGCCCTGTGAAGACATTTCAGACCACTGATGGCTAACTACTGCTGGAAATACTTATTTCATAGCTCATTTGTGAAAGCTGGCAGTAAGAGCTCATCTCCTGGCAGTTCCCCAGCTATTTATCGCCACAGCCTCAGATTTGGGGAGCTCCAGACTCTGCCCTGTCACATTTCTTTCCTGCTTTGCAAACTTGTAACCAAGAGACTGCAGGGAGGTTTTTGATCGTAGAGTGAAAACAATTCACAACCTGAGAGAGTGGACACTTGACACATGCATCTGAAATGGAATTGTGTGGTGTGGGATTGAACTATGTAAAGAAAGGCAAAGGATGTCTGGTTTTTCAAATGTCACTCCTAGTTCCATCACTGATTGACTGCACAGCCTCAGTATATAACCTGTGGCAGCTCCCTCAGCACTACAAACCAACTACCTGTATGGCTTCTAATGATGCTTTAGTAACTTTCAATCCCTCTTTTGCTTACTTGGAAGTACTCATTTCACCTACATCTACAGAAGGCCTTTCAGAGAACTAAGCACAGCTTCAGCAGCAGCACAGTTGGCTGAGCCAAGGGGACAGCAGAGAGCCATGGGGATGGTGCTGCTCAGCAGGCCTGCAGGAAGGGTTACTGCTCGCAGCTGCTCTCTGCTCCTGCTTTGTTCCCAGTTACCTTCCTCATCAATCTGCCACCACGGCCGCTTGTGCCAGTTCTTGCCATATCACTGCAGACAAGACCAGCTGGGGAGCTTAGATGAAGGGCTGCAGAAAGCTGCATTGCTTTTGCCTAATGGAAATGTGGCAGTGCTGCTCTGCTGGTGGAGGACAGGGACAGGCGCTAGGACCACTCTGCTTTGCTGGCAGAGGACAGGGATAGAGAAAAGGACGAACACTGGCACCATGCTGCTCTGCTGCCAGACGACAGCAACGGGGAGCAACAGACACAGAGAGGCACTGGGACCAACCACTGAGCCCTGCTGCAGGCTCCCTTTCATGGAGCCCTGAGGCAGCTCCTCACCTGGTGTTCCCCAGCTCACAAACCCACACTGCTGTCGCTTCCAATTGACTTCCAGGAGTGTCCCAGTTACAGGCTAAGGCCCGAGTGTTGCAGGGAGGTTTTCCAAAGGCTATTTGATAAATCCACAGACACTTCAGCTCTCCTAACTGGAACCAAATGCTGTAGTCTACTGTGCTGGCGATGCTACAGTGTAAAGGAATATAAGAGCAACACTAATAATACCAGCAATACCAGTGCTTGCCGTGTTTAACAGTGTGATTTCCCTCTTGCAGAGATAGGGTAATGCCCTCTCCCCCTGCTTCCCCCACCCCAATACAATCCTGTTCTCCCACTTGACTCATGGTTCCACCTTGGATGCACAGAAACATTACATTGCCATTTACTGCTCTGAAACTATCACCAGCACCTAAAGAACGTGCCTAATGTTAATGTTAAGTGGTTTTACTGGCATCAGCCAGTCCTGTTGACTTTCGTTGGGCAATCTAAGGCATTATGGAAATATTTGAGTGCCCTTCTGAACTGGAACCTGAGCCTAAGGACAAAGGTAGAAGCATGCCTCTGAATACATTGATGGTTGTGGCTTCCCCTTAAGCACATCCTGGCCTTAAAGTCTTTTATGTGCAGATGAAAACCATGAACGCCTCAAACTCTGTATTTTAACGTTTACTAATCTCTTAGTAAATTAAAACAGAGGAGCTGTTCTAAGGTCAGAAGACAGACATCTAGCGTTTTGGCTGCCAGAAGCTAAGCAACACAGCTCTTGTAGGCAAGCTGATGGCACCAAGTGATGACACTGATGCACATGGCTGTTCTGACCAGGTAAGGTGCTCCCTCAGTTAAAACTAAACACCTCAAGTTTAACTTTATCTACACCAAAAAAAACCCAAAAACTTCAGCAGGGGGCAGGAGGGGTCAGCCTCCAACCAGAACGACAACAGGCAGCCAAAGAACGAGAAAACAAAAGGTCTGGAGAAATTTTTAAATGCCTTTAAAACCCCACAATTAGTGATGCTGTCCTTTGGAGTTACTCTAGAGATGGCCTTAAAGCAAGTGAGACGCTGGCAGAACTCCCTGAACTCTGCATCAGATGCCAGTGCAAGCCACTTTATGAGCATACAAAACAATATTGCCAGAAAGCACTGCAGTGAAAGCACATGGACTGCTTAACCTGCTGCCAGCCAGCCCCTGCACTAAAAGCTCTCCCCTCCAGACTGCACTTGGGAATGCACAACAGCCCAGGACACACTACTCCATGCCCACATCTGCACACACTGTGGCTTCCCAACGGCAGCATCTGCTCACAAATGGAGGCATCTCCATCCCACGTTGCTCTTGAATCAACATTAAGCCCTCCACATAAATCAGTTAGCTTTTACCTCCATCCAGTGCCTCGATGGTTAAAGTCAAAAGCAAGGAAGTAGAATGGGGACTCCAACAGCCCTAATTACGGTGTTCTTGGCTCCCAGCGCCACGATAACATCTCTGTAATTTAGCTGCTGCAATTAATAATTTCTGATGTCAGCAGAAGTCTACTCGACCATAACCTGAAGCTGAAATGTTTGGGCTTTCCCTTCTCTATTTGATCAATCATCTGAAACTTTACTTTGATTACTGAAAATTTTAGAAAGAAAAAAAAAAATAAATCAAAAAACCCACATACACAAAAACCCAAAGACCCAGAAAACAAAAACAGCCCCCAAACAACCCCTCCCCCAACTAAAAACAAACAAACAAACAAACCTTAAAAGTGTATTCTATATGAAAGTTATACAACCAGTCACATCAAACCCCTCACTTAAGAACTCCTGCAAGGCTGCCTCTGCTCTTTATGAAACCAAGCACCCTAAGCACCTCCTCTCCCTCCCCACCTCAGAAGTTGCCCACACACACCACCAGGTCAGCTGCTCAAAGCTGCTTTTTCGAAACAGGTTTGCAAAGCAGTTAGGATCAGACTCGCATTTTTCCAAAGTCTATCAGCACTTCTCCATCTTGCATAATCATCATCCACAGAACTGGCTCCTCTTTGTCAGCTTGGCCAGCACCCGAAAGCATCCTGCGGATCCTCAGGACAGCTCCCCTCTCACTGCAGAAATCTTCCCCCTTCGCAAATGCAAAGCAAAGGACTCATCAACTCCTACTAAAGGAGGCTGCAAAATCACCCTTCTCTGCGGGTGGGTGTGGATTCTAACTTTGCTGGATCTTCAAGCCAAACCAAAATTGCAATGAGCTGCTGAAAAATACATTTGTCCAAGCCAGGGCCTTGGGGCTTTACAATATTTCAAGTGGAAGCATGGTAATTATCCACTTCTACCTAAAAATTTAACTATTTATGAGTTGATGGGAGAAAAAAATAAAATAAACAAGCCAAGATGCAAAATGATTGAAGCTTCACAGCACCTTCCAAAAACTAAAAAAATGGGGGGGGGG
>VWZI01015884.1:389028-468794 GCA_013396835.1 Psilopogon haemacephalus | reverse complement strand
TTTTTTTTTTTTTTTTGGTGCAAAGTTACAAACTGCTCCAAGTGTGCTGTGAGCTGCTCAGGCAGCTTTGGTGTGTGGTGACAAGTGGGTTTGCTGCCAGCCAGCTGAACTGCAACCTTGTCAAGCTCCGTTTAGAATTCCTCCAAGATACCACTGTGGCCTCCAAAGTCAAAATGCCTATTGGTGAGAGGGGGTAACTCACAAAGTATCAATTAGTGGTGAAAAAAGTCGAGTAAGAGAAAGATTTGTAGAAGCTAGAAAATGGCACATGCACTCTTTTCATTTCATCTTTTTATAACCTCATAAAAATAACACTGGATTTTATTTTGTCCCTTAAAATCTGACCAGGAATTTCACCAAACTTGAAAGGAACACAGCTGAGCATACACACAGAGGAGCTGCTAAGCACAGCTAATCTGAGGGAGTTTATGGTCTGAAACACTCTTAAAACTTCAGGAAAGCAATCTGACTTTCTACCAAAACTCATCACCTCCTGCTCTGAAGCACAAATTCCAAGGGCAGCTCCTTCACCTGCAGGCATTTTGCTCTTCAGCCCTCCACCGCCTAGAGTCGCTAAAGGCAGCAGCAGGCAAAAGAGTATTCACTTGCAAAACGCTTGACTGGTGGAACTTGTTTTTTGTGGCCATTGTTCAGCACAAGGGTTCCTCTGGCACTGCACAGCCTCGGGGCAAGGTGAGAAACCAAAGCAAGGCAATGCCAATGCCTTTGACCCAAGTGCTGGAGGAACACAAAGCTCCCAGGTAGCTTTGAAAAAAATGGAGTGTAAAATGCTCCAACACCCCTCTTCCTCCCCACCCCCTCCTTTTTATTTTATTTTTTTTTCCTTTTTTTTTTTTTTTTCTTTTTTCCTGGACTCATAACCTATAAAGCATCTTTTTGGTGTTCCCCATTGACTGTTCTGCCAGAAGGTTTACTGTGGTGCTGAAGCTGTGCAGAGAGCATCGCTGTGGCCAGTGCCCACATCACCTCCCTGAAGGCCGTGGGGTTGATATTCACCCCTGTGTGGTCTATCGACTCCAACGGATTTGCACCAGTGAAAGCTGGAAAGAAAAGCAGTGTCCTCCTATCACAGTAAGGCCAGCACTCAGTCTTAGTTGCTACTGCATAAAGACATGCTCTGTTTGTTATCCTTTGTTTCCAGGACAGTAAGCAGTGCTGAGAAGAGTCGTCCAGTGAAAATCAGAAATTCTTGTTTATGGACAGAGCCTCTGCTGCTCTCCAGAAAACAAATCCCTGTACAGTGTGCAGGCTGCATGTGACAGCCGTGGACTGAGTAAATCCACAGAGGTCAAGCCAAAGGCACTGGGGATGCTGCAAGGGACTAAGGGAATGGGGAGGAGTTTCCTGGCACTGATCTAGGTGTGAATCACCACTGGGAGAGCCTTCTCCTCCCTCCTGGCCAGGCCCCAGCCCAAACACCTCCCTCCTCCAGGCAGGAAGAGAACTTGCCCTGCCCAGAGGATGGAGAGCTCTGACAACCAGGCTCCGGATTGTGCCCCCTTCCTTTCCCCTGCCTTATGTCCCAGCTTACACTTTCTTCCCCCCAAAGCAGTTACCCTTGGGACCACACCACCTCCCCATGCAAAGGCCAAACCAAAGTTATGACTTACAGAAGTGGCGGCACTTAATGAAAATGCAGAGATGGTTTCTGATACCCATCTCCCACCTGCGTGCTACTCCAGCACTGGACTGAACTGGCAAGAGCTCAGCAGCTCACCTTCAGCTACTAGTACCTGGCTGCCTGCTTTGCCCAAGGCTCCAAGACACAGGCTGCAACACCACAAGGGAAAATGCCAGATTAGCTAAACACTTAAAAGAGTCATGGAACTAAAACATGGAAGGAAAAGAACGAAGGGCAGTATGGAAGGAGAAGTATGCAAAAGGCATTTGAATGTCCTGCTGCTGAGTAGATTTTCCAAAGGGGTAGACTCAGCTTGCCTCCCACTCAGGCTCACTCACCGCCTGTCCAGGACCACTCACCCACCTGCTCCCCCAGCACAAACTGCCAACTGGGACCACCGGGCAGCCTCACCAGGGAGAGGTGGCCAGTAAACACATCCAGCAGAGGCAGCCCCTCCAGCAGCTGGCAGGTAGAACTCGGCTCCTTTGGTTCCCAGTCTGGTTTTAACCCCTTCAGACTCTGTCCCACCACTGCTTACACCAACACAGCTCTTGTAAGGTCTGCAGGCTGCAACCCCAAGTAAGCCACAGGGCTGGCACGAAACGAAATGAAATTTGCAGCCACTGCTGAAGGTCCTCCTTGTTCGAACACACTGCAAAGATGCCACACAAATTGATCAAGGCTGTAAAACTCAGTGTGCAGCCAACCGAGCATTTCACACCCGGAGCTGCTCCTCTCGCACACGGCAGCGTCAGCTGCAACTCAAGCACACTGAGACAAAGATAAGACATATGCCATCAGAGAAGGGAAAAAAAAAATTAGAAAACTCCCAAATTTGTCTTTTTGAACGCGTTACAGCATGCTGGTGTCCGCCTTAAACATGCACTTGGCAATAAAGGTGTTAATTTGCTCAGAGGGCACAGCAGTGTCCCTCAGGAAGCCAAAGCACCGCAAAACAACTGTCGCGATCGCGTCAGTGATTTGCAGACCAGATACATCATCCAGGGAAAGGTTTGTCTTTATAAATGTGCGAGGCGTCAGCCACTACCAATTCTGAAAACAGGGGTTTTTTTCCCTAGCAGAATTGCAACATCCTAAGTTGTACCAGTAAGTCTTGGTTTAGGTCAGCCTTGACTATTAGGCTTACTTGAAAGAAACTCTTAAAGAGTGCAAAGAACATCTTCTAACCGTGCTCAGCCCCATCAGGATGCCTGCAGAAATTGGCACAGGAGTGAGAATAAGAAGTGCATTTCAGTCCCAAAAAGCAAGTGCACGGTGGGCTGTGATCTGGCCCCGAACAGCCTCACACCCGCCTTTGTTCCCCTGCAGAGAGCTCATTCCCACTGAGGTTTCTCCATTGCACAGAAAGGGCTAAACCGTAACAAAGCCGACAGTTTTCTGAGGCTAAAAGCCTCTAACAGGAGCAGAAAGACAGCGAAGTAAGGAGCTCATTCACCGTGTCAGCGCTGGGTAGATTGCAGCCTAAGCGACGCTAATAAACAGTGATAAAACCCGGAGAATCCTCCCGTTAAGCTAGGAGGAAAGAAACACAGCAGTAGCTGTCAGTTCTCACATGGGAAATTCCCTGCTGCATCACTCAAATATTTGCAATCTACTAAACCCAGGTTGGGTTTATGTAGTACGCAGCGAGTCAAACGAACTAGCGAAACGCAGGGAGAAACCTGCTCAGATTTGCCCCATCACCTACTGTGCTTCCACCGCTGCCGGCGCTTGCAGAGCCAAACCTGTCAGCACAAAGGTGTCACACAACGCACAAAGTGCAGGAAAAGCTCTTACCTTGCGATATTCCCTGGCCAAAGCACTTCTCCACCTTGCTGCCCATGAAGAATTCCAGCAAAGGGACTTAGATTTATTTTGCACGTTGATACCTTCATTAGGCTACCATCCAACGCCTCCCTAACTAAAACAGCTTCTAACTTGACTGTCTAAGGAAGAGACTTGGAAAAAACAAAACCAAACAAAACCAAAACCTCGGAGCAACAGAGCCCTCAACATTCAGCAGCTCTGAAAGACACTGGAAAGTAAAGCCTTGCTGGAAGGTGATCATCAGAAACTTCCCCCAGAAAGAAATCTGATCCCTCAACAAAATTAACCTCTGAAGTGCTGAAAAAGTGAGAGGTCAAGACTTTCTGCTGGGACGAGGTCATCTGTGAAAAGCTGTAACCTGATGGCAGCCAAGCCGGCAGACTGGGTGCCTCCAGCTCACATACCGTATGGTATGAAGTAAAAGCTCATGTCAGCAACCCTGCACTTGAAGGTAGTAAATGACAGGATTGGATCTCAGCTAAAAGCCTACAAGCTCTCCAAGCAGATTTCCCACTCTGCTTTCGCTGCGGGATTCAGCAGCGTGACTGCTGAAACAGCCACAGCTTTGTGAGAATGCAGCAGGAGACATGCCCCAGATGGTTCAGTATTTGGAATATTGATTAAAACTTTTTTTTTTTTTTTTTTTTTTTTTTTGAGGGGGAGGGAGGGGAGGCAGTGGATGGTTAGAAAAAGCTTTTTAATACAAATGGTATTGGAAATAGTAATTTACCCACTGGCATCCCCTATAAAGAAGACAAGACAGGCAAAATTTACCCAAACAGGAATGAAATGTACTGATCCTTACTTAGAGCTGTGAAGTAAGGGGCTCGTTCCTTTATTTCAGATGGGTATTTATACACATTCAGTTGATAAAAAGGTCTGGTGGTTAGCACTCAGAACTCTCACATCAGCCTAACATAAATACTTTCTGGCAGGATGCTTCTGCATTCTGCTGCACACATGGGATGATGTTTTTTGCTAGTATGGGCGGTGACAGCAGCTGCAATCACTGTGGGCGGCAGTGCTCAGTGCACTAATCACCCTTAGCTAGGTGCTGCATCAGAAAACCTGTGTGACAGTGAAAGCTGCTCAAAGCCCACAGAGACTCACTGCTCATGGAGTCTCACGGAGCAGGGAATGCCACATATCCCCCTCCACCCCTTCTCCCCCCCAAAAAGAGAACTGCTAGAAATAGAAACGCTGACTCCTGCTGTAGTTTCTACAGTCACCAGCACTGACCAACACACTGATTTTCAGCCAAGAGGGAATACACAAGCCCATTCCCATTACTAGAGAGAGACTTGGTCACTCAGCAAGGGACTCCATTTCTAATGAGCCGGAGTAGATTTCTGTTGTGCAGGTTACCGACAAAGGTTCCCAGCATGAAAAGAAGGTGGGCACCTTTCAGGTGGAAAAAGTGGAGGACAGTACCACACTGTCCTCTCAACCTCACCTCATGAAAACCATCGATCATTCAGCACAAAATCAAGAGAGGGGAAAAGTAGCCAGAAGTCAGCTGTAGCTACCTATCACAGGATGTCAGGGGTTGGTTGGAAGGGACCCAGAGATCATCAAGTCTGACCCCCCTGCCACAGCAGGGCCAGACAATCTAGCTCAGGGCACACAGCAACACATCCAGACAGGCCTGGAAAGGCTCTAGAATCTCTTTGGGCAGTCTGTGCCAGTGCTCTGGGATCCTTCCAGGCAAGAAGCTGCCCCTTGTGTTGAGCTGGAACCTCCTGTGCTGCAGCTTCATTGTCCTATCCCAGGGATCAAGTGAGCAGAGTCTCTGTGTGTCATCCCCCCCCCATCGAACCCCAGCCCTCAGCTATTTATAAACATTGATTAGATCTCTTCTCAGTCTTCTCTTCTCAGCAGCCCCAGGTCCCTTAGCCTCTCCCCATCAGGCAGTGCTCCAGTCCCATAGTCATCCTCATAACCCTTGGCTGGACATACACATATGGATTAACTATGCTCATTTCTGAGTCCTCTGTCTTGTGCATAAACCATCTCATAGCATGACACACTGCTCTTGGTTGAAAGAGTTAAAATGCAAGCATTCAAAGGTTATAAAAGAAAGACCTTGTGGAGACAGTCTGCTGCCAAAACCTTCAAACAAATGAGCTGCAGTCTCAGCTTGCCTTTCTGTGCCGCGGTCTGTATTTTAGCGGCCACAACGTTACTATAGCAACACAAAGGATTGGTAGTTTAGAGGCTGGTGGATGTGACAACTTGCAGTTTAGAACAATATCAAAATTTTAAAAAAAAAAAAAAGTGGCCTGGGAAAGGCATCATCAAGCACAAATGTTTGTGTTTTAAAACAACAACCACAAAAAGGCTCTTAATTCGATTATTTCTTTCTCCCCCACCCCACCCCAGCTGGAGAATTATCTCTATTAAGTTAGTCTGGTGGTGAATAAAAGAGAGAAACAACACAACTCTTCTGCTTTTTGGTGTGCCTGCACCCTAGAGTGCAGCCAGCCCATGCCCTTTGTGAGGTCCGTGCATATAAATGCAAAGCTGCAGATGTCATGAGGACAGGCTGAGAGAGTTGAGGCTCTGCAGCCTGCAGAAGAGAAGGCTTCCAGAAGACCTTGGAGTAGCCTTCCAGTATCTGTAGGGGGCCTACAGAAAGCCTGGGGAGGGACTATTGACAAGGTCTTGTAATGACAGGATGAGGAGGAATGGGCTTAAACTGGCAGAGGGGAGATTGAAACTGGATGTTAGGAGGAAGTTCTTTGCAGTGAGGGTGGTGAGACACTGGCACAGGTTGCCCAGGGAGGTTGTGGAGCACAGAATCACCACATGTCATCAAAGATTTGGTGATTCTGTGCTCCACAACCTCCCTGGAGATGTTCAAGGCCAGGTTGGATGAGTCCTTGAGTGACCTGTTCTAGTGGGAGGTCTCCCTGCCTATGGCACAGGGGGTTTGGAACAGGATGATCTTTGAGGTCCCTTCCAACCTAAACCATTCTATGATTCATCGTCCTTGCTGGAGATTTGACAAGATCCATCATTGTGTCTTTAAAAGAAAAAAACAAAACAAAACAAAACAAAACCCCATTATCCACAATGGGAGTGAGTGCAGAGATACTCATTAATCCCTTTTTGCCTCTGCTGAGTTGAACTGGTTTCCTTTATTAACAAATCCTGCAAACTGCTCCTCATCCATTACTTTAATCACACAATAGCTACTAGAGATAACTCTTGGATATTACAGACACTTAAAAGAGTCACAACTGGAATTGCCAAGCTGCTTCTGATCTCTTAACATCCTTCCTGTTCTCATCAAAATAGCTCCCACAAACATGATGTTTCTTAATTATCTGCTAGAGAGTAGAACAGGAAATTAGTGACTGACTTGTAGCTAGCGGCATGGTAAATAAGAACAGCCAGAAGTACCCAAATTCCAAAAATAATCAAAGCTGAAATGGCAACCTAGGGAAAAAGAAGAATCTGCACATCCCATCTGTTGAATCACCGGCTCCAATACAAAGCCAAACTCGCCAGGCTAAAGTACAGTGCTGCTCTCCATACACCAATCCACAGCCCCCGTTGTCCTTCCCTTTCCTGTCAGCCCTCACGCCACAAAGGAGAAGAGATTTTGCAACCTAATACCCATAACACCAAATACAGAGGGATATTTTGCAGATGAATTTTACATGTAGCAATAATCATCATTTTATGGGTCAGGAAGTTCAGAAGATTAGTGTGCTATGGCTGCAGTTCACAAAAGCATTTGAGTTAGAAGTTCCACATAGCAATCGGGTGAGATAAGCTGTGAACAGCTTTACATTAAGCTCTTTCATGGCAGTTAAAGTTGGGGAGAAGTAAAGAGACCCCAGGTATTAATTTACCTTAAGAACAGCTGCTTAGCAAAGGCTGCTAAGTGTCCTAATACTCGGGGTAATAAAACCACTGCACCTCCAATCGTTTGTGCTCTCTCTCCACACTCATGTGCTATTCACATTAAACCATAGCAGGAATCGTGTTCCTGGTCTGAGCTGAGCTAAAACTGTATGCAAGAACAGAAAAAGACTTATCAAAGCACTGTGTGGTTTGATTCTCCTTTGAAAAGGCCCAAAACTGTAATTAAGGGCTTGCATTCCAGGCTAAAGCACTGCCAATCTTGCTGCACTTCAAACCCTCCCTTAGAGAACACCAAAATGCCTGAAAATTGGGGGTTTACTGCACTAGCTTCATTTCCTTCCTATTTTTTTCTCATTAGTTGAGATATATCAGTTAGGAGCTTGTAAAATGTCTGCCTTTGATGCCTGTGATGATGGTAGAAGCAATGCAAGCAGCAGAGGCTGCAGAGACGCTGTGCTTCACAGTCTCTGCAGGATGTTTTATCAGGTGTGGTATGAAGTTTCTGCCACCATATCACCCTGGAAGAGACTACAGTGCAACTGGGCAAAAACTGATGTCTTCATCATCAGCAATAGATTGTTCAGATTTCTTTCTGCCCTCCTAAAGAAGACCACAATGATTTTAATGAGGAAAAAAAAAAAACCCAACATATATATATATATATATGTATTTGCAAAGGCCAAATATATCCTGAACAGACTCAAATGTACTCTTGAAGATATTTCCTTCCTTTTCACTTGAGCAGATTGAACAGAAATATACACTGCTAAACTATTTCCATCTGCATGAGAAAACACAAATGGGAAAACAGCAACACTCCTGCACTGCTACAGCTACTATGGATCAGGACACAAGGCTCAAATTCCATGCCTCAACCGAAACAGTGTTTTGTGTTTTAAAAGAACCAGCTCTGACTTCTTGTACTCGCAGGTAGTTGTCAGTCTGGGAAGGTATTTCTAGTCCAGAAAAGGGCCATGAAGGTGACCAGGGGGGACCTGGAGCACCTCTGCTATGAGGACAGGCTGAGGGAACTGGGGTTGTACAGCCTGGATAAGAGAAGGCTGCAGGTAGACCTAACAGCAGCCTGCCAGTACCTGAAGGGGCTACAAGAAGGCTGCAGAGGGACTTTTTGCAAAGGCCTGCAGGGATGGGACCAGGGGCAATGCTTTGAAACGAGAGCAGAGCAGATTTAGATTGGATGTGAGGAACAAGTTCTGCACCATGAGGCTGCTGGAACACTGCAGCAGGTTGCCCAGGGAGGTGATTGAGGCCACATTCCTGGAGCTATTCAAGGTGAGGCTGGAGAAGGCTGTGAGCAAGCTGCTTTAGAGGAGGATGTCCCTGCAGAGTGCAGGGGGTTGGACTGGATGACCTTTGGAGGTCCCTTCCTACCCAAACCACTCTATGATTCTAAAGTCTTATAACTTTGTGGAAGCAAACAGCTAATCTCTTCAGCAGCTTAGGCTGGAAGTGGTAAATGTTCCTCCTTATGTTACAATCTGTGGTTGGCAGTGTTATGTTCTTTGGGAAGTGGACACTTTTTAGTGTTTGGAGAAGGACACAAAGCAAACTGCATTTAAAGCGATGGAAATGATAGCCCATTCTTGTGTTTCACCACACTGCTGGAATTCAAGATGGGATTTTTTCTCCATTTTCTATAGGCTGTTCTTCCTAATGAGCTGTTTGCTCTGTCAGGTATTTCCGTGCGTGTGATTTGATTGTTTCCTCTAGCTGGAAAAAATCTGACAGCATGGAAAATACAGGTGCAAAACCATCTCCATCTGTGTGTAGTCAAGACAATGATCACAATCCTCACCTGAGGAGTTTGAGATGTGGTAATGTGTTTAAATTTAGAAACAAATGTTTGGATCATCCAAGCACAACCCCTGGATTCGCTCTTCATTTGGAATTCCTCTCGGATAAAGCATCCAAGCTGCATCGCTGCTCAGCATCCGCTGTTTTTATTGGATTATCTCCAGTTGCCTGCCTTTTTCTTTCTCTACTGCCACCAGAAAGCAGCCATTTGTGTTCCTTCCCTCTGATGTGCTTATTCATTTGAAGTGGGTATAGAGAAAAGTATGCCTCACACTTGTGTCAACACACGAGCTCCACGCAGGCTACTGGCAGTTTTGAACCTATCTTTGCAGTCACTATAAAATGTTACAAACCTGGGGTTTATCACACATTGCACACATAAACAGTCCTTTCTTCTTCATCAGGCATGCAGGTCACCTTGCTGGAGGACACAGGGTTTCTTTAGTGGCTGGTCCTGGGAGCTAGATGCCCATTCTGTCTCGTGCCATTTTCCTCATAATTATCAATGCATTAATCATAGAGTCGTAAAATGGTTTGGGGGTTGGAAGGGACCTCCAAAGGTCACCCAGGCCAACCCCTTTGCAGTCAGCAAGGACATCCTCCACTAGAGCAGGTTACTCAAAGCCTTCTCCAGCCTCATCTTGAATGGCTCCAGGGATGGGGCCTCAACTACCTCCCCTGGGCAACCTGTTCCAACACCCTCACGGTGCAGAACCTGTTCCTAACATCCAATCTAAATCTGCTCTGCTCTCATTTCAAACCATTGCCCCTGGTCCTGTCCCTGCAGACCATTTGCAAAAAGTCCCTCTGCAGCCTTCTTCTAGCCCCCTACAACCATTAATATTTTCGGCTTGGTCCCTAACACATGAAGTTATAAAGCAGCACAGCTGGCATGACTGCTGTCTAATCAGGACTCTCAGAAAATCCTTTGAGTTGAACATAGGACAGATGTCCAAATGTGATTTACACTTTGTTTCCTGGGCTTTCTACCATCATAGACAATAAGCAATAAATTAGAGAACAGAAACATCAGATAGCTAAAGAAGCTAAACAACTCCACAGTCTAGGAGCAAAGTTCTTTATGGCCAATGAGGTAGAGAATGGCTCAGGAGATAATATTTGAGTATCAGGTTCTGTGTCAGCCAGCAGGACCAGAGGACTATGTCAGAGGCCAAAAAGGGTATCCCATGCATAATACCTACAGAACTACACTGAAGTATTTCTGGTTGAATAAGCAGCTCTCCACTTACTTTAGTATGGCTTTGAGAAGTCCTATAAAACTTGATCTACCCTCCCTCCACTCCCACAAATACTAAAACCATTACTGCTTCATCAACAGCAGTCATTAACCATCTCATTGCAGTCATTAACCATCTCATGGCACCCACTGTAAAAGCATCCTTGTCAGCTCCATGTATCTTAGTCAAATCCAGTGCACTTATGATCAGTAGAGCTTGCTCATATTAATTCCTTCAGCCTCCCCCTAATTACATCTCTGCATTTAAAGTTGTTTACTGTTGCTGTGTCTGTCAAAAAGCTAATACATCCCACTAGGAAAGTGAACCAATTTATCCTAATTAAAATAGAACTATTAGATCAAGCTAGCATCATTATAGCTGAATCTCAAGTGTTTGTAAATCCTCTGTGTTACTGAGACTAGAAACACCCAAACCACCTAAGTAATTCAGCTGAGTAATGGCCAAAGAAGAAAGATGCAGACTCTCAACTGCAATTAAAAAAAAAAAGAAAAAAATCACTTTCCTTTACTTTGGGAGTCCATCTACATTCTTCTAATAAAACAAAGGGATTTACTTCACCCACACCACCACCAAAGACTTGCCTCTTTCTCAGATTATCTTGCTAGATCTTTCCACTCTTTTGAAGATGTTTTCCCATGTGAATTGCTTTTCTTCTTCTCACTCTGACTGGCACTGTCTGTCAAACAGACTAACTTGCCATTTCCAGATTCACAGCAGACTACTAGTGCAACAGAGAGTTTCAGACATTCCTCCTCCCTGCCATTGTGATCCAGACTTGGGTAAGCAAATCACTACATTTTTCTTTCAATTTATGACCCTCCTCACACAGAAAGGTCATCAAATCAAACCATCTAGGAAACAGCAGTTCTAAACAAGCCTTCCCTAGCTCTGCATGACTTGAGTCTGTGAACAGTGGCAGCCATTCTTAAGGGATTTGGTATTTCTCCTCATTCTGAGGCAGAAATGCTTCATGAAGCAGTAAGAAACCTCCAAGCTTGTCAGAGGAAGCACTGAAGGTAACCCACTACTGAATACTGCAGCTGATGAGAAGTCTGCCCTCCACAAAACTCCTCAGCTCAGCAAGATCTGTGGCAATCACAGCTTGCCCACTCGGCTCCTGACCTTCACCAACCCCTAATAAAATCGTAGCTGTAGGTCACCTGAGAAGACAAAGGGTCCTCCAGATTAGAGTGGTGCTGCATGCACTGCTGGGAGCTGGAGGAAGCTTCAGCTGGTAGCCTTGCTCTTATCAAAAGGTCAACATTTTAGCTCCAATGCCAGCAAACCATAAGCCTATTTTCCATGAAAAGAGAGAGCTCTCTTCTCCTTGCAAGCACGGAAAGCCTCTCAGGGTGAAACGTTCTGCTCTTGTTCCACCAGAAGGACAAACCAGCAGCTGTGGTGTTGTTCAGACTGCAGTGTACCAGCTGGCATGATTGCTGTGCTCCTCAGTGAGGACTCTGCTAGCTCAATGATACCAAAATCTGCCCTTGCATAGATGCTCAGCAGAAGCTACCTCAGAGTGCCAGTAGTGACTGTGACCCTACTAGGGAGAGACATAAAGTTTCCTCCCCATGGCAAGCTACTCAGGACAGAGATTGCAGCTCATGTACAAATTCAGTTCATTGTTTCCATACCAGGCATGAAGATCAACGTAGCCACAGTGGACTACACCCATGATTTTTCCTCTGGAAGAGCAAATCCTTCTACTTGCTGTGGATAGTGTGAGAACTACTGAACGAGCAGAGGGAGCTGCAGTGGGATGTGGGAAACACCAATGGCAATACCAACTGAATATTGATGTGGGGAGATTGCATTTGCACAGCTATTTTCTTTTGAAACTGAACTACTAATGCCAAACACCTGTGCCTTACAGGGCCCAGATTATCTGATACCTGATACTGTTATCTGATACCTGAAAAACTCATCTGGCAATAACTTGTAAAATATGTTCCTATAGTTTCCTAACAGGTAAATATCTCTATTCTACACCTTATGAACTTTGTTAGATATTTAGTCTGGAATGCCAGATAACAACTTAGATCTTTTCCCAGGACACTCTGGGTTTGGGCTGGTAGTTATTTTTTTTTATTTCATTGTAAGTAATAAGCTGAAAGCAGAGCTGAGCTGTCAAGATCCTATCAGAAAAGACCATTACAGTGTTATGAAGCATGGTTCAGAGATGCCTGAACTGGTGCTGCATTGTGCTTTACAGATGCACCTCTGAAGATGCTAAAGCAGGTCTGGATGTGATGCAGATTCAGCGTGAGACAACCTGAGCTGTCTCATTGCTACATTTCACAGGGTGTCATTCACTTCTACTGCTAGCCACTCATCCTGTGGGCCAATTCCTGCTCTTCATTTAAATTAGTAGGGCAGGAGAGCAAGTGGGAACTTTCAGTTAGACATAATGAAATGAGCACTGCTAGGCACTCAGAAGACACGTGGGAAGGAAAGGAAGAGAAGGAACAGGTAGGTGGAGCTGCCCTTCAAGCCCAGCTCACCACCACTCCAGCCTTCCTAAGGGGTAAGAGATGCAAAGCCCACATCTATTAGAAACAGGGCTCTGACTCGTGGCTTCCACCATTTTTCAAAGAGTAGCTCTGCCCACACACTTCAGCCTCTCCACAGAGCCTCACCTGTCCTCACCAGGTGGCATAAAATCAGTATAAGACGACTAAACTCTGCTACAAAGGCACAGAAGCAGGCACTCGGTAATTCGCCAACCCATGGTTAGTTCCTGTCATGCGCCATTGCATGTCTTGCATTCATGCATGCGCCCCTTTGTGTCAGTTTATTTTCATGATAATCAGGGGCTAGGACAGCTGGTGGCAGTGGCAGCAGTGCCACTAAGCCCGGGCTGCATCCGTGGCCGTGCCTGGCATGCATGGCTGTCTCCAGAGCCCAGCGAGCTCCGCAAGCTCTCAGCTCTCGATTTGCACTGTGCTCATTAACACCATGTATCATTTCGCAAATGAAAACGCTAAGGACAAAGCCGAAGATGTGCGTCGCTGGCTGTGCGCACAGGGTAATTAACAAGCGCAGGATCCGTATGCAAATCGTGCCACTGAAAATAGTGACTATTAGCATAACAAGTGCTTATTATTTATTGAGATGCGACTCGGAGCAGGCATCCTGCTGGGGTCTAACATCCTTCCCTTAAACAGCACCATCTTTTCTTTCTTCCTTTACACATTCTTCGCCCCTCTGGATGATTACCAGCACAGAAAACAGGGAGGCTCCCTTCTGTGCCTTTGTTTAAAGGGGGAAATCTCATGTGTTTAATTGCCCTCCAGCATCTGATCCAGTTCAAAGCTCAGCGCAGCCTCTCCTCTGGTGCTACATTCCCCTCCCACCCTCATCATCACGAACTGCAGGCTCTTTAAAAAAGCAGTTAATATCTGCAGCTTCACCTATACTATCTCTAATTCTTAACTGATAATGAGTTAAAAGCAAATAGACTTTTAACTTCTTTAAGGGATAAATCAGGAATAAAGTGGGAGAAAAGAAAGGCTCAGCTGTGCAGAGGTAGGACCTTTTTTCATGTCATGCCACCTTTTCCTTACCCTACATCAGATGAATTTGACATTTTAAGCGTCCCGGCCAGGAAACATAAAAGAAATTCAAAATTTTGCATTTTCTTTGGTAGATCTGAGCACAGCTTTCTTGCTGGGTGAGTTCTGTCAGCCTTGTGGGCTGAGAGGTCTGTCACTGAAGCTTGCATTGTTTCCTTGCTCTACTCCCTATCCTTCAGACGTCCTGAGGTCCCAGGGAATCTGCAGGACTCTTTAACCTTTTCTGGCATTTCCCTAAGAGCCAAAACTTGCAAAACTGTTCCTTACCCAGCAATTCCTTCCCCAGCCCCAGCCCTGCTGGGTTTTTAGGCCACATATTTGTTCTCTCTGAGGCTACACCCTGGACTTCAGAGATGGCTGTGTTACAGTAATGAAACAATTAGCAGGGGGAATGATTTCAATGATTTATCCTTTTGCCAAAATCGAGCTGCTGGGCCTGAAGTTTTCCAAGCTGCATGCCAGCCTCAAGATGGACTTTGGTCCCAGTTAAAAACAGCACAACAATTCCTGAGCAAGGCTAGAAAACAGATTTTGCCATTACATCCTCTTGACCTTCCCTGAGAAACTTCGTCTTGCAAAGGAATTTTGGATTTGGTTCCAAAGCCCCAAACTCTCATCCTCTCTTTTACACCAGTGCAATAGGGAAATAATTTTAAACCAAGCCTCTGTCCTATTTTGACACGGGCAGATTGTGGCTACCTTAAGGCTGAGCTGTGAAGGGGTCTCACTTAGCTATCAGAGACTCAACAGAAACTACTACTGAGAAGGACAGCTCAGTTTCAGTGAATTCCTCTAGAATTAAGGAGTGGTCTCTGGATATCTCTGTTTAGAGATTTTAATGAGGTGAACGGAACAAGAGATGATAGGATGAAAGGATAAAAAACACTGGATGGTTGCCTCCCCCCAAAAGAAAAAAAATACCCCAACAGATTACTAGTTTAGATTAATGCAAACATTTATATTTTGCACCAGAACAGGCACACCTAAGCAAGCACACAAAGATCCAGCTGGAAAACCCCCTCTGGTTAGTCAGGCTGCTTTCCCTCTCATGTGGGACTCTGCTTTGGTTCATACTGATTTTGAGAGAGACCAGTTTACAAGACAGCAAATGCCAGAGAGGTTTTCCTAATAATCTCTTTGTGTTCCTTGCCTCCCTTAAATCCATTCTACTTCGGTTACAGTTAGAATCCACTCCTCTTCCTGAAAATGTCCAAAGAAAGTTTTGTTCTCCTCCTATGATCTCACCCAGCACTGCTTAGACAAGTCACAAGTTACCTTTGGCTGTCTTTTTTTGTTCTTTCTAAAATGATCCCTTCTTCCTAAATGATTTGCTAACATATAGATTGCCACAGTCAGGGGCTGGAGCACCTCTCCTATGAGGACAGGCTGAGGGAACTGGGGTTGTACAGCCTGGAGAAGAGAAAGCTCCAGGGAGACTTACTAGCAGCCTTCCAGTACCTGAAGGGGCTACAGGAAAGCTGTTTGCAAAAGTCTGCAGGGACAGGACCAGGGGCAATGGTTTGAAATGAGAGAAGAGCAGATCTAGATTGGACGGCATAAGTTCTGCACCATGAAAGTGCAGGAACACTGGAGGATGCTGCCCAGAGAGGTGGTTGAAACCCCATCCTTTGAGACATTCAAGGTGAGGCTGGAGAAGGCTGTGAGCAAGCTGCTCTAGTGGAGGATGTCCCTGCTGGCAGCAGAGGGTTGCACTGGATAACTTTTGAAGGTTCCTTCCAACCCAGACCATTCTATGATAATAACTTTCCATGCTTCAATGTGCACTGCAAACTCCCTCATTCCAGAAGTGTTCACACCTAAAGATAAAATCACAGACTGATGTCCTTAAATAAGATAAGAATGTACCCAGAGTGGGGAAAGACTTAGGGTTCCAATGTGTTTCACGGATGAAGCTGGGGTTTATTGAGGACTAAGTCAGACAGGATGCAAGGCCACCACTGACAGTACAACACATTGCTTGGAATGAGGTACACGGCTGCAAGAGAGGGGATGATGCAGAGAGGGCATGATGGAGGAAAGGTAAAGTAACTGGGTCAAGTACGACTGGAATCGTGGTGGTAGAAAGAGGGAGAAGCAGATGGTGAGAGTCCCAGGAAGAATGATTGCTTTATCAGTCACACGTCCAGCTCACCAGGGCTAACGTAAGGTCAGCTCATACAAACAGAGTCATGGAATGCACTGGGCTGGAAAGGACCTTCGTGGTGAGAGACAGAAGCAGAATGTCACTAAAATCAGGAACTGGTCAGAAGCTGGTGCAGAAAAGGAGCCAAACTAAGCCACAGCATGGAGAGCACCTCTGATTCTGCCCTCTGGCTGCTGGTGTTGAAGCCCAAATCACCACCGTGTTTTGAGCAGAAGGAGCAGCAAGCACCTTCTGCCATACATTAGATTGGCTTTTAATCTAGATTAACAAAAAAATGGCTTAGTGATTGCCATTGGAGGCCAACAGAGAACACCAGCAGAAATGAGAGCTCAGCACTTACATCCTACCTTCAGCTCAAAAGCAAAATCTTCCCATTTCAGAAGCGTTTTCTCTTTCTTTTGCATGGCCACTTAAGAGATTAGATAAGTGTGAAAGCAGATTTCTTGCCACCACCTGATCCATCTCATGAGTCTTCTGTTTCAGAAACGCTCTCGCAGCACAGATGGATAAATTCTCTGCCTAGGAGTAGAGACTACAGAGAGTCCCAAAGTATGGCTCAAGTAGAACATAAGGCTTTCCTGGATGAACATAACCTCTGTGAACTTCAGCTGGCATGGGACACTCCTATTTCTTTCCCACAGGCTCATGTTGGTGATCCCTTCCCTTCTCCTTTTCCCTCTCCTCTTTTTCCACCAAGATACATAGAGTTATTTCCTGATTATATTCCATTCATCCCTTCTGCATTCAAGCCAGTTCCAGTTTGCAAGGGCAATGTTACGTTTCAGTCACCTCTGCAAATAAAAAATTATTCTTTTTTGCCTAAAAATGCAAACAAAACCTTAACCATGCATGTGCATATCAGAGAGTATCAAAACCCAGCAACAGTTCCAAAGAAATGTTGAAAGCCTTAAGTCACATTACAAACAGAGCTGCAAGTTTCATACCCAAAATAAATCAATCCTGACAACGAACATGAAAGAGAGAATAAAACCTTTCTGAACACTCAAGGTGGTTTGCTCATCTCCCCTAAAACCAAAGCAAATGAATTAGTTGATATATATGAAAATTAACTTCAGCTAACAACAACTAAATCTCAGAAGATAAATTTTAAAGTTAAAAATCAGATGAAAAAGATAAAAATGTTACTTGGGGCTGGTGAGAGCACATGGGAACTCCACAGGGGCTGCTGAGCTGAGCCTTTGTCCACTAACACACAACACAGAAAATCACACAGCTAAAAAGAGCTGACCTCAGCCCCTGGACTTTGCTCAGGCACTAATGAGACTTCCCATGTTGAGCACCGATCCTCTGGCTACTTATTGACCACACACACCTGGACACACACGAACACAGCCTCCAGCAGCGTGGCACTTACTCAGGCTCCCTGTTCTGCCTCTTACACACAGGTGTCATGCTGTCCCCATGCCACTTAGGCCAAATTAATTAGTCTCAAATTGCAGCAAGCAGTGCCAATAAAATTATATATTTTATTTTTAGTGTGAACACAAAAAAAAAAAAACCAGAAAAAACCAACAACCCCAAAAGCCTTTTACTAATAAAAATAAATTACACACAGCCTCCTAATGCTGCTGTAACAGCAGAGTGTTTCCACTGGAGAGTGTGCAATTACTTATGCTGGCCAAATGTATACTTAAGTGCATATAGTTAAGCAACATAAGACTGCCACGCGGAAGCCTTAATGCCTGTTTATATAACAGCAGAGTCTTTTTAACCCCATGGAGCTGTCTTAATGCTGGGTTGTTTAAGCCCCAGAATGTTGGGGCTCGACTCGGAAAGATCATGAGCAGAATGACTGCTTGTTGGGTAGAGTCTCAGCTGCCCTGTGAATCCTATCAGCTGTCATAAAAAAGGTCACAAAGTCACCTTATCAGACTGCTGGAATAACCCTGTGCCATGAGGAGCAGACAAGAGCGTAAAAAGACTTACAGAGAAGGAGGGTGGGGGCCCTCAATGTCCCCCTTGATGGCTTGTTGGCCATCAGGGAAGTTATGATACCAAGGAAAAGACTAATGTAAATGTAGAAGATCAAAAAATAGCAAAAATAGTTAAGATGAGCAGGCAAGCCAATCCTAACAGAACATTAGACAACCACACGAGCCTGCACTGCTCACAACAGGAGCAGAAAAAGACTTACAGAGAAGGAGGGTGGGGGCCCTCAATGTCCCCCTTGATGGCTTGTTGGCCATCAGAGAAGTTATGATACCAAGGAACAACCTGATGTAAATGTAGGAGATCAGTTAACCCCAGGGCAGCAAAAATAAATGAGCAGGTAAGCCAATCCTAACAGAACAGCAGACAACCACAAGAGCCTGCATTGCTGTGCAAAAGGAGAAAAAAATCCCAATGAAATGTACAATTATGGACACCTCTGAACCCCAACAAAGTAAGGAAGGCAAACAAAGACCAAAGGGCAAAACTTTAGGGCTTTTGGTAATAACACAATTAGTAACATAGGAAGGCTGAAGAGGGACTTTTCCTAAGGGTGTCTGGCAACAGGACAAGGGGGAATGGTTTGAAGCTGAGGGAGAGTGTGATCCTGCTCTGGCAGGGGGGCTGGACTTGATAATCTTTTGAACATCTTTTCCAACCCCTAACATTCTGTGATCTTCAGCCCACTGAAATGGGTCTGCCAAAAGACACTGCTTCCCTCGACTCCCCTTCCCTTGTTTGAAAGCAGAACATCTTTGTTCCCTTTTGGTACTGCTGATTTCAGCCCCTGGGTATAGCTACTGTACTTTTGCTTCCCACTACTACCTGTTGCTTAACTTGGCAATCACTTTACCTACCCTAAAATTACTTTGTAAGAAGATGCCTTAGAAAATAAAAGTATATGGTATTGTGATTGTAATCAGTAGATGCCAAGGCCATAAACTTCAAAGAATCTTTGCAATGTGAATTTCCCTGTTTCTCTGAGTGTGCTGAAGATAAAGGTGGGCTCTTTTCAAAGACAGAGAGATAGGTATCTCCAGGTAGCAAGGTACGACCTGCAGATTGAGAAGCAGTAGTCTTTTTTCCAAATTCTGTGATAAAATCTAAACAGATGGAGGAGCAGAGTAGAAGACCTGTTAGGCATGAATCATCTCACCAGTCCTGTGACTTTCCTGTTAGGCAACTGTGCATGGGCATGTACTTACAAACTGCAGTGACTCACAGGCAGATACTGTGAGTAACGAATGCTCAGGTGATGCTACTTCTTGATCTGTACTCATAGAATCACAGAATGCTAGGGGTTGGAAGAGACCTCCAGAGATCACTGAGTCCAGCTCCCCTGCAAAGCAGGATCACACAGGAACACATCCATGAGGGTTCTGAAGATCCCTATAGAAGGAGACTCCACAACCTCTCCGAGCAGCCTGCTCCAGGGCTCCAGCACCCTCACAGTAATTGTTTTCTTTCCCCCTTAAAATAATGTAGAGACTGTAAATTGTTTTCTAGAGAAATATGGTTATTTAGTATGGAGGACAAGGGTGTCCCATCTGCCCTAGCAAAGAAAGAAAAGCAGGAAAAGCAGAATTTATAAATTATTTTAACTTCAAGAACCGAATGCAAGTATGGTTGCCAAGGCTTGCTGGAAGTGAAGGACCTGTGAAGTGATGGCACAAAATCTTCTGACAGCTTTGCAGTGGTAACAGCTTGGCAGCAACTTCCTTAGCTGAGATCTCCTGAGGTCTGGTAGATGACTTCCACTGATAGAGTTACTCCTTCTCCTGACAGAGAGGACATCCTCCACAAACTCGTTCACATAAATACCAGATGAATCTCCCTGCGACACTCCACAAACACTTATGTCAGCACTCCCGAGGGAACACTGCAGGAGCAGGAGATTTTGTGGGGGAAGGAGATGATGGCAATTCCACCACCATTATCATGCCAGAATAGCTGTGTCAATGTGTTTTTACAACAGTTGGGTCCATTTGTAGTTTAAGACATAACCCAGTCATGTTTTAAGACAGAGACCATGCAGTCTAATGCCTGTATATGCCTCTTCCAGACACATTCTATCTCTTTTTCCCTTTCCTTATCCATCACCCTACCACTGCTGGAGCAACCAAAACTACAGTGCAGGGTAGCAATGGAGAAGAATTGCTAATGTATATCCTCTGTGAATGGAGGATTTTACTCATCTGCAAAGCCAGGCACTGCAGGCACCTTCATGTCAGCTGCACTGTCTCAGATAAGAAGAAAAACTGAAAATATATGCTCAGGACTTAAAGCTGTTTTATCCTACTATAAAACTATGTAAAGAGTATCTTAACAAAAATGTCTTCCCTCCCCCCCTCCCCTTTTTCTTTTCTCTCCTCTTGTAGTTTTTATTTTTCTCCTCTTATGTTTTTATTTCCCCCTCTTTTCTTTTTTTTTCTTTCTTGCCTCTTTTTTCTAAGAACTTGCACAGAAACTTGAGTGACTTGTCTGAGATAATTTTAATTTACATTTTTCTTTTTAGGGTATTTGAGAGATGTAAATTAAAAAAAACCCAAAAACTGTATGGCAAAGGAAAGGAAGTGAGAAGCAGAAGGAACACAAAGCAGGTCAAAAGACTCCTACTGAATTAATTAACCAGGAAGTATTAACAAATCCAACTGGAATAGGAGAGGACTCTCTACCTCTGCTTGTCCCAATCAAGCTACATATTTCTTCTGTACCTCAGAGTGGTTGCAGTGGTTTCTCCTTCTAGTCATGGCAAAGGCCACATGGGACATCTCTGCTCTGCCTGTTGTCTCTTCAAACTAGAAGTACATTGCATCCACTCTGCCACATCAGTCAAGTCCAAATTTCACTGAACTTGAAACTTGGGTGAAAGGAGCATTCTGTAGCAAGGTTACTTTGTGCTGGATAGCACAGATGGACACAGGAAAGGAGTAAGAATAAGCTGAGTATCCACAGAGTGTATGGAGGTGGTGGAGTTCCCACCCCTGGAGGTGTTTAAGTGGAGGCTGGATGAGGCACTCAGTGTCATGGGTTAGTTAATGAGAAGGGTTAGGTGATAGGTTGGACTCGATGATCCTAGAGGTGTTTTCCAACCTGGTTGACTCTGTGAGTCTTATATCAGCACTGAAGTTACTCCTGAGAAGCTCTCATTCATTTAGTTTCCTGTCCTATTTACAAGGGTATGATAAATCAGCACTGGTCTGAACTACCTTCTCTAAATAATAGCTTCTACAAGCACAGAAAGATTTACTCAAACCTGCCTTTTCAATTTCTTCCCTCTTACCTATATGGACTCTTAAATCCAAGTTACAGATAAGGAAGTAAGGGCAGAATTTACTCCCAGATCAAGCAGCTGTGCCTGACTGTGTGAAATCAACTTAAACAACCAGATGGTGGACACCAAGTCCAATATATAGGAGGCAAGACCATGGGTAGCTTATTTGCAACCTTTAAAAAAGAAATAAATCAAGAACTAAATGAAAAGGCATTTTAAATGTGCTTCCCCCCGCCATTAAAAATCCTTTTGTTCTGTGCAAACACAAATTGTCTTGAAGTGAACAAATAAGCTCAGCTGTGTTGTGCAGTGATTCCATTACCCTTGCAACCAAGCATTAAATTAAATTGCCTTGTTTGGATTTCCCTGCTGCAGGGGAAAATGCACCTTCTAAGGTCTGTGCTTTATGTCACCACAGCCAAGGAGTAAAAGCTTCACGACTGAACTTTTACAGTTAATATTACAAGAAACTGAACAGCTAAAGATATTGCAAAAATGCCTCTGATAAAAATCACCAAGTTGACCTTATACTTGGAGGTTCAGAGCCTTTCACGCTCATTCTCCCATTCTGCTTTGAGTGAGTGAAGTGTAATCTTTGTATGTTCGCTTGGGGGGGACCAGCAAAGCCACCCTGCACTCCTGCCCACTGCCTCCATCCACAGAATGAAGAAAGCAATTCATTACTGCACTGCTTTACCCAATTCCCTTTCCTTATGCCAGTTTTCACCCTGGAAAACTGCTGCTCAAAGCAAGATGGATTTTTGTTTAAACTGCACATCACAATCACCCAGCAACTGTAGAGGAGCTATTTTTAAATCACTGCCTTGCTGTCAGCAAACCCTGATCCCCTGCCTAAGGTGAGCAGGCTTACACTCCAAACAGACTAAATCAGAACAGCACACAATAATGTCACCAGCTCTGGGACCAAGGGGAATACTTCTGTGATCCTGTGCTGTAGCCATTCAGAATCTATACAGTCTGTACAGCCTGTTTGCTCTTTCCATGTGAGCTGGAAAAAGCTGAAACGAGGGACATAAACCAGGGATTGCATTTCAGTGCCACAGTTCCACTAAGGGGAATAGATTTAAACACACAAATAATCCTCTTGAACATACCTAATTGGTTCTGATGTGTGGTGTCCTCAGGGAAGCAGCTTAGTAAATTAAATATGAGAATAATTTACATGCCAAGAAAAAGTGTTGCAAGCACAGGAAACATTGGATGGGGGAAGAAACTGATGATGAGGAACGTTTGTCACTAGCTGTCCAGAAAGCTGTTACTTAATAATATCATTTGTACTGGACCAAATCTGTATTCAAAGCTTCTGTCAGTGTGGCAACATTCAGAAGCCACAGCAACAGATGAGGATGATACTTGCTTAGCCTTTGGTTGCATCGCCAGGTGGCAATGCTGTCACCCACAGTCAGCCAGAAGGAGCAAGTGCTGCTGGCTGGGTTTCAAGTTGCAAATTTCAGAAAGAGAACTGAGCTCTTGAAAACTCCAGGCACAGCTCACAACTGGCAAGCATATGTTGACTTGGTAACTGAAAAGGAGCTGAGATTCTCTTTTGTTTAAACTTAACCATCCTGCTCTTTACTCATGTCAGGAGAAGACCAAGGCAGATGTAGTAGAGCTTTCTTTGAAAACAAGGCTAGGTTCTCCATCACCTGTATTTCCCTAGCAATCCATCTGCCACTAACAAGCATCAGTGACATCGAACTTGGTCAGCTGCATTATATCCAAGGAAAGACTTAGCAATGACAAAACAAAAATTTAAAAAACCCTTTAGTTCATAAATTTGTTCAAACCTGCAACACATAATCCATGTTTTACACTTAGGGGCCCCTCGCAGAAGAAAAAGGATACACTTCACTTACTACATCAACACTAACACTCATCAGGCTCTGGGTTTGGAAGGGAAAGAAACAACTTTGATGCTATTAAAAGCAGAAGTATTTAACCCATTTACCTCAAGTCTAACAGAATATAGGTGTCATTACTGACTTCCTTTGTGATCACACTCCCATAACATGGACTTTTAGTCCCCAAATTTTTGATCTCTGGCCTTGAGCATTAACACTGAATCACTGGACTTGGAAGAATCAGTGGAAATGAGATGAGAAATAGGTCTTTTTCATTTCAAACAGTAACAGCCAGAAGTTCTACATTTCCCTGTGTTGCATCCTGCCCACAAAAACCCAGAGGAGATTTCAGCAAAACCAAGTGAAGAACAAAGTCAGAACGGCAAACAATCTGGAGAAGCTTACATGCAGTGCGTGGGGTAGCTGAATTCCCCAAGCCATCCAAGTCTTATGCATTAGATACAGCAGGAAGCAAAGGTTCTGTAGCAGGGGAGCATCTGGTGGTTGAGGCCTTACCTGTCAGCATCTCCGAGTCCCAGGGAGGTGTTGCGCTGCAGGGTCTCCCGCACCGCAGCCATGCCGTCCGGCAGCCGCGTCAGCCGCCGCGTGTACAGACCCAGCCCTCCGTCTGTCATGTACCTTCAAAACAGCACAACACAGCAACAGGTTCAGTCAAATGACACAACTTTCAGATAGCCTGGAAGCTTCTGCATGCTCTTAGCTGTGTATTGCAACTTCCCCCCCGCCCCCTCCCTTTTAAACCGAGAAGATCAACTTGCAGTGCATCGCAAGGAAAACTTGAGAGAGTTTCTGCCTCTTGTCCATCTCTACTACATCTCGCACTCACTCTTATCATTGAGAGACAGAATTTCAACTTCAATATGACAAGGGGAGAATATCCAACTTTTATTAAGGGTGCCCAGATGGAAGTAATGCAGTATTTGGAATGCTGTCATTACTGATCCCTTCCTGTCCCCAAAAACGCAGGGTTTATACCACCCGCAGTACTTTATGTAGGCTAAGCTGAGGCGATGGAAAGCTCAGTCCCCTTACAGGTTAACTGCAGCACTCACACTGAATTCATCCTAGATTGTGTCAACAATGAGTACCCCAAGATTTACTGTGAAATTAAACAGCATGAATGAATAGATTTCTTTAACCTTTTCCTGGCTCCTGCCTTGTTCTCTGTCCACGGATGTGGTGGTAACCAAGAGAGGAAGGTTTTAAAAGCTGTACAACTATCCAGCATTTTGGTTTAGCTTATCAATATTTTAATACATTAATAGTGAAATAAAAAAGTTACTCCAGTCTTCTCTTCCTGAATAGCTTCCCAATGAGCTGTCCTACATCAACATCTCAACAGTGTTTTAAAACATTTTTGGCGTTTGACAACAGCAGTAGGCAAACAAGTTTCAGGAGTCAAATTAAAGCAGGAGAGATTTTCTCTTGGTTTAGCTTCATTTCTGGAAGTATTTCTAACTGTGCTGCCCCAGAGGGAGCTCTGAGCTACCACCACCACTTCACCAGCAGCAGTGACAGCTCTCTAAGCACACCCCAAAAACTTTCACATACCTGAGCCTGAAATACCTCCAGCACCTGCAGCAATACAGCCACAGTCTCTGGCACACCACATACCTGGCATGTAACATACCTGACTGAGCCAGGAGTATCCTCTTTGTCCTTTACCCACTCTTAGCCAATTGACAGCAGCCCATAGAGTAATCTCCAGGCTCACAGGACACCTTTCTCTCGGTTAACAAGGCAGAGAGCTTTTCCCTAACCACGAGACACCCTCACTCGCAGCAAGGACAGAAGAGATGCTCCTGGCTGCAGCCAGCAATGCCTCTGCTGGCTACTTCTGCAGATGTGCTTTGCTTTACCCAAGTCAAATTTGGTGACTACTTTTATAGAACGGGGTGGTAAGGAGTCAAGAAGCCTTGCACAATCTGCCGGTTTGCATTTCAGTTCGACGGATAAACTGCATGGAGTTTTCCCAGGAAGAACCAAGGAGTCTCTCTGGGGACTCCAACAAAGAGGTTGCTAAGCCAGCTAAGTCAGACACAAGAGCACTCAGTGTTCAGCAAATCCATGGGGACAGGACTCTCCAACTCGTAAACAAAGAGCGCAGAGAGCACGAGCAGCAGTTGCACTGCAACTCACCCTAGGTCTGGCATTCCAGCTTGTGCCTGACAGGGTTTATAAATATTTTAGTGAGGAAGAATGCATTTTTCCTTGAGCTGCTAAGAAGTGGAGCTGAAGACCATATTGCTAGACAAGCATGCAAACAACATTTTGCAGAATCATCTCACGTAGATAGGTGAGTTTGGTTTACTGCAGGTACTTGTCTGCACATGAGAAGTTTCTATGTGAGTGTCCATTGTACACGCACTGGAAAATGCAGCTTTTGGCTCTGCTCTCAGATTCCTGGCATGTGACTCTTCCTTTGATAGCATATATCAGCTCCAGCTGAAACAGATTGTTCTCCATACTCATGACTCAGAAAATGTGACATGAAATATGTTACTTCTAGAGTTAGTTGGGCTGAAACCAGTGGAAAGCCTTTTAACCAGCATCGACAGGCTTCAGCCCCTGCGCACGAGTTCATCAAAGGGATGCATTAGAACAGTTCTGCATCCAACTGAAAACTAGCAGCCAGCTTTTAGGTGGTCTGAAGCACTCATAAAGCTTACTGAAGTCAAGGGAAGCTGCATGCCTTTGGCATCTGCCTACAGCGGGGGGTTGGAACTAGATGATCTTTGAGGTCCCTTCCAACCTAAACCATTCTATCATTCTATCTTTGACAAGGAGATTGGGAGATTTCCTAAACTGGAAAAAAAGCACAGGCATAGACAATGTCTTTTTACCTCCTCTACCAACTAGACAAGTTTCTTACATGCCAGAACAAGAGAAGATAGCTTTTTTTTTTGTTGTTTTGAAACAGACTTGTGCAATCACACATTGAAAGGTTTAGACCTCACTTTTATTACATGCAACATCCTCTACTCAGGGATGTCTAATTCCAAAAAGATGTCAAAACCAATGATGCCTCAAGTCCTGCATGCAACAATGAGGTGAAAGGAGGAGGACAGGTACTAGCTTCAAAATTATTATAATAAATACACATTAAAATAATGGGGGAAAAAAAATCTCTACTCCATTGATTAGTAGGGAAGAGATTAAAAGTTAGTGGTCCCACAGGCTTCCATCTATTGCTCTTTTCCTTCTTTAACTTAACACTGTCCTACCTTTATGAACACGACATCACTACTGCTGCAGATTTTTGCTTGATGAGAAAAACAAATACAGAGAAAGCAGACTTTTTTTTTTCCAAAGGCAATGTTATAAGGTTTTATTCAGGAAGGAATAAAACCAGGAAACACTCCATAGGCTCATTCTTCATTAGCAGGGAAACAAAATTAGCCAAATTTATTCAAATATACAGATTCATGGAATGAGCCTGGGCTTAAACACCTCCAGAGGGAAAGGCATTCATGACCTCCCTGGGAAACCTGTTCCAGTGTGTCCCCACACTCACTGAAAAGACTCAGGTTGAACAAGAGCAGTATTATGTCCTTCTAACACACTACTGGAACTCACAGCTCACTTTCTAGGTGACACTTCTATTCTGTGAGAAGGTGGCTCCCTGCCCTGGATTACAGGCATAAAGTAATTCGCCTTGGAGCTCCCTGGGCAGCCCTGGACCTTTAAACTTCTGTTTTCCTTAGCCAAGCACACCTCTCTTGTGGCTGTGAAATTTTGAATGTCATCATAAGTCCTTCCAAGGGCAATATTTTTAGGGTATTTCTGATGCTGCAGTGATTTGTTTCCCTTTCCTGAAAGGCACACTAAGGAAATGGGAAGGAGTTACGCCACGGATCAGTAAAACCCAGCAGCCGCAGTCACTCCACTTCTGTCTGCCCTCCCTACTGACCCATCCACACAGCCAGCCAAGCACACTTACTTTTATTGTCTGACAGCTCTAACACTTCATATATATTCACTTCACTCCTTAATGCAGGAAGATGAATTTTCCAGTTTTGAATACAGGTAGCCAAGGGCCAGGCATTCTCTACTTAAATGCTGGGAAGGCAAGGAGCAGCAGGTAAGGCAACAGACTGAGCAAGCCTCCCCTCACCTGCTCAGCACCACATACGGTTCCCAAACGGTTCCCGAAACGCACCCCAGTCGTTTGCTAACATAAAATGAATGACCCATGATGGGAGAGGTGGCAGGAGATGGGAAGCTGCCACAATGAGCTAGGCAAGGCTGGAAAGCGCCGAGGCAGTCAGCCCTTTCAGGGCTGCAAACATCACCCTGGACTGCAGAGCAACATGGCTGGAAACTCACTGCTTAAGACAGACAAGGATCACAGCCTGCCTTGTGAGAGCTCAAGAACCACCAGGATCAGAGGCTGTTCACTGGGGGTTGCCAGTTTTGATTTAGCTGCCTAAATTCTCTCTCAGAATCTATTGCCATGACAATCCCAGCAATCAGCTATCAAGTAAGCAATCCAGTTCACATTACTCTTCCTTAACTTCGTTAGGGAGAGGAACAGCAACAAGCAATCAAGTAAGCAATTCATTTTACATCACTCTCTAACTTCCTTAAGCACAGTGTGTGACCCAAGAGGGAGTGCTGCCTCTCCACAGCTCCCCAGTAGGGTCAGCAGCAGCGAGGCTTACTCCACAGTGACTTTCAACACCCTCCCGCCTGCAGATGGTCCACATAGATGAAGAGTGTATGATTGCACCTCCCTCTACTGGCTAGCCCCAGACTGGGACCGTATTTTGTCCTTCAGAAGCTGCCTTCTTGCTCAGTTTATAAAACCTGTTGGCACTGAAGCAGCTGTTCAAGCACTGCTGAGGCATTTATTACAGAAACAAGCCCAGAGTGGGGCAGTCCTATTGTCCAGTGAGTGCCAAAATACAATATGTACAGGGAAGCAAAAAACACAACCCCATCAGAACTTACAAGTTCATTTACTGACAAGCACTGCCTACTATCACCTAGTGTGACCCTTTTTACCTGCATACCAGATAAAGTGCTTGATTCCAGCTGATCTCAAAGACTTGCAGGTTTGTGATGTCTTTTCAAGGTGAACTCTACACTGCAAGACAAATCCTAAGCTACCTGAGACATCATTTGTGATATGTGATCACTGTTCTCTGGCTGAAGCTGACATCAGAACTACTCCAGTGCTGAGTGCAATAGTTAAGAACATTTTGAATAACATACAACATTGAGAATATTGAAAATGCTGATGCAATGCTCCAGTCATGTCTCCTGTAAAAATCTTGAAGAACAGTTCTTGGAATAAGAATCTTACTTTGATTTAAACGGTGCCATCATTTTCTCTTTTCCTTCTTATACGACATTAAATGCAAATGCTAGTTTTGAACAAGTTTCAACATTGTTTCCCAAGAAGCCACAAGTCAGAGGTTTCCTTTTAATAAAAGTCAAAATGTTGAGTTTTTGCTTGCCTGACCCCACCATTATTTGTGTTAATTAGCTGCTCACTGTGCTGCGATGTCGAAAAGATCAAAATGTAAGAAGCCAGCCCTAACGAGACAGTGGCAGCCCAAATAAACACTCTCAGAAGAAAAAGAAAAACTTCCTAATGATTCTTAGTCATATTCAAGTGTTACAGCCATATAAGGAGCCCAGCTTTTCCCATCCACTGTCTTTAGTTGAAATACTACCACTTGAAGAGCAGTGTCCAGTAAAATGACCAACCCACCATAACTCAGAGCATACAGAAAACAGTGGTGATCACCATGGCAAAAACTGAGGCTGGAAGAACCTATCACTAGAACTGGACCCACGTGCAGGGTGAACAGGTTCTCATTCAGAGTATGATTTGGGCCCCTCGCTCCAGGAAGGATACTGAAGTGCTGGAGCAGGTCCAGAGAAGGGCAGTGAAGCTGGTGAGAGGTCTGGAGAGCAGGGCTGAGGAACTGGGATTGTTTAGTCTGGAGAAGGGGAGACTTCCTTGCTCTTTTACAACTCTCTGAGAGGAGGTTGGAGCCAAGTGGGAATGGGTCTCAACTCCCAAGTAACAGAACAAGAAATGGCCTTAGAGAGAACTGGAGGGCAGGGTAAGGAGAAAGAAAAAAGGTCAGAATGTGTATGTTAGAAGCCAGAGGGAGACTGGAGTGGACAAAAGCTTCCAAATGAACCCCCCCAAAGCCAAGAGAGTTTATGTGCCCACTTGGGACAATCTGTTGGGTGGATAGGGAAGACAATTCTGGGCTTGGTGGTTCCACTTTGTGATGAGGCTCTGAGCCTTGAGCTCAGCCAGCCACCAGAGGACACAAATCCTCGTCCTTTTACTTTGTCATTCATTAAGACAACTCCTTACCTTTGATCCACCACCTGGAGGCTTTCTTCATTGAAGAGATATTTGCTGCCCATTTGTAAGAGATGATCTCTCTAACCCTATGAAAGCAATCCTGGTGTCTGCCAGAGCTCTGCTTGAGCAGATTTATTAAAGGAGGCCAAACGAAACTTCCCATGACCCAGTACATTTCAGAGAAAGCAGCAGGATCACAGGGCTAAAATAGTTTATCTTGGCTATTGGATTTATTTTGGCTGTAACAAATATTTTGGCTTCCTTCCCTATCAGTTTGCCAAGGAAAACACAGATCCAAGGTTTTCAGACTGCAGGATTGTAGCAATTCTGAAAAATGACAAAGTGAAACACATACCAGCTAATAAAGAGCTATTCATGCTATAAATGCCCTCTTGTGCTGCTTTCCACATACTGTAACTCAGCTCCTGGAAATATTGGACCTGTTGGCCCTAGCACTGATCCCAGAGATTTGCTCTGCAGCAAGTCACACGGAAGCTTTTGTTACGAGCAGCCTCTCTGACTCCTCTCCCACAAGGACACGATGCTATCTCCTTTTTTTTTTAATTCTCACCCCCAATTATTATTAGGAATAAACCAACCTTGGGGAAGATAATTTCTGAAACAGCTACCAAAACATCTGCTCAGCCTGGAGATGGCAACCCAGCATCATCAGGTGTTAGCGAGAGTCACCAAAGGGAGCAGCCTCGTTTGTTTTCTCTCTCCACTGATCCTGGGCTTACATCCAACGCAGCACTCCCCTCTCAGAGAATCCACCAAGCAGTTACTTTGCACAAACTATGTAAGCCCAGCAATGTGGGGCTGCTCCCAGGCCTGCTCCCTCCAAATGCTGCAATGAGAAAACCTCCAAACTCTCCCCACAACCTTGAAAAAGGGAGATGGATCTTTCTGATGCTGCACTAACCTTCAATGCAACTTCTGTCCTTGGAACTCAGTCAATGATTGAAACTATGCTACATAAATCAATAAACCAACCCACATTATTCAGCAAAATAGGCTTTTGTAGCTAAAGGCAAAAGATGTGGAAGAGAAAAAGACATTTGTATACATCACTCTTCTTGTCCTCAGGACTCCAAATGGAGATGCCCAGAGAGGCACAGACAAGGAAATGATACAGAGATGAGTGAAGGCACAGAAATATCATTCATGATCTCAGTGGCTTTCTTACTCTTCTCGTTGTCTCAGCCTGGGATCTTAACTTTATGCACTCAATATGTGCAAAGACTGAGGTCTCTTCTAGGATGGGAGCAGTAGAAGCCTGAACCAACAGAATTCTGCCAGGGGCACTTCTCAGCTCGTTCTCTAGGTGTTTTACAGAGACCATGGTGCTACTCTGAATTTGCTTTCCTCACTTCTAGACCAGAATTAAAGCCATGAGTTTGAATAAAAGTCACAGTCCAGAGGAAAAGCAATAACTGTTACTACAATAAACACTGCAAAACTCAGGTGTAAGTTGATTTATTTGAGGAAAGCACAAGGAGCTTTAGTGATGGGATGTGTTATTAATGCAGCAGGAATCACTGGTGCTGTATTGGAAAGAGAATTTGATACTGGTTTTTGCATCAGCTTCTTTACCATACACTTTCCTAAGGAGGAATTAAAAATAAAGTGTCTGACTTATCAAACAGGACAGTGTGAAAACATCCAACTACTCACAACAAACAGAACCAGTGGAGGTTTCCAGGTTGTGTACCTTAACTGGTTAAGTCAGTGACAAAGCAGCAGCTGGATTCTAGGTTTCTGTTACACTAAGAGACACCAAACCTTCCAAATAAGCCAATGCTACAAGTGCCATTTACAAAAGGACAAAAAAAAAAAAAAAAACCAAAAACCAAAATCACAAAACAAGCTAAAGAAGTAAGATGGCCAGACAGGGATGAAGGAAACATTCCCTTTACCTCTCAAAGATCTGTTTTAACCTCAATCTACTGCTGGTGTGCTCGAGCTAAGACAAAACGACTGCACTTTCTAGAAGGAACTGAAAGCAGACACACACTGAAGTGAATACTGACTTTGGGACAGAACAGAAATGCCTCTTCCGGCCAAGGCAGAGGTAAAATGTTGGTGTAAAACTTTGCTGATACTGCCTATCAGTTCGTATTTCTGCACACTGACTCATTCTTCAGAGGTTATTTTGCAGGTAGACTCTGGTAGCCTAGAGAGAGGCGTGAACTCGCCTCCTTCCAGTGAACTGTCCCCGAAGAGTTCCAACAGCAGCAGGGTTCAGCAGAGTGCAGCAAATGCCTCTCCCTCTCCATCTTGTGGGCACAAGGAATGCTGCAGCCTGAGTTTGACGGCCACAGCAAACCCTGACCGGCGAAAGCATTCAATGATGTGCAAGGGGATGCTCAGATGCAGAAGCGCCTCCTGAACGTGCACTCAAACCCCACAGCCACTGGGGTTATCCTCATTAACCGTGTTCAGGAGCTGCCCCCCCAAACCAGCAGAATATCTTTGGAGTGTTCCTCTCTTTCTCCAAATAATTGTGGGAAAGCAGCAGCATCAAAACCTCATAAAATACAGCACCAAGACAAAAATGGACAAATCGCACAAAGTATAAATGTGATGCAAACTGGAACGCAGGAAGCTCCAGCTCAGCACTGAGAGTCCCTTCCAACCCAACCCAATCTCTCCATCTGTGAACATGAGGGAGAACTTCTTTGCTGCGAGGGTAACAGAGCCCTGGAGCAGGCTGCTCAGGGAAATTGTGGAGTATCCTTCTCTGGACACATTCACAGAATCACAGAAACATCCAGGTTGGAAAAGACCCTCAGGATCTAGTGGTATAAGGATCTAGTGGGAGGTGTCCCTGCCTATGGCAGGGATTGGAACCAGATTTTTGAGGTCACTTCCAACCTAAACCATTCTATGATTCTATGATCACCAAGTCCAACCTATAACCCTACACTACAAGATTCACCTTAAACCATAGCCCTAAGCACCACATCCAAACCACCCTTAAACACATCCAGGGTGGGTGACTCTATCACTTCCCTGGGCAGCTCATTCCAGTCCCTGACCACTCTTTTCATTAAAAATGTTTTCCCAATGTCCAATCTAAATTTCCCCAGCCTCAGCTTGAGGCCATTCCTCCTTGTTCTGCCTCCAATTACCCGTGAGAAGAGACCAGCAGCAGCCTCTCCACAATGTTCCTTCAGATAGTTGTAGACAGTTCCTGTGTAAATTGTCTCCAATTCCCTGTGAGAAGAGCCCAGCATCAGCCCGCCAGCCTCTCCCCAGCATCCCCTCAGGTAGCTGTAGACAGTTCCTTTGTGACCTGTCTCCAACTACCTGTGAGAAGAGCCCAGCACCAGCCTCTCCCCAGCATCCCCTCAGGTAGCTGTAGACAGTTCCTGTGTGACCTGTCTCCAATTCCCTGTGAGAAGAGCCCAGCACCAGCCCACCAGCCTCTACCCAGTATCCCCTCAGGTAGCTGTAGACAGTTCCTGTGTGACCTGTCTCCAATTCCCTGTGAGAAGAGCCTAGCACCAGCCCTCCGGCCTCTCCCCAGCATCCCCTCAGGTAGCTGTAGACAGGTCCTTTGTGACCTGTCTCCAATTCCCTGTGAGAAGAGTCCAGCACCAGCCCTCCGGCCTCTCCCCAGCATTCCCTCAGGTAGCCGTAGACAGTTCCTGTGTGACCTGCCCACGGTGACCCTGCTTGGGGAGAGGACTCGGAGCAGATGGCCTCTGGAGGTCCCTTCCAACCCCTCCCGCTCGGCCATTCCACGCTGGCATTCAGGAAGAGAGGTAAAGGCGCTCACCCGCTGGTGATGTCGTCGGCTCTGATGTTCTTGCCCAGCACGTCCCCGTCGCTCATGTAGCCGGTGGCGTCCATGGCGATGCCCTCCAGGTCCATCTCGTCGCCGCCCTTGTCGGCCACGTCCAGGTGGCAGAGGCTGGTTCCGCGCGAGGCCAGGTGGCGGCGCAGGGGCGCGGCGTACACGTAGCGCCCGGGCTCGGTGCCCACGAAGCGGCCGGCGCTGGCGCGCGGCGGGTAGCCGTTGCCCAGCGAGGGAGCGTCGCCCGCCTGCAGGCGAGGGCTGGACTGGCCCAGTCGCCAGGACAGGGGCGTGGGGCGGCCCGTCAGGCTCAGGATGCTGCGGCCGCTTATCTCCGTCGTGATGTTGGTGTCGAACGTCGTTTCCAGCGTGCTGAGAACGACAGCGTCATAGAATGGTTGAGCTTGGAAGGGAGCTCAAAGATCAGAAGAGGTGCATCGGGTTACAGCTGGCCTGCTGCGCGGCCTGCCCTGAGGCCACGCGGAATCAGACAACCGTGGAATGGGTTAGGTTGGGAGGGACCTCGAAGATCAGCCAGTTCCAACTCCTCCTGCCATAGGCAGGGACACCTCCCACTGGAACAGGTCACTCAAGGCCTCATCCAACCTGGCCTCGAACACCTCCAAGGAGGTTGTGGAGCACAGAAGCACTAAATGTGATCAAATGTGAAACACTGGGAACAGGTTGCCCAAGGAGGTGATGGAAACCCCATCCCTGGAGGTTTTTAAGGCTGGACGTGGCTCTGGGCAACCTGATCTAATGTGGGGTGTCCCTGCACACAGCAGGGGGGTTGGAACTGGATGATCCTTGAAGTCTCTTCCAACCCTGACAATTCTGTGATGCCTGCCCCGGCACCTACAGGTAGGTTCATTCCTCCCACAGCCTCCCTAAATAAGGAAACTCTTGCACTCAGGCCATCAAGTGTTCAACATATTTGTGAGAAGACTTAAGCAGCAGCTTTTTAATGGATTATTCACAGTATCAAAGCATAACTATTTCATCTCCATAACACCATGTTTTTGCTACTCTAAGCAAGGCAGTGGAATATTCAGCTGACTAAAGGGAAAGCAGCTGAAGTAATATTTTTCTGATACATTTTCTTTCCTTTTTTTTTTTTTTGGCTGGATTCACAGAAGTCCTAATACTTTGGAGACATGTCCAGCACCAAGATGGGTGCTATTTCTACACAGAAAAAAAAAAGAAAAAAGAAAAAAAAAAACCACCCCAGATTCATAAGAAAGGCAAACCAAACTTTGTTTTTCAAACACATATTTTTTATATATTCAAGAACTGAATGTATTTAAAATATTGATATCATTTACACAGAGCTCTGACTGCAAAAGCGTTTTAGGTCACACTCTTCAAATGCAGTTTTTGATACACATCAGCTATAGAGAATCTTCCATTCTGCAGGTCTGAGTGAGTGAATCTGAGTGTGGTAAGAATTCCAGTCTTACCACACTCACACTGAAGAATTCCTTCTGCTGCTGAAGACTTGTGCTGTGCAGGGTCTTCAAATGGTCTGAGAACATTGTAACCACCTATCTTGGCAGTGACTTCAGTGTCAGAAATACCTGTCAGCATTACAGACTGCTACACCCCTCAAGACTTAAGATTGCAAGACTACACCCTGAACACTTGCAGCTTAGTTGCAGCTCATTTATTTGCAGCTAATGCATAGCTGCAACTTCTCTCACCCGCACGAGCTGCTCTTAGCTCTCTCCTGCTCAACTATCACAGTGATACATTTGGGTTTTCAAGCTGTGGATGTCTGTTAAAATAAACAGCACTGCATTATTTGCAATATACACTGCAAACACCTATCCTCTGATTATAGTAATTAAATCATAATGAGCTGCCGCATTGACATTTGCAAAGAAAAGTAGCACTGGGAGCTGACCTTGGCAAGCTGTGCCTCAGCTTTAGATACAAAGCCAAAACACAAAGTGTTCCCCCACTGAACTCATTTAGGGCTGCAGCCCACAATGCACCGAGCTGTAAGTAGGACCCTGACCTCATTAGGGGCCAAACAGTTTATTCTGCCCAGCCTCCTGAGTCACGGAATGTTTAAATGCAGTAACAGCCTTTGTTTATTTAGAGCATATCTTAAATATTGCTGAGGATGTCCAAACCCTGCTGCTTTGCACAGGAGAAGCAGCTCTAGATGTGGATGACTAACAGTATTAGAAAAACTTGTTTGTCCAAAGATTGGTCAGGAATTCAAGTTATGCACTTGATAAGGTGGGTCAAGCACAGTTCACCTGCTTATTTAAACATAATTTTATGCACAGTACTGAAGCTGTTGAAGAGTAAGATGAAGAAACTTTCTAAACTGTAACCCACACTCAAACATCACCTCGGACATTTAACAAGCACCAATAGTTCTGTATACAACCTGCCACCACCAATTACTCATCATGCATCCCAGTAAACACCCAATATTATTCTGTAGCTGCGCTTTAACGACAGAAAGCAAAGGCCAGCATTTTCCACTGTCAGCCCTCATTATTTTTCCAGGCTGCAGCCTAGGCAGATGCAGGAGATGTAAAGGAGCAGGACCAAAGCCATGCTGTTACCTGTGAGTGACCTGGGTTCCCCGCAAACTGGACATAGTTTCCTCCAAGTTCTGCCGAAGATCAGCAATGTTCTTCACAGTCCGTAACCGCCGAGTTTCTGGATCCTCTCCTGCGGGGAAAATAAACTATGAGAAAGGAGAAGGCAGGAAACAGCACCCAACTGAGCTGCTACCTCGGCTTCACTCTGACTCCAACACATTTTTCCCCTGACTTTCTATTATTCAGCAGTGATTCTAATGGAGATATCCTTCCCCTATGGCAGGCACCTGCCGCTGCCGCAGCCGGGCTGACTGCGCTGCTCTGTGCTGCTAACTTTATTTCGCAGGCTGCCTTTGCACCAGATGTTCCTGTACTGTCGTTTCCCCAGATGACCCAATTAAAATTCTGGTTAACTTTCAACCTCATTAGAAGACATACTCCATCAATACCACCCTTTCCATCTCACATATTGACACAATTAACATCAGCCCGACAGCCAATTTCTCCAACGCTGTATTTTTGCTAAATCTTCTTTTTGCTCATTTTTAACAGCTCCTGTTCTTCAACAGCAGCTTTCCAGCAAACTGTGCTGACTGGGTGACATTTTAGGTAAAACAGCAAAACTCTGCCTGTCAACATCACAGCACAGTCATTGCTACTTCAATGTGCCACATGGCACAAAGTTGGGGGATGACTTTTATTTTGCCTTGAAATCTTGTTCTTTGAATACTCTGCTCTAAAACACATTCACGTCCTGATACTTAATTCTAAAAGTAGAGTGTATATATATGTTGAGGGGGGATAAAAAATCCTTCTGGAGCCTCAGCATAATTTATTTTTAGTGAATTAATAATTAGTGCTTCAGCATAATCATAGAATGGCTACGGTTGGAAGGGACCTCAGAGACCAACTACTCCAACCTCATCACCATGGGCAGGGACACCTCTCAACTAGTCTCAGCAATCAAGGCCTCATCTAACCTGTCCTTCAATATCCCCTGGGAGGAGGCATCCACAGACATCCCTGGGCAGCCTAATCCAGTCTTACCACACTTACACTGATAAATTTCTTCCCAAGGTCCAATCTAAACCTTCTCTTCCTCAGCTTAAAGCCATTCCCGCTTGTCCTATTGCCAGACACTCTTATAAAAAAGTCCTTCTGCAGCCTTGCCATAGGATCCCTTCAAGTATTGGAAAGCTCCCCCCAGAGTCTTCTCTTCTCTAGGCTGCACAGCCCCAGCTCCCTCAGTCTATCCTCACAGCAGAGGTGTTCCAGCCCTTGGATCAATCTTGTGGCCTCCTTTGGACTCACTCCAGCAGCTCTATGTCCTTTTCATGATGGGGATGCCAAAACTGGGGGCAGTGTTTGAGGTGGGGGTCTCACAATAATGCATTTACTTGCTCTCAGCAGTCAATTAGGAAATGCTTTGGCTGCTAACTCAGCTGAGTTTTATACGGTTCAACCTCCTCAGAGGTTGAAGAGAAGTGAATTTCTGGCAGTGCCAACATGCTCTTTGTAAGCTGGAAGAGAAAACTTCCAAAAGGCCATCACGAGGCTTCTGTTGGGCACAGAAAGAAACTATTTCATTCCAAAGGGTTTGCCACTGATGACTGAAGAGAATACTTCAGCAAATTTAGAACTTTTCCAATTTGGTGTCTGTTTTCTCTGCACATGTGATGCATTCTGAAACTTCCAGGGCATTGGCCGTCCATCCAATTGCTAGTTTAGATGGCTATCCATATATCACACAAACCAGACTGGAGAAAGAAGCTGTTGTTGGAACTTGACACATTATTTGCTTTAAACTCCATCTTTCTGAGAGACACCAGGTTGATGGCACATGAAAAAAAAAATCAAGTCCCAAAGCCTCAGCAGCACAAACTACTCACCAAAGTGCTGGAGCCCTGACTACAGAGCGGGGGAGCTCTCTAGGGAGGGGGAGAGAGACTTTAACACTTCTACCATCAATATCCATTCTGAGGCACGCAGCAGTGGCTCAGGTAGTGCCCACATTTGCCTTTTGTTTTGCGTGCTGCTGCTCCCTGGGAAATAATCTCCTTGAGATAGAATTCACTGAGGCTAAAGGGTCAAACAATTATGATCCTGTCAGACGGCAAACAGCCGCTTCACGAGACCCCTTCCTCCAGCCAGTGGGTCTCTGGGACACAAAACATTTTTCTACACTCAGGGATCTAGAAATTTTTACAGCAAAGAAGATGAAATATTTATAGACTTCTATCCCAGCAAAGGTCAGGATGGTCTTTTACAGATCATTTCTCAGATATGAGAGCAAGTGGTAGGTGACTTCTTGAGAGAGTATCCATCAGATGAGCTGAGGCAGTTTCTATTGAGATCACTGTTACGCCTCAGTTGGTGTCCAAATTTTACTTCAATGACATTCAGTTGCTTAAGCTACAAGCACGCTTAAAAGACAGGCATTGGATAGTGCCACCAGAACTTAACTAGGAAATCACTTGGCTCTTCCTGAGCAGGCAGCAGCATTAAGCCACTCAGCTTCCAGTTTTCCCTACCTTTGTCTTTACATCTGCTTTTAAATGAGAAGCCTCAATAGCTACCATATAGAGACAGACGAAATCTGTCCCTAATTTCTCCTAATTTTCTTTGGGTTGAGGGAACATTTGTCTCGTTTGCTCCTTTTCTCCAGAGACCCTTTATGGACTGCTGTTGGCCGTGGGGTCTGGCTGCACACAGCTGGGTTTTGCATCTCCATTGTTTGAGGTTGTCAGCTGCCTTCCCTTTTTGGATCCCCAAACTTACATATTCTGCTTGAATAATAGTTTGTATTTACATAACATCTGTCATCAAAGACTAAAGACCTTTTGTGATCTGTAAACACTTCTCAGTTTACAGGCTGAAATACACCTAGGCTAGGCAATATGATGATTAAGATGTTTAAGCAGCTGGACACCGTTTCTCCTCCTTTTTGAACTGACCCTCACATTTAAATGCAAGCCCAAAGATGTTCTCAAGGATTTTATCCCTTGCGTCATTTATTTCCCTTTCAAATATTTAATCCAGCTAAACATAAACCATACAGACATACACACTCCTCTGTGCATTGATGCAGCCCTTCTCACCAGTGCCCATGCCCCTTGCCTTTGCTAACAGCATCCCTGTACACAAGTATAAAGCCAGCAGTGACAGCACATGCAATGCAGTATGAAATTAATCCAAGAGTGAAACTTTTAGCCACATGACTTTTTTCCAAAGCTGGACAATCAGTTTGAAGATTCACATTAAACTGGAGGACATCAAGACTAAGGAGATGGAAAAAAATATTGTGCTGATGAGAGATACTGCAACAGCAGGCAGCAAATAAAGTCATAGACATTGCTGAAACTAGAACAGGAGATGACTCTGACACTAAACCCACATTTTAAAAGAGCTTTAGTAGAACATGGCTGCTAAAAATTGCTTTGCTATAGATAAGCTTAAAAATCACTGTCAATTGTCATATACTCCTCACAGAAGTAGAGGAGTTTCTACATAAACATAGGAAGCACTTTCTAATTTAGACTGCCAGTGCTCTAGCAACAACCAGTTGCAGCTTCTGGACAAATTAAAGCATAGTTGGAGTTTGGTCTCCTATCACTTTAAAGGCCACTTCTCAAAATGACCAGATTCATGTGAGTGAATGCTCAGATTCCTCCAAATCTATAAGCAAACCATCAAGGCAATTAACTTAATCTCTTCTGAAGCAAAGTTTTAAAAATTAAAAAATAACTATAAAATGCTAAGGAGCGCTTAAGGAGCTTTTTAATGGCTTAATCCTAAGAGGTGCTAGAACAACTCCTAGCAGAACATGAAGCAGCCAGAATTCCTATTGATTTTTAAGAATCTGGTGTACACCATTGTGCAGAACTTGAGCATCCAGTGTTTAGATCACTGACACCCACTTTCCATTGCTGGAGAGCTGAAAGAGATATGGTAACTGGTAAGGACTACAGCATCAGGAATAAAAGCAGAATAAACCCCTCCCTAAATAGGGAGCTCCTCACTTCAAATTGGCTTTAGCCCATTCTAATTTCATCAGACCATAGTCAGTAGGTTGCACTGCCAGACATACCTGAGAGGTCTTCGAGAGCAGGCTGTGCAGTTTTGACATAGAGAGCAGATTCCATGCTGACCCCTCCTGTGCTGGCCTCGGCTGTCACATTCCCTTCGTTGTCTGTCTGAGATCTGGAAGGCAAAACAGAGCAGAGATGTGCAGTCACTCTCCATCAAAACTGTCTCCAGTATAATAACCAGACACCTGCCATCAGCCACTCTGTCCCTTTCTCCAGAACAGACCAGCAGACTGATTTTACATAATTCATCAGTCCCATGTTGAATTATGTCCTGGAAATGGACACGAGCACTCAGCTGTGAAAAATAAAAAATTCATAGTCAAAGATAAGCTTCACAGCTCTTCAGACACCTGAATTTCCAGTTAAACTTCAATTCTCAGTAACAGCAGTTGCTGTGGCTAATCTGACCCTTTCTGACACAGTCTATATTGTATGAGAGCAGAGCAGCTAGCGTGTGCTGGCATGCTACACTCCTGCTTGTTTCCCTTCCAGAACAAGCAATGTCACTCATTTGTGCTTTAAATGTGTAAAACTAACTCCAGAATCCAACTCATGGTCTGACATTGTGGCTGTCAGGCAACGAAAGTGATGTCAGAAGATCTGCTTCATTTTCCTAGTTGCAACTGTGTTTTTCCTGATAGAGCCACACCAAGAAGCAGATGGAGTTCTCCTGTCCAAAGGGTAAGTGCTGTACACAGGCAATACTCTTGATTTTAGTTGAAATGCAGAATAGTTTCTCATGTCTTTTACCATAGAAACACCCAAAGAAAAGTAAGACTACAGGCACTTGGAAAGTTTAATTTAAAGTAACCTTAACTGATAGCAGAAAAACTCTGAGCTTGTTACTGCAAGGCACTAACAAGAGCATTTTGCAGATTCAAAACATGTCAGGCTAGTGAATTGTTAATAGCACTGCGTGCTTGCAAATCAATACCATTTGAGTTCTCTTTTTCAAGCCAACAACATTATGCAGTTTGGCCTTTTTTCCTCCCATGTTTAAAAAATGAAAGGAGTAAGGCCAGGCAGCTCCACTACTATTAACCACACTGAGGAGAATCAGCGCATCCAGTTCATAAACTGCTGTTGGCACAACTTTTAAAGCTCTGATGCCTAAACCAAACCTAATCCACACTGTACAAAACCAGGGGAGAGCAGGACCTGGTCAGCTGAACTGTTAGTAGGGTCAGAGACAATTACACTTACACTTTCTAACACACCTTGCACATCTTAGCCTGCTGGCCTTCACCAACAGTTCAGAGGTTCATTGAATGGTTTGGGTTGGAAAGGACCTTAAAGATCATCCATATGCAGGGACACCTCCCACTAGACCACATTGCTCAAGGCCTCATCCAACCAGGCCTTGAATACTTTCAGGGAGGAAGCATCCACGATCTCCCTGGGCAACCTGTGCCAGTGTCTCTCCACCCTCACCGTCAAGAATTTCTTCCTGATCTCCAGTCTAAATCTGCCTTCCTCAACCTTCAATCTATTCCTTCTCAGCCTATTATAAAAAAAATTCCTTCCCAGATTTCTCGTAGCCCACTGCAGGCACTGGAAGGTCACTCAAAGGTAACCCCAGTGCCTTACAGTTTTGTGTAAAGGTATAAACTGTCTACTTCTAAAGCAAGAAAGTTCTGCTTGGAGTGGCATTCATCTTGCTGCCTCACTCCCCTAAAAGAGTCTCCAAAATGAGCCTTGCTGTCTAAGTGGCACATTCAGAACAGCCCAGCAGAGAGGTTCACCGTACCTGTACATGAAGGGAGCTACGGTGGCAGTGTTGGGGTGGCTGTATTGCTGCTGGGGATGAGGTAGCTGAACACTCACAGTGTTGCTCCCTGTGGTGTGTGTCGTCGTGGTGGGGCCATTGACAGCTTGGCTGCTGCTGCTGCTGTTGAGGCCTCCTACGCCTTTGCCTTCTGAAGAGGCCAGGCTGGAGGAGGAGCTGGAGTGCCTGCTGTCCAGCTGAGACTTCTGATGAGGCAGCCCTGAGCCGGCTTTCCCGACGCGGCTTCTCTCGCCCTCCTTTGCAGGAGCTGGGGCACTTGAGGATTTCCCTGTGGTGTTTTTCATTCCTGGTTTTGGTATTCCACTGTGCGAAGGGGCAGAGGCCTCCTTCTTGGCACTGTTCAGCTTTCCTCCTTTAGGGATAAAGCTGGCGATCTTGGAGGACTTTTTTGGCATCTCTGCTGCTGCTGCTGCTGTCTGTTCTTCTTTCGGTTCCTCTCTGGGGTCCAGCTTCTCGGTGATGGATGTTCTCTTTGCAGCGTCTTTGCTTTTATCCTTTTCCTTCTCTTTCTGCTTCTCTTTGTCCTTCTCATTACCCTTTGGAGAACTCTTCTTATTAGTTAGCGCCCGGCTAAAAGTCCTTTGTGCGATTCCCTTGAGTGCAATTTTGGGACTACTGGACACGGATCCCGGATTGTTCACATTCTGGTTGGTGGCATCGATTTCTTCGCTCTCCTCAAAGCTGAGGAGCGCCTCTAGCTTTTCGCAGCTGTTGTCCCGAGACCCTGGGCACTCCAGTGCTGTCCCTCCTGCTTTGGAGCCTCCTTTGCTGTTGAAGAGCTTTAATTTTTCAAGCATGGATTTTTGACTGTTGGGAGCTGTTTTGGCGATCTCTGAGGGTGGCTTTGGAGGCTCTGGTGGGGGCTGCTTTACGGATAGCATGGAAGACGTCGCTGTGTGCTTAGCACTAAGGGACTTGCTGCGCCAAGGTTTAATAGCAGAGCTGGGCTGAGGGATGGCCGAGGAGTTATTGCAACCAACAGTGCTGCTGCAGCTTTGAACCGAGGATGAGACATTTTCATTCATTCCTGTGGGCTGGGAGGCTGGACTGTCTGCAGGCTCTGGGAGAAAGACAAAAAAAGAAACCCCAAATTCAACACAACAGGACCTGATGCTTACAGATTAGGTTGGGATTCTTTTTGTAATGAAACATTAAGAACTTAACATTAATAACATGAAAAAAAAAATTGACAGATATTAGTATTTTCAACATCAGCAGCAGTTTTCTTTTCCTACACAGTAGAGCTGCTCCTACCATGTAATTTACATTTAGTTGCTGGTCCAAGAAAAAGGAATAAACAAAAAAAAGAATCTCCTCCAATTCAAACCAAAATGTGTTTTGCAATGCCTTCTCCCTTATTAAGCTCATAATACTTTTCCATTAGCAAAAACACAGCACTATTTTCTGACTAACTCAGGGTTCCCTCTGCTTTTGGCAAAATACTTGCTGTCCAAGTTCGATTCTGAGAAAAACCTCAAACAGACAAAAAAAATGCAGGAGTAAGGAAAAAATTGAAACCAAAGTCCTTTTAGTTATTGGGGGAGCATAAAGACCTTCGTCTGCAAAAGCAAGAAAAGTCCACGCAGAAATAAACTCAGTTGTGTGCCTCTGCAACGAACCCAAATGAAGCATTGCATCTAGCTGCAAGAGGAGCCGGCGCCAGTAGCTGTGCTGCACACGACCTCCCCCCCCACCCAGAGAGAGCAAATCTTGTCTTTATATTCACTTCTTTTTAATGTCATTTGCTCTCATTAGGAAATTAGCAGAGAACTTAAAGAGAGCTTGAAAAAAATCACACTCACCTACCGGTGGCCACTTCTGCTCTGAAGTTTCTCTGCGCAGAGTTCCCTTTCTGGAGACGTTGCTCTCTCAATCATCACAAATATGTTTTCTGTTAAACCGCTCATGTTTCCAATTAACTTTTGTCATCTCTGTCTGTTCCCCTGCCCAGCAGCCTGCTGGGGATTAACGGCTCTTACCTATATTTCCCTGCCCTCTAGCAAGAGAGTAAACTGTGTACAGAGCTGCATTTTTTTAATTCAAAAATCAACAGCGGTTGCGAGCGTGCGTCCCCAGCAGCAGGAGCTGCCCTCTGAATTCAGCCCTGTAAATCACGCTGCAACCACACAGGGGCTGGGTTACTTCACTTCCAGCTGCCCAGAGAAGATATGGCTCTGTTAACCTCCCCTTCTCTGATCCAAACCAGATCTGCTGAAGATTTCAAGCGCATACATCTTCCCGGCTTAGCACAGAATTGGGTTTCTGAGAGTATTAGAGACCCCTTAATAATAAACTCAGTCATTTCGTGTGGTTACGGACAAAAGCAGGGCAGCAGGAATTAATGACACTTGAAAAATACTACTCGAGTCAGAGATTTCCAGAACTCTGTTACTAACCAACAACAAATATACTGGCTGCTTTTCCCAGCCCCTCTCTGATGGCAAACTACCCACTTGGAGCCGGAGAGAAGCAAAAGCTGGATTACAGCCACCAAAAAGAACTCTACTTTCTTTTAAGCTAGTGCCAGTCTGCTGACTTCCAGGGCATTGCTCCTGCTTTACTCTAGTATGGAAGGAAAAGCAAGACACCAAACATCCCAAAGAGCAACGGTCTGCTAGTTGCTCTGCTCAAGCCTGCTAGATTGAGCCTGGTGGGTTAAGGAGGACTGAAGAAGCGAGTGCTGGGAGTGGCAGTGACCCTCACTGCCAGAAGAATCTGTGACCCACCATCACAGCCCCCTGCCCACAGAGGAAGGAAGGTCACAGCTACTTCAGCCACCGCGGGAAACGTTAATCCCTCTGCTTTCCCAAGCTGTGCATCACTGCTTTTCCCTTCATGCTTCTTACCATATGCCACTGCTTTGTTATTATTTTTATTTCCTGAAGTCCTCCCACCCATGAAAACCTACTTCCCATTGGAACACTGCACCACGATCCCTTTGTAAACCCAGAACAAGCAGGCTTTTGTCTCAGCTTGCCTTGCACAGAAGATAACCAGCAACGAAAGGAAAGCATCACAAAAATCCCATTTGTGCATCATTTACAATTAAGTTGCATAGCTGCTTCTAAAAAAAACAAAACAAAACCAAAAACCCAACAAACAATTGCCCTTCTCAGACTAGGATACTTCTACAGAAAGCAGAGATTCCTTTGTCATTTCAGCACTGAATTTTGGCCTAATCGTGCCAAATGAATCTTGACACAAAGTATATCCATGCCCACAACACTTTGGAGCTGCCTGTGATACACATATATGCCTCAGCTGGGTCCTCATGTACTAATCAATACAGACAGGGAACCTGTGATGTCCTCAGAATAACTGAGCTGCAAGGATCAGCAGGACTGGGGCAGCATAAAGGTGATGCACTGAGAGTCAGCAGTGAGAGATGCAGCTCCAAAGTATCAGAGCTGGGTGCACACCCAGCCTGTGCCACACACAGCAACCCAAACCCAGCTCTGAGCGAGATGGCATTCAGCAAGGATAACAGGAGCGGGGCAGCATAAAGGCGATGCACTGAGAGTCAGCAGTGAGAGATGCAGCTCCAAAGTATCAGAGCTGGGTGCACACCCAGCCTGTGCCACACACAGCAACCCAAACCCAGCTCCGAGCGAGATGGCATTTGGCTGGAGCGTGCAGACAGCCAAACAGGGCTTGGAAAAGAAAGCTGGGCTCTTCTCAAACAGGTTCTTAACAACTGTTGGAGGATAACACAGGCAAGGTGTGCCTTGGTATGAACAAAGCCATCCTGCACTCACCAGAACTCAGAGCCTATGCAGAGGCTTTCTGTGAGCTGTGACCCACAGGTCCTGAGAGGAGAGCTACCCAAGCAGCAGGCAGTGTTCATCACCCAGCTGTAAAGTCTGACTCTGTCTCAAACACTGAGCGAGCTGTTAGCACGCTGCAGGCCAGCTGTGGGGGCTGAAAGAGCAGGCAGCTCACAGCAAAGCAGGGCTCCTACCTGCTCCACAATGTTTTTCTGGAAATGAATGGAAGGTGTTGGCTCGCTTGGGACCTCAACTTGATCCTAACAGCCCAGGCAAGTGCCTCAGCCCAGGGACTTTATGGGAAAAGGCTTTGCTTGGATCAGGTGAAAGGACTTGTTTTCCAAATCCAAAAGCACTGCTCAACATCCAGAACTTTTTCATTTCTCCTGTCTTTCAAGATTTGTAGTTATTACTACATTTTAAACTTGGGCACTGAACAAAATGGACTTTTTTTTTTTTTTCCCCCAGTTTGTTTATTTTTAAACACAGCTTTTGCTTTGCTCCCCCACAGACACCCTCCTGCTTGAAAGTTAACTCTGCTTCTGCTGCCAGTAGCGGCAGATGAGTACAAATTAATTCCACTCAGAGAGCTGCACCTCATTCAGACACATGTCAAAGAATTAGGACACCACCACTACTGTGAGTTTAACATCAAAAAATGAGCATATTGGGACATAAATGTAATTCTCAGGATCTCTCCCTAACACTTCTCAGGAAGTGAGTGCTGTGAAGGCTGGATGCTACGCATCCAAAATGAATCAAAAGTATTTACAAACTCTTAAGCTCACATTTCATAGAATCATAGAGTCAGTCAGGGCTGGAAGGGACCACAAGGATCATCTAGTTCCAACCCTCCTGCCATGCCCAGAGCAGGCTGCCCACAGCCTCAGCCAGCCTGGCTGCAAACACCTCCAGGGATCTGGCCCCAACCACCCCTCTGGGCAAGCCAATCCAGGGTCTCACCACTCTCATGCTGAACAACTTCCTCCTTACCTCCAATCTGAATCTCCCCACCTCCAGCTTTGCTCCATTCCCCCTAGTCCTGTCATTCCCTGACACCCTAAAAAGTCCCTCCCCAGCCTTTCTGTAGGTCCTCTTCAGATCCTGGAAGGCCACAAGAAGGTCACCTGGGAGCCTCCTCTTCTCCAAACTGAACAGCCCCAACTCTTTCAGTCTGTCCTCACAGCAGAGGTGCTGCAGCCCTCTGAGCATCCTCGTGGCCCTTCTCTGGACACACTCCAGCATGTCCACATCCCTCTTGTACTAGGAGCTCCAAAATTGGATGCAGCACTCCAGGTGGGGTCTCAGCAGGGCAGAGCAGAGGGGGAGAATCACCTCCCCCGACCTGCGCATTTGAAGCAGCTACACTTTGGGAATGAAGATAACTCCTTGGACCAGCACAGTGGCTTTTGGCTCGTACTCGAGTCAAGCACAGTAAAACTGGAAACTCAAAATCCTTCAGATTTTGTCAGCTTGCACCAGGCAAGGTTAAGGCAAGAAATGAAAAGTAAAACGCGCTCATGAAAAATGGCCTCGGCTTCAGGAAGCTTCAGCCTCTCCAAGGTTCTCTGCTTCCCACAAACAAGCCTGCTGGCTCCTTTGCCTCTCAGACCACTCTTGGTACAAGAGAAGGGTTCTGCTGCCAGCATGCAGATTCAAACGCTGAGCTTCCTAATGAAGCAGTAACATCAATACATGGATAACACATCAGCATGCAGAGGGGAAAGTTTGATTCAGCACAGCATAGGCCCTTCTTTCATGAAAAGGAGAGCAGGTTTCATGCATTCAATTAATAAGCTTATTATTTCCCATGTGTTCCTTTGTGAGGGAGATATTTTCTTTCTCCAGCAACCTGCATTAACTAAAACTGACTATAAAAGAAATGTTTTCAAACCCCAGCTTCAGTCTACAATAAATAATGATCGCCTTCCTCTTTTCAGAGTCAAATCTTGGCCTGAAATCCATTTTGTTCCTGTTAAAAAAAAAAAAAAAAAGGATGTTGGTGGTCTAGTTCCAATGCCAATTTGCACTGTGGCGTGGGTAAATCTGATTTCAGCTGCTCCTGCAAAGCCTTTACTGCATCTGCAAACCCACCCACTTGTGATGGAATCAGGAGAAAAAGTCTGAAGGCTTTATGATTTAATTCTTCCAGGGAAGTCTTTGAGAACTCACATTATAATAAGGTCAGGAGAAAAATATATGCAATTTCCCATCGTTTGTCACGCTCACTCTTAAGCAAGTGGACTCCAATTTGCCCCAACTGGAAACTTCCAACACCAATCATGATAAGCATGAAAGGTGACAGGAACAGGAAGGATGCTCCCATAGTTGCTTCTCCTTAGGAGGATCAAGAACTTAGCAGCATTTTTATTTATTTCAGAATGAACAAGCTGTCATTTTTTAATTTCACAGCTATGGGAAAACTAAGAAGTTCTCATGACGAGAAATATTTTTTAGTCTAGCCCATGGATTAGATAACTGAGTTAAGAGCAAGTTCACAACCAAATTCTAATTTAGGAAGCAAAAGCAGATCTGCTCTATGACATGAGAGTGTCAGAATGGCAGAAACCACTGTGGCAGTTCCATCATCTCCTGTCTAGAGTAACTGGGGAGTCTTGACCCTTTCCCAGCAACCACTAGAAGACTCCTTCTAAACACTACAAATAAAGAGTCCTGCAGAGTAAAAGTTTTTTTTAGCTGAGCTGTGCTGTTTTTCAGTAATGATCTATCATGCTCAGCAAACCCCCAAAGCCTGGAAATGCCTGCACTTCTGCCAGGAGCTGTCTATGAAAATCAGTCTTTCTGTAATCCAAACCACAAGCAGGTAGAGCAGAACATTCCCAACAAGAGCACCCTGGCACACAGCCCTTCCTCAAACCAAGCCCAACTCTTCGGGCCCACTGAAGTTTTTATTTCAATTGTAAAGAACCCCAGCTGGCTGGAAGGGACTGGCTGAACTACCAGCTCAGGGTGGGCACAGCCTCCACCCAGGGCATGACTGAAGCTGGATCACAACAAAAAAGTGACAAAAACATTCCTTAAAGCAGAGATTGCCAGAGGGGAACTACACGGCCTGAGAAAAGCCCAGACAGGAGCTGCTTTGCTTTGCTGAGGGTAAGAACTGCATGAAGGTGAGCAGAATTGTTTCCTCCAGCTTCCATCCCCTGGCTTTCCCACTAAGGATGATTTCATCTGTTGTATCGCAGGAAAAAAGTTACCTTCAGTCCTTGATGTTTTTCTTCCCTCCCATCCTATCTACTTCAATCCCAGCATTGGAGACACAGCAGCTCTGTGTATTCCCAGAAATGTGCTGTACCTCTGAAAATCTCTAGTGAAGGCCATGGAGGCATCACTAAGTCAACCTCCCCATTTCTGCAGGGTCTCCTACCCTCACCCACAGCTCCAGCACACGACACACCAGTCCTGTTGTTGGCCAAGACTCAGCCTTTGTGCTGAGGTGAAGGGAAACCAAAGTGGAGCACAGGCAATGCTTGCCTCGCTGTCTTGACATAACTGACAGAGGCACTTTAATTCCTGCTTGTTTTTGCTTAGTTACTGTAAAATTCAAAATGCTGTCCACATGACTGCCTAAGAAAGAGGCTGGAGGGACCTCTATCGACCACATACCACTGAGATGATCAGAAAAAGAATGAAACCAACTTGGCTGTGCCATTCAAAACAAGTTGCACCCCCCATTTAATACCAGACAAACAGCATTCTTGTTCATCACTCCCCATCTTCTTCTCATTATTTGTACAATCAAATCCCCCAAGATTCCTCCCAACAGAGTGATTCAAAAGCATTAATGAGTTCCAGACAGGGAACTGGTATGGAGTCTTTCATTAGTCTTACACAAAGCTGGAGTGGACAATATGTACACTTAGCAGCCTTGACCTGACACATGTCTCCTACAGGCAGGTTACACGAAACATAATAAACACATACATGAGTGGTCTGAGGATTGCACTCAGGGAGTATTGGCCTGTTTTGACTATTAGTAGTGGCTTCAATCAGGGCCTGGAATGAATGTGCAGGAAGAAATGGATTTAAGAGTTTTAACAGAGAAGGGACAGGCAATAGGAGAAAGCATCTCAGAAAACTCCCCTTTAGTCAACAGGTCAAACTAACCCACATTTGAACTCAGCAAAATGTGTTACAGCTGCCCAGCTGTACAGGGTGAAATGGTGAATGCCAATGTGCTCTCAAGTGGGGATGTTCCACATGGGAACAGTGGAGTCAGCCAAACAGGAACACCAACACTTTGCCATCTCCTGTCTTGACAGCTACATAAATATGCTGAAGGAGCTGTGACACTTTTCTACCAACCCCAGCTGACAGACACAGGATCACAGACTCACAGGATGTCAGGGGTTGGAAAGGACCCAAAGGGATCATCCAGTCCAACCCCCCTGCCACAGCAGGACCAGACAATCTAGCTCAGGTCATACAGGAACACATCCAGACAGGCCTGGAAAAGCTCCAGATAAGTAGACTCCACAACCTCTCTGGGCAGCCTGTGCCAGTGCTTGGGATCTTTCCAGTCAAGAAGTTCCCTCCCTTGTGTTGAGCTGCAACCTCCTGTGCTGCAGCTTCCATCCATTGCTCCTTGGCCTATCCCAGGGAGTAAGTGAGCAGAGCCTGTCCCACCCATCCTGACCAGCCCTCAGATATTAATCAAGATTGATTAAATCCCCTCTTAATCTTCTCTAGCCCCAGGTCCCTCAGCCTCTCCTCATAACACACGCCCTTCAGTCCCCTAATCATCCTCATAACCCTCCGCTGGACTCTCTCCAGCAGATCCCTGTCCCTCTTCAACTGGGGAGCCCAAAACTGAACGCAGTATTCAAGATGGGATCTCACCAGGATAGAGTAGAGGGGAAGGAGAACCTCCCTTAATCTGCTGGGCACACTCTTCTTAATACACCCCTAGTGTATATCCTAGTTCTGTTCTAGCCCTGGAGCAGCAGATCTTTCAAACCAGGTCAACACAGAATTACAGAATGGTTTAGGTTGGAAGGGACCTCAAAGATCATCTAGTTCCAAGATAATCTGTTCTAGTGGGACACCTCCCACTAGAACAGGTCCCTCAAGGCCTCATCTAACCTCGTCTTGAACACCTCCAGGGAGATTGTGGAGCACAGAATCACCAAATGTGATCAAAGATTCCGTACTCTACAACCTCCCTGGGCAACCTGCACCAGTACATTTGGTTCTGGATGAGAAACAGGCAGAAGGCTCAGGAGAGAACCCATAAATGGGGTTCCTCACAAAAGTGACCCAGGAGGCTGGACGCTGCTCTTGCCTAGGGGAGGGAAGCCTCTGCAGGTGTGGCAGCAAGGTGGTGGCACTCACCAGCATCCAGGCTGTGGCACCATTGCTGCTTCCTTCCCTAGGGTTTGACAGTGAACTTTTAATTTCCAGGGCTGCTCCTCTGGCCTAACTCACCCAGCAATAAATTTGCAAGCTGTAAATATTTATTTTAAAAGGAAGCATCCAGGAACTGTAGAGGCCATGAAATTCTGGGCCAACCCCTCAGCTGGTACAAATCAGCATGGTCCTGCTCTTTGCGGCACAGCTACGCAGAGGCATAGTGGGCAAGAAGCTGCTTCTCAAGGTTAGGTTTTATTTCAGAGCTCAGGGGTTTTATCCTCGTGAACTCCACAGTTAGCGACCTGCCATTGCCTGTTTTGCTTAGGTTTGGGGCTTTTTTTTTTTTCCCCTCCCTTAAACTTTATTTAAATACATATTTGGCTTGGTTTAGTAGATGTTCCTAAAGCTTATACCAACTATGGCAAAGTTCCGTGGTCTTGTAAAGCTCCACTCCAGCTCAAATGAAGCCTTCAGCCAGCCTTTGTTTAGGCAAAATGAGGACATCTTTTAAAATGTCAAATTTAGGCAGCCAAAGAGTTGTAAAATGAAGCACAAATATGATTTACTGCACACTTGTATCTTCTCCTGAAAAATGTGTCATATTGCTTCCTATGTTCTGACAGTCTCTAAGCTGGTTTATGGGCACAAACCCAACATAAATATGTCAGAAGAGATTCACTAAGATGAGCCAACCTTAAAAAAAAATGCATTTGATTAGAAAACTGAAAGAGTGCAAGCAGCATCCCAGGAGATATTTTCATGTATATAAATGCACACATATATGGACCCGATGGAGTAGGTCCAGAGGAGGGCCACAGAAATGATCAGCAGGCTGAAACACCTCTGCTGTGAGGACAGGCTAAGGGAGCTGGGGCTGTCCAGCCTGCAGAAGAGAAGGTTCCAAGGAGACCTAATAGCAGCCTGCCAGTACCTGAAGAGGGATACAGGAAGGCTGCAGAGGGACTGTTTGCAAAGGCCTGCAGGGATGGGACCAGGGGCAATGGTTTGAAATGAGAGCAGAGCAGATTTAGATTGGATGAGAGGAACAGGTTCTGCACCATGAGGATGCTGGAACACTGCAACAGGTTGTCCAGGGAGGTAGCTGAAGTGATCCCTGGAGCCCGGAGAAGGCTGTGAGCAAGCTGCTTATAGTGGAGGATGTCCCTGCTGACTGCAGGGGGGTTGGACTAGATGAGCTTTGGAGGTTCCTTCCTATCCAAACCATTCTGCCATTCTATTATATCTGAGTTGCCTGAAGATGAATTATTTTGTTGATGCCAATGGCTCTCATGAGGGTCACCTTCTGACACAAACCCGTAACCTTACGTTTGGCAAATACGGAGGCATCAAGTTGGGACAATCTTTATCTGAATGTTGTTCTTCCAGAGGACAACTGCCATTTGAAAAGAGTTTTTACAGTTAGTGCCCAGGCTGGTCATTACCACAGCCAGCACTGCAACGGTCCTGCTGTAGCTGCAGAGAAACAGCGAGCGGCTCCCTCTGCTGTAAGCACATCACTTCTTATCATCCCAACCATCGCATTTTGAAAGGAATGCCTTTTTCTTTGGCCAGGAAGCAGGGCAGAGGAGGCGGCACCCAGCACTGCAACAGGCTTCCACTTGGAAGAGACTGACTGCTCAGCCAGCCCGGGAACCTCCTGCCAGCCCCGACTCCAGCTGGCTTAATGCCACGGGAACTGCATTCGATCGCTCAGCTGCCCTGCCACAGCTGGCAGAACCACCCTGGTACCTGCAGCCAGCAGAAGCTTTTGCTTCTACATTCAGGCTTCTGCTCAGAACACTACTATTAAGGGGGGAATTGAATATGCTAATTGCAGCAGGAGTTTCTATCGTGTTTTACAAGTCTCAAAGCTCTTTTTTTCCCCCCCCCCACTAGTGTAATTTTGTTGTTGTTGCTCTTATACTCTTATTTGGCACAAAGGCAGAAGCCTGGGTTTTGTCTGTATTTATTATGATCCATTTATTCGGAGTGGGAAAACTGCATCAGATTAAGCAGAACATAAAGGTTCCAGTGAAGAAGCTCCTGCAACAGCACTTGACCATCCTGTACCTGGTAGAGGAGCCAAGCTCAGTCATCCAGAACATCAAATATTTCATCTGATTTTATGTGCAGCTACAGCAGGCAGCTTGTTCCTCCTTTTTCATTCAGCCTGAATGAAAGACTTTTCATTCAGCAAAACCAGCAGGGTGATCTAAGCTGATCTGAAAGGTGACAGGGTTCAAAGAATTTCACTCAGTAATTTCTGAGCCAAAACTGTAACTTCTGCCTGAACATCAGCTCTGAGCAAGGACTAAATTTTGACTCATTATGTCCAGGCTAATCTCTTTCGGTGGCTAATCATCCCCGTTCTTAAAATGTGTATCCAGTTTTTGTGGTCTGAATTGGGCTAATTCCAAATTCCAAATAAAATGGATGCTGAGATGCAGTCCACTAAGGCAATAAAGAATCCTCACTGCTATGAACGTCACAACCCACAGGTATCTCGTGGATAACTGGGAAGTAGCTTTTCTTTAGGGCAAAGATACATTAACCTTTTAAACACCTAACTGGAAAGGAGCCTGTCCAACCCTCTAACTGCAGTGCTCTTCTCTGTTTCACCAGCATCCCTCTTCAGAAGGGGGATGAACACAGTTGAAAATTGCAGCCTTCAGAACACTTCCCACAAGAACTCTGGGTTGTGACCTCCTTATCCACTGCTTTAGTGGCAGCAGCCGAGCAGTAGTGGTGAGATTGCAAGCTCTGGGTAAGTGCTTGGACTTGACGTTCTCAGATGCTCAGGGAGGTTTGTGGATATCTCCCCTCTGGAAGTGTTCAAGGTCAGGTTAAACAAAGCCTTGAGCAGCCTGGTCTAGTGGAAGGTGTCCCTGCCCATGGCAAGGGGCTGGAGATAGACAATCTTTGAGGTCCTTGCACTGATAAATCTAACTCCCTGCACATAAAATTCACCCAGCTTTAGCATAATTTGTGTCATGTAACCATACACCCATCAGACTGATTTGCCCAGCAGGGTGGAGGTTACATCTCCTTACTAACATTTTACTAATGACTTGTTGGTCTTATTTTGAGAACGTGAAGTGAAAACACTACCTATTTAATACTAATGCTACCTATTTCAGACCAAACCCTGACATCATCAGCACTGCCTTCTTCAGAAGTCTAACCAGTAGCAATTTCCTTGGGTCTCATGTGGAAATGGGCAACGTCTGGCAGTGGTTTTTCAGCCAATGCTGATCTAACATTCAATCTGAAGGCAGTGTCATTTTTCCCACAGACTGCTACTGCCCTCTGTAGGATTACCTTAAGTAAGATATTAGGCACAAAGCAGAAGATAAAAAAGCCTAAGATAAAAGCTTGCAAGCCTGTCACATTACAATATGCCTCTAGAACATAGTATAGATGGCATATTAAGTCAGAAGTTGAGGGATTTTATAGACTGTGGATGCAAACTGGGAAGTAATAAACAGACTCTTACCATGCAATGTCACCAGACTTCAGAGATGGCAAAGGGAAAAGCAAGAGCACGAAGATCAGTGAGTGTAGTACTCATGAAGGTGTTCAGAGCAGGTCAAAAATGAAAGACTGCACTGTGTGTAGCTAATCAAACCACTGGAACATGCTCATGAGAAAACTTACTGTGCCAAAGTCTGTACTGAAGCTGTATGCTTCAGCCTCTCAAGCTTCTCCTTGACACTACCTAGGACACTGTTCTGCTCCTCCTTCTCATGGACAAACCTCAGACTCCCTTTGAAATTGCACATCAATGAATCTTTGCTTATTTTTATCTGGTGATCATAGTAGGCAATTAGAAGGCCCTGACTACATGGAGCACTTCATATCCAGGCGCAGCAGTGCAAAGCTCACTTCCCTCCTTACATTCCACTTCTGATTTAGGTGAGTTCAGCAGTGACCTTGGCAGGTGGCTAAAGCCTTCCATGCTATAGCATGGTCATGGTGTAAAGGATTTTGAAGGCCAAGAAAGCAAACCAAAGGTACACTTACAAATGCATGGACTGAGTAACTCTGACATTTCACAAGTGAATTAAAAGGCCTCGATTATATACGAAAGGATTATGATGACATTTTAAAAAATTAATGAAATCCCAAGCCTGAGCGGTTCATTATTTCCTCACAAGCCAAATACATAATTAGACTTTAACTGCATTTTTCCCCAAGAATAAAAGCCTGTAACTGCAGTTTCAGACACTGACATAGCCTGCCTAGAATGCCACTGCAATGACACATGGCTAATGGCTGTGACAGTAACAAACTGGTACCATAGGGGATTGCCATTTTACTGCATGAGGAATGAGGGCACTGAAATTCTTATAAATTTGAAGGGAATTTTGCATAAGCTCCAAAACCCAAATGACACCTTCATGCTCTGCCCTGACAGGAAAGGTCCACAAGGCCTGACCTAGGAACTGCAGTCTCATCTCTGCTAGAGAAGATGTACCTCTTGTCCACATCTTCAAATCGGTTTCAGGCAGCATGGGAAGACTGAGAAAGCAAAACCAAGCACCAAAGACACAATGTGAGCTGCAGGAAGTGAGACTGAGATCTCTTTTTCATGCTGAGTGGACACATGCACCTCTTGACCAACACACAAAGGATCACAGAACGGTTTAGGTTGGAAAGGTCTTCGATGCTCAGCCAGCTCCAAAACAATGCCATAGGCAGGGACACCTCCCATTAGAAGAGGTTGCTCACCCAATCTGGCTTTGAATGCCTTCAGGGAGGGAGCATCCACAACCTCCCTGGGCAACCTATACCAGTGTCTCACCACTCTCACTGGAAAGAGCTTCCTCCTAACATCCAGTTTCAATCTCCTTTCTGCCAGTTTAAATCCATTCCTCCTCCTCCTGTCATTACAAGACCTTGTCAATAGTCCCTCCCCAGCCCCCCTTTCAGATACTGGAAGGCTACTCTAAGGTCTATTGGAAGCCTCCTCTTCTCCAGGCTGCAGAGCCCCAACTCTCTCAGCCTGTCCTCAGAGCAGAGCTGCTGCAGCCCTCTCAGCATCTTGGTGGCCTCCTCTGCACTGGTTCCAACAGTTCCATGTCCTGTTTGGGCTGGGGGCTCCAGAACTGCACACAGCACTGCAGGTGGGGTGTGAGGAGAGCAGAGCAAAGGGGCAGAATCCCCTCCCTTGCCCTGCTGCCCACAGCTGCTCTTGCTGCAACCCAGCACACGGTTGCTGTCTGGGCTGCACTAACACTGCCAGCATGCATCCCAGAATCTCTCGCTCTGACCATTTTTGATGTTACCTAAATCCTTCCCCCAAGATTTCCAGAAAAGCAGTGCTCTCATCACTAATTAACTGATGGAATCTTTCCCCCAAATCTAGGTTATCTATCCCCCAGTAGCTATTCCCCCATGCTCCACTGACTGTCCTTTCCCTGTCTGACACAGTCTGTTTCAATTAATGCTCTTTCATTGCCACAAGACACAGCCCATCGACTAACAAGACAGTTCACACTTGGAGGGAACGGCCACAGATTAATAAAAGCTGAAGGTTACAGCCTACTCTGCAAGGAACGATTCAAACACAATACACTGAAGGCTACCTTCGATCCCCAAAGTGAGCCCTCCTGCCAAAACAGCCTGCCAAAAGCAGGCAGATTTCCCTTTCTCCCGTTTCCTTCTCCAAAAACACTCAGTGGAGCTCATAAAGGGTAAAGAGATGAAAACTTACCAAGACTGGCACACAACGTGGTCATGGAAGTCTCATTTCCTTCAGCAAAATACAGGATATGGGTCAGAAAACTTGAATTGTCTTAGCACTTCGACAATAAACTTTGTCTGGCAACGTTACAATTGCCTTAAAATAAGCCAAAAATTTGTCAGACCAACTGCTTTTGTTTCTCATGGATGCAGACCAACTTTGTGTCAGGATTATATTTTTCAGTAAAAATTCAGTTCAACTTACACAAGCCTACCCCCTCGTTTGGTTTGTTTTTTTTTTTTCTTTTTTTGTAAGGCCATAATTTACAACTGGAAATTCTGACCAGAGCAAAACCCTGAGTATTTAATACAACTTCTGTAGGCTGTCAACCTCAAACCCACCCTTGTTTCTTTCAGTCATCTGTAATACCCCTAAGAAGCAGAGGCTCTTGTGTGCTTCTTCAGCAACCAGTTTATCTTGCTGAGGGGATGGATTAGGATGAGGAATGAGGGTTCACAGAACTGCCTGTCTGGATGCAGTTGATATTTAAGTTACTCAGCTGACAAATTGTTGTTCTTTCTCTGTGAGGTTTGGTGGGGTATTTTTTTTTTTTGTCTGTCTTTCTTCTTGTTTAAGAGTGAAAGTAGTACTTCACTCTCCTTATTTAGTCATCCTGGTAAACTGAGAAAAAAACGCCAAGACAGTTCAAGTTCCCACTTCAATACATCTTAACAGCATACAGCCCAGACACAGGTAGAAATGACCTGGCCAGCCAGCACCAGCTGCCAGGCAGGAGACATCCCCAGGCCCAGTAGTTATGGAACATGGGCAAAGAGAAGAGTGTTGACTGTCAGGAGACAAAGGGAGACATTCCAGAGGAAATCAAGGGCTCATCAGCTCATGCCACAACTTGTCTGCTGGTTCTTTCAGCTGCAAGCCAGACCTAGTTCAGATTTAGAGATGATGACTGCATGCTGATGCTACAAGTTAAATAATTACTGTTTACACAGTGACCCTTCTGAAACAGCAAGCCTGGACTTACCCAGGTAGAATGCATTAAATTATAATGTAATTATAATGATTTATATTATTCACAGGTGAATTTAATTTTCTGACCAAGGTGATTCAGAATGTCCCTGCAGATCCCGAGGCCCCTCCATTGCCATGACCCCGAGGTTTTGGGTTGTAATAGCCAGGCCAGGCAACATTCCAAAACCTAAGGACATGCAATCATAGGACAGCAGTTTCTGGAGAAGGGAAAACACAATTTCCTGGAAAGAAACAAGCTTGAGGACCACAGGCAAGCTGAACCAGACCAGTATTTTTCCTTCAAGCAAAACCCTCATTACTGTTAACAGAAGTTATGCACAGACCAGGAGACTTGAGCCTCAAGGCTGCCAAGGCACTGCAAGGAGATGGTACCCAAACCCAGCAGTGATCTCTGCTCAGGGGACAGAATTAGCTGCCAGCCTCTGCCAACAATTTGACCGTATCAGACTGAAGTGATTTGCTCAGTTCTCACCAGCCACATCCCCCCCTCAAAACACCACTGGTAAATGCTGCACCACAGAGCTCAGGGCTACAAAGCCGAGCTAATGACTGCTGTCAGATGACTCCAGCTTAGTGAATGGACTCGAAGCCAGTAAATGCCATTCAAAAAAGCACCACTTGGGAGAGCACACAGTGCTGAGCTCTGCTGAGGCACTGCCAGGCACACAGCTTCACTGCACCAGCCACAAAACTATGACATGTTCCTGTCTTCGAACCTTGTGCAGTACATGTCTCTGAAATCAGACTTCGCTCACAAGTTTTTGTAACTGTAAGGATCTTAACACAAGAGGGAAGGAGAAGTTTTCATCCTATAAAAACACTGAAGAAATCATCAGTGGTCATTTTCTGTTCCTGCCAAAGTACTCATTGAGGTGTCACTTTTGGGATTAATTCATTCCCCCTTCTCTGTTCGAAGCAAAATGAGAGAAAAAACAAACCCACACTTCATCGGCAGCAGGTTTCCTCACAGCTGGTTTTTGCATTTACCTTCGGGACAGCAAGCACCAACCTCAGCCACGTTACAGGAGGACCACAAGTCACAACCTCAGCCACGTTACAGGAGGACCACAAGTCACAACCTCAGCCTAGCTGTCTTTTGAGAAGAGGCAGCTGCTCTTTGGATTGTAGATGCCATGTTTACAAACTGAGCTCTGAGACAGGCTCACAGCTTCCAGAGCTTGATAGAAAATTCCATTTCCCTCAAACAAAGCCACTATTGGAAGAAATGTGAGCATGTAAATATCCTGAGCACTTACCTTTGTCGTTGGTGCTTGTTGGGGTTTGGGGGGAAAGCCCAGGCTTAGATTTGTCATAGTTGTTAAAGCTCTGGCTGCGTCGATTGTTGGCACTAATGGAACCACGAGCTTTGGCCTCACTGCCTGCAGCGGACACCCTCGTGGTGGGGCCTGGAAGTCTGATGAAAGAATTACAATGTCATTAAACAGGTCTTTAAAAGCACTCTGGGGAAGAATTTATGGAATATCCATGCATAAGCTGAAAAGAAAATGTATCAGTACACTCATAAAGGTCTTTGTTCTTTTATAAGAGCAAATGCAAGAGTTGTCCTCCGTTTGTCAAACAAGCTACAAGCTGAATTGTTTTGCATCAGAAGAGAACCCCTCTGAACTGAAATTAATGGTCACTTGCCATAAATCTTGTGAATCAGAAGCACTTGCAAGCAAATTCAGTGGAGCAATAGCACTGGCAAAAAAGTTAAGACTAAGGGAGACACCACTGTTCCTCAACCAGCTGGCTGGACACTTTATTATGTGGTGTTCACAAGGGCTACCCTTATTCTGGATAGAACAACGAGACAGAACGTGGCTGCCCTCTCACTTGTGGAGAAAAGCAGATTCACATCCTGCTCTGAAAGCTATGAAGCCTGGCAGCCAAACTCAGTAGAATTTTAACTTGGTTGAACTATCTGAGCCTATAAAAATCACACAAATTGTAAGTCCCCCTTGTAGGGCAACCACATTATCAGGGAGCTGCTGTAAGCTTCTGGTTTAAACTGGGCCAATCCCTTCCAGCATTTCCTTACCTGTGTTTACAAGATTTAGCTGTTTACCTAGAAAAAATTGTAGTTAGGAGTCTAGAGTACATAGACAGGAAAGGATAACACTGTCATGCTCTGCAGGCAAAAGGGGAAGGGGAAGACTTTGCTAAAAAGCCCACCAGAACCAGGCAAGCCACTGGCATCGCATCTTGGAACAGCTGCACACGAGTCCTTCCAAGTCCAAGTTCAGCAGAGAGTTACCATGCTTGTGCTGTTCTTTTATGCACTAAGCAGCACACATCTCTACATTCTAAACAGATCAAATGGCAGCAGAATTGGGTAGCTGCTACAACTGCACACTGCAGAGAGTCAGTGAAACAGCTGACTCCTCTGAAAAGCAAGGACATCCCATGAAAGACTGAACCACAGAACCAGATCTTGGCACCTCCAGGAGCACTGAGAGAGACTGCTCTTTGCCATCTTCATACTTTCTCTTTAGAAGAATCTCTTTAAAACTTCTCTATATAAACCACACAATCTAACTGTCTTAAGTAACTCATGCCAGTTATAGGCTAAAATGAAGATGTGCCAGTTGCCAGAGAGAATGGGGATGCAAGCAAAGCAATTGCTGTCGTGCCTCTGGGGAGGAAGAGAAGCCAGGGAAGAGCCCGGCAGGGCTTCCTTAAGGAAACTGATTTCTCCAAGACTAGTGAAGAAATAGGAAAGATGAAAAGAAACATGAAGGGAAAGAGCCAAAATGTCAGCTGCTGCATGCACATGCTTTCAAAGCTCAGGACAGACACAAGGGCGTCATTCAAACACAAAACCAAAAATGAATTTACAAGCTCTGAGCACCACAAATCTGCCACAGCATATCATGGTTCTGAGGTTAACTTTGCTGAAGCCTTTCAGATGAACCCTTCCATTTATCCTGCCCTTTTCAACACTGGGGGGTGCTAGAAAGTTGTGTAAACTCCTCCTTGCAGCCAAGTGTAAAAGGAGAGCATCCCAGGCACGCTTCACCCACTGCAGAGACTGCATGGGTAGAAGCAGAGGCACACCTGGGACAAATGCTATGTTTCACAATCTGGAAGCCACCAAGACATGGGAGTTGATTAAGAGGTTGCTTTGCTTAATAAGGAAGAAGCCAGACTTCCTATGTGTTGCTGGGGTGCACAAGAAGCTCAGCTGAAAGTTTCCACTCAGTGACAGAACACTGCAAGCAGGAGCCAACCACCACAGGAAGGCTACTGGAAGCCCCAGTACTGGGAGTGAGTTTTCTAGCAGGGCTTGGCAGGAGGGAAAGGATAATGTTCTCCTGCTGATGGGTAAGGAAAGGCTCCCATACATGGCCAAACAAGTTTTTCAAACCTGTCACATCTTCATATAAATAAAACTCCTCCAAGCATGTGACCACTCAAGAAGTGACAAGGTTTCAACTGAGGTCAGGATTGTCGCTGCCAATAAAAACATGAGAATAGGGGAAAAAAAGAGGTGCTAAAAAACACTCCTGAAGAAGACAGCATTTCTCTGAGACTTTATTTTCCCCCTGGAGTTTAAGTGACTGATTTTGAGCCCCTGCTTTTGGTCTTAGGCCAAGATATTTCCCTGCAGTGCCTGTGAAATCTAGGGCGGGGAAAAACCACAACAACCCAATGGGTTGAGGGAGATATTTCTAGCTTCTTGCTCTCAGAGACAAGGTACTGAGCTCAGAGACCACTCTCCATTACTGCATTTCAGCACCTTTTCTAGGCACATGTGAACTGTCAGGCCATAATTATGATCAAGAGAGAACATGAAAAGCAAACATGGGATGCCTGAACGGGAGTTATACTGTAGACCTTCACTGTTGTCATGAAAGACAATGAGGTGGGGGAAACAAACCCCAATTATACAGCAGAACTCATGATCTATACACACTTGCCAGGCTGAATTTTAAATGGCATAGTTTATCCGTGCGTGACTGCATCAAAATCCCCAGCAAAGCATTTCAAGATGCAACTGTAGCAAAAGTAACCACGATTAATAGTCACGCTAATAACACAGCAACCTTTCTGAGCACTGAGATGGGATGGTGATATGAGCTGGCATGCAAGTCATGCTGGGATTCAGGAAAAAAAATGTAGTCTGAAATACCTATGAATAGACTGAAATATCTATGAAGGGAAATTAGATGTGCTCAGCTTCAGAGCAGGGGAGTGCAGGAGCTCTAATGAGACAGGCCCACACAGTGCTGTTTGGGCTAACACAATTCACATGATGCTCCACTTCCTCTCTAAGGCACCAGCCTGATGCTGTTGTTTCAGTAATGCAGCTCTACATACAACTCACACAGGAGTGTACAGTGGGGGAAGAGAACTCCCAGAACCATGTTTTATTCTCAAAAGCTCATAAAGGACAAGAAAACCCAATCATTTCCTTGAGGGTTAGAGTGCATTCCACACCTCGAAACAGAACAAAATCAAAAGAAAAAAAAAAATAAATTAAAGTCCATCTAACACTTCCAGGCTGCAGCTGCTTGTAAAACACCTCATGACAAACTGCTTGCAACAGGAACCCTAAACATGCACCCAGAAATACTGCAAAAGGGTTACTCATGCTTTGCAGAAGATGAAGAAATGCTAACCTAGAAGACTTTTTCTGACCAAGAGTGAATCGGATGATTTTGCTTTGAGATGAGTCCCTGGGAGATGCACTGTGACAGGAAAGAAAAAGTGGAAGATAACAGTGAACACAGAACTTCAGGCAATGAACTTAGTGTTCTAGGGAAGAAAGAGATGTTATGAATTCCACAGGGAAAAAGAAAAAAAAAAAGTTGGGGGAAAAAAAAAAGGAAAATATAAAGCTTCTTGCCCAAAGTATGACTTCAGGTCAAAACTCTTTAAATCTGAAATGAATTAATTTTTGTAGAGCACTGAACATGTCATTCTGCATGCAACCTTCCCCCACCCTTGATCACTCCTTTCCTTCCCAGTCTTTTAGATGTATTTGCTGCAGAATCTGAGCAACGTAGCTGCTGCATAGACATTCAGCGTTTGAACGTTGAACACCTTCAGGTTAGATATTGTTAGATTATCTGAAACTCAGCACAACCCACAGAGCCTACTGAAAATCAGAGCAATATGCAAATCATCCCACACAGCTCTGCCTGTTTTTGACAGAAAAGTCACAGCAATATAGAATCACAGAACTACAGCCTCACAGCAATATAGAATCACAGAAATAGACTCACAGCAACATAGAATCACAGAAATACAGCCTCACAGCAATATAGAATCACAGAAATACAGCCTCACAGCCATATAGAATCACAGAACTACAGCCTCACAGCAATATAGAATCACAGAAATAGACTCACAGCAACATAGAATCACAGAAATACAGCCTCACAGCAATATAGAATCACAGAAATACAGCCTCACAGCCATATAGAATCACAGAACTACAGCCTCACAGCAATATAGAATCACAGAATGGTTTGGGTTGGAAGGGACCTTAAAGATCATCCAGTTCCAACCCCCACTGCCATGGGCAGGGACACCTTCCACTAGACCAGGCTGCTCAAGGCTTCATCCAGCCTGCCCTTGAGCACCTCCAGGGATGTTCAAACAGCTCTTTGTTTTACAGTAATTAGTTCCTGTACAAGTTTATACCTGCTGTAGCAACTCTCTGGTTTTCAATTACATGGACACATTGCTTACACCCCAAATGAGCACGACCAAGTGAAAACCAAACGAGCTCTGGGTAGTCTCACTTGAAAGGTTTCATTTAAAGTCATAAAGCAGCACTTCAGCTACTGCTCGCCTTATAATGTGTTATTTTAAGACAAATAGGCTTTAATTTGAGATATTAAACCAAAGCCTTCACACTTTAGTGGTTGTGCAAATATGGCTTCAGCCTTTACCCCTGCCCACTTATCCCCTCCAAAGCAGTTGCTCTCTCAGCAGTGGAAGGCTCAGACAAGCAGAAGGCTGTTCCTGCTGGTCCTATCTTCATCATTTACTTTCACCCTAAGCTGCAAAGAGCACCCCTAGGACTGAAGACATTCAAGGAACAAAGACCTACTCAGTTTATCTACATGCTGGTCTAGAAGCACCATTTGTGAAAATTAATTTTCATGTAAACCAGCAGCCTACTTTTGACCAACAAGCCTGGATTTTCCTTTTCGACTGTGTGATGATTTCTTTTACCAGTATCAGAGACTTTCACCTCATTGTGAGGACTGAAATTCTTGCTACTTGAGAATTCAAAGCTGCTTTTCACATGCTCCAAGCATATGTTCTGTAATGGTAGCATTATACCTGCCTTGGGGGTAGAACGAAGCAAAAGGAATGCTGAGAGCAAATTATTATATCTATACATAAAAGTATTTATGCTTATCAAATACTCTGGTTACTTGGTGTAGCAAGTATTTTACACCCACCCCAGCACTTAGAACAGAGTTTACATCTGGTAAACTCTGTTCTACAGAGTTTACATCAGAGTAAACATCTGGTTTAGCTTCCAACGGTGTGAAGTCAGCTGCTACCCAGCACTCAATTTCCAGCGTGCTCTTTATTCTAGAGCTGAACACAAGCAAGAAGTTTCTTTGCCACCCAAAGACTTTTAACAACAAGCGAAACAGAAATGAACAAAACAACTCCAAGGATATTTGCCCACCTGGACTGCATTTCTGGTTGTGCTTTGAACTGATGCTGCGCAGCTTGTGGGGGCTGTTGGCACGGAGTCTGGAGCAAAGCTGGTACCTGCTGCTGGGGGACCCCCACCTGGCACTGGGCTGGAGGTCCTGCTTGCTGGGATGCTGGGGGAGGCTGCTGGGATGGATAGTGCTGTGGTTGTTGCTTCTGTGGCTGCTGCTGCTGTTGCTTGTATCGAGACAAACTGAAGAAAAGGCCCAAGATAGCCTTCAGATTCCCATTCCTGATTTCTGCAAGGCAACGTTGGGAAGTTACTCGTCAGCTGCTGCACCATTCACGGTGCCACCCACACTTGGTTCTTTCAGGTTGCATATCTGGCCAGCATTACTGCTGATACCAGTGAGCACCCACTGCAAAGCACTAACTCTTCTGCTGACTACACAATGTCTTGCAGTTCTGATCATGCAAGTTCCTGTAAACCCAGCCAGAAGCCCCCCAAGAAGTGTGTTAGCAACAGCACACTGTGAATGATTTCTCAGGCCTGAATGAGCACAAGGAAGAGAAAGGCCTCACTTAGCACACAACATTCTATCATTTCTGGAATATCACAGAATCATTAAGGCTAGAAAAGCCCTCTGAGATCCAGCTGTCAACCCAACACCAGCATGCCCACTAAACCACATCCCAAAGTGCCATGCCCATACATTTCTTCAACTCCTCCAGGTTCGGCAACTCCACCACCTCCCTGGGCAGCCTGCATTTTTTTTCTAATATCTAAATCTAACCTCCCCTGGTGCAAGCTGAGGTTATTTCCTCTCATCCTAAACTGTGACTGATTCTTTCCACTACGACAAGCTGATGCAAGTTTTGCACCAGAAAATAGGATTCTTGGGTGAGAGAGCTGTATTAAACCAGGTAATGACCAGTTTGGCACTGTCACAGGCAGATAAAGAATGGATACCCAAAGTACCTGCAGTCAGTTTGACAATTGACATATAAACATTTCCATTCTGTTCTTAGATCATATTTAAGTGGTCCTGGTTATCTCTCCCAAACCCTCAGGACATTCTTTGCCTTTCCTTTTCTACTTCTAGCCTAAATCTCCATATTCCTTTTTCCCTTCCTGCAGCCTGCCCCTCTCCCACCATAGCCCTCCCTTCACTGTCATCATTCCCCTGTTTAAATGATCTTAAATCCCAGGGACCCTGGGCAACTACTTGCTCTCTTCCTTTCTTTCCACAGGCAATTTTAGTCTGTTCGTGGACAGTGAGGTCCTGATGAATCCTGCCTGTTTCCCTTTTTCCCAGTCCACTCCCATGCAGTGCCATGCCTTCTTTTAACAGTGGTTTGGATGTGATGCTTAGGGCTATGGTTTTAGGTGAATCTTGTAGATCAAGGTTCTAGGTTGGACTCGGTGATCCTGAGGGAATTTGTCAACCTGCATGTTTCTGTGCAATCCTGTTGTTCTCACTGCACCAGCATCTGCATCAAGCAGATTCCTGCTCTCCTCAGCCTGTGTTCACCTAGGGAGGACTCGGATGGAAGTAGACAATGAAGCAGAAAAGACACAAAAGACAGCAAAGTAAAAAGGATCTCCTTATCTTCAGCAAAGAACTCGAATCACTCAGGGGAATTGTAAGGAAAGTAGCACTTAATCACAGGCTGAAGCATAACTAAACAGACCCAGAGGCAGTGGGAAGCTTAGCTGCACAAATAGGGGCCAGCAGATAAAATAAATCACCATGGCTCTGCGTGTTTCAAGTTAGGGAAGCTTCATGCAGCTGGAAACTTGATTTCCAAGTGCAGGGAGAGGCAATTCTAACAATAATCCACCTCAAACATGTCGCTGTCTATGGCTGGCTGCTTGCCTTCTCTCGTATTTAGCAGAAGATATCAACTGTTATCAAGATGCCAATTATTTTCCTAGGCTGATCAAAAAAACAATAATCAAAAGAAAAACACCTTTAACGAGCTTCCAAAGAAGCAGTCTCTTTCCCTCTGGATTTGAAGCACAATATTTCAAATGGGACTTTCAGAGGTAGTTCTGTTTCTCTTATCTTAAGGACAGGCTGAGGTAATTGGCCTGGCAGTGTGCCCCTGCACTTTGTACAAAAGGAGTATTTCAAAGAGTCCTTCAGCCTCACTGCACTCTGCCCATCAGTGCAGTCTCAGCTGCTTCCTGCTGCAAGTCCCCTCCAGTCCCTGTGTCATCTTACACAGGCAGATTAACTCAGATAAGGCCAAGCCTGCCACCCACCCATCTTAAACGTGGGGCCAAAAGTGACTCGGCTTCTGCACTTGAAACAAACACTCCAGACAGCTGAGAGCAACCTGCAATTTGCTTGTCACAGAATCCCCACACATCTGCCCTTTGGAAATTCCCACCCTGGAATACCTCCACTGCTGCCTCTTTCCCCTACAGCTGCACTTTCCACCACTGTAGTTTGCTGATCGTCCTCCTCTGTCTTCACACAACTTGAGTGGACTTGCTGCAGAAAAAAGAACTCCACCTTGACACTGGAAAGGACCTAAAATAAAGGAACTGCAGAATGCACTCTGAAATTCATTTGCCTGCAGAAGTGTGAGTTGTCACTTCAGAGGCAAAAGCCTAAGCTGAATTGTGGCTGCTTCCAAGTCTACTGAGATGTTTTCTTTCATCACTTTATGGTGTGATGATTTGTTCAGCTAACTCTTTTCCAGCTACTCTGTCACCAGGAGAGGTGCAGCTGCTCTATGTGACATCAGTTTGAAAGTCTACTGCACATTTATGTTCCCCACAGTTCTTCAAAATCTTGGCAGCAAGGAGATGCTGTGTGGAGGAGGGCAGGCTTAGCTGGAAAGCTGCAGTTCCACGAGTCTAAACCCCAGCTCAGTGTGGATGCAAGGTTAAGAGCATGGATGTGTAGAGTGACAGGCAAACACCACAGCAAGATGAGCAAAGGATTTTCCATCATCCCCAGAGCTTTCTTCAGTAATGACCAAAGACATTGTAGGATTTGAAGGTTATTGGGAAGGGGAAGCCTTTTTGGCTCCATGCTGGTGGGAAGAGAAGCCTGTCTCTACTGTAGTATGGCCATCATCAGTGATCTGAGACCTGCATCTTCACTGCATAAACCCATTGAAAAAAGACTATGTCTAAGTGGTGTGCATGTACTAAAGCAGCAGCTCTTAATGCTGGGAGGATCTGACACGTGGAATCCTAAATTATTTCAGCATTTAGGAGCCATCCAAATTCCAGTTTTGAATCATTAACTTCCCTCCACACTAGACTATTGAAAAATATTCTCAAGCAGCTTATGAGAGGCTTCAGTGTTTGTTCCCATTTGGAAGCAATCACAATCTTCTCCTTCCTCCTAGCTGCAGATCTGCCAGTGAAGTAAACAAAGCTCCTTGCAGCTGACCTAGCAGGTCCTGGCAAGTGGTGCAGACACACTGATGTGTTTGGTTACAGCACGCCGCCTTTGAGGCCAGACCATGTCCTCTCCTGCTCACTTTCCCCTCCCTTTCTCAGCACAGTTAAGGAGTGACTAAGAACAGTATTTGAATTTATGGTTGAATTAAATTATTTTATTTTACTACCAAAGAAAAAAAAAAAAGCCTGCCTTGCTGAGCATGACCTGTGATCTGGGGGAAGAGCAATGGCTGGTAACTCTGCTGGCCCTTCCCCAGGCTGAACAACCACTACACTGCCAACTCTAACACACCCAGACACCTTTCTCACCAACAAATTTGCTACTCTTCTTAGCTTTTGCACTTAACACCTCCAAGCATCACCTGGTTTGGTCTCTTCCTCTGCTTTGCTCATCAAATTATCTTTATCTTGACCCAAATTTTTTCACCCTTTTTGCTCTTCCTCTCCTCTGCAGTGCTGAAGTGCCTGCCTGGATCAGCCCAGCACACCTATACAGCCCCTCCTGCCTAAGCTCTAGCATTCCTCTAGAGGAAGAAAACACAGCTGTAAACATACAGGCAATGAAGTTATTCACACACAGATACATGCCTGACCTGGTGATACAACCTCCTCCTCAAGTCTTAAGTTTGCAAAGAAACTTTGCCACCAGATTAAACCTGAAGTCTCACCTGCAAAGTACTGAAGGAGATGCTGTGTAATACATTCAAAGTTTCCCTTAACAGCTGCTTTCCCAGGGTATTTAAATGAAAGTATAAGTGCAAGCTGGTGCTGAGGATGACAGAAATGTGTTTGATCTCGTCGTAAGACAGCAGCTAAACAGTTTCTGAGCCAAGAGGTACCATACATCACGACATCTGTCATGTACTGGCACAGAGGAATACAGTAGACCCAGTCACGTTTGGGTTTCAGAAACATTCTGCTTCTCTTCAAAAGCAGAGTGATTAATTAGAGGTCAAAGTGTCTTTTTCCCTTTTTTCTTTGGGTTCACAATATTTGTGTTTTATCATTTCTGCTTTTGGAAGCAAGCTTTAATAAAAAAAAAAACTTTCTTTGAAAAAAAAAAAAAAAAAAGGAAAGCAAGCAGAATACTTCTGCAGGTCAGAGGAAAAAAAAAAAAAAGAAGAAGAAGGAAATGTATTTTTTCTCTCCAAAGGCAAACAACCACCAGCAGGTCACTTCAAACACGTGTAAAATCTACACTCTGATCTGTGTGCCACTTAAGAGGAGTCAGATGAAAACTTCCTGGCTTTTAAGAGAAAGAAACAAAGAAGTGCTTGAATTCTGATTTGGGCTCATTGATCGTTTTTAACAGCTGGCCGTACGAACCTGAGCAATATATTCTACCTACCTTTCACACTGAGAGGTGGAAAAAAAAAGAAACAAAAACTGTGAAAAGTTCAAATTATCCTGCAATGATTCCTTCTAATCCCCCATTAGAGCCCAGGTGCTGGTTCCAATCACCAGCAGTAATTCAGGTTGCTCGTTTCGAAAGAAGCTTTACACAACCATCAACTCACCTTCTGCTGACAGCCCCTGGATGTTAATTCCCTTCGCAGCCAGGAAACTCAGGCACGCATCTATGTTTTCAATCTGTTCAGGAACAAACAAACAAAAGAAAACAAGGGAGACAAAAAGACATTTCATCGTACTGACTGTTTGCTTTCATCTCCTGACACCCTTTATTGCACTCAGCCTTTGTATCACACAAAAAGTCCCTCGGCTCCTCATGTGGAAACCTTAAGACCAAACCTCCTCAGTTCCTAAAGTCCTAAACTCATCTCAGTATTAGGTGGGTCAGGACTTTCTGTTATTTGTACTTGCATGAAGCAAGTTATTCAATACCTCAACCACAGGGGGGAAAAAAAAAACCAAACAGAAAAAAACCCCACAAAAAACCAAGCCCTCACTCCATAATCTACTAAAGGGTCAAGGATGTTATGCCAGGATTTTTAACCTGCAGTAACTATAACAGACTTGAACCCGAAAATAAACATGGAGGCCACATTTGCTTGAGAAGGCAGATTGCCACTTGCTCTTAACCTGACAGCTGGCAAAAGTTTCCAGCCACACAGAAGCGGTTAAATATAAAGACCTGTAACTAGAAACCCCAGCTGGAATCCAGAAAACGGTGACTGGTGACATCCTCTGCGTGTCACAGATGACAGGCAAGGCTCACTGGTGGCTCACCGAGGGGCAGCTCCTGCCCTCTGGAGATGGCACTGCTGGCCTGCTTTCCTCTGGCTGCTTGCTTTTCCTCCTTGGAGCTGCCAGGGTGCTGAGATCTGAACTTAGGAAGGGAAAACACTGATAACACACTGAGGGTTTCCTTGTTGCTGAGCACTGCTTACATCAGGTCAAGGACTTCTCAGCTTCTCACTGTCCTGTCACCCCAGGCTGGGGGTGCACAAGGAGCTGGCAGGGCACACAGCCAGGGCGAATGACCCCAGCAAGCCAAAGGGCTATTCCAGACCATAAGGCAGCATGCCCAGTATACAAACTGGGGGAATACTCTCACGGACTTAAACTGGCTGGGCATGGCCCAGCAGGTACCTTTGTGTGTTCTATTTTTCTTATTTTGTGTATTCTATTACTACTTTTCTTTTGTGCGTGTGTTCTGTTACTGTTTGTTTCCTGTGTTCTGTTACTATTTTTCTTGGTTCGTGTGTTCTCTTACTACTTTTTCTTGTTTCCTGTCTTCTGTTACTGTTTTTTCTCTCCTGTTGAACCATCTGTATCTCAGCCCACAAGTTGCACCTGTCCTTTCCCAGTTCCAGGGTGGCTATGTAGTGCTTAATTGCCAGCTTGGATTAAATCCCAGCAACAGGATGAAGTGAATTTTGACCAGGTAAGGTCTTCTGCATAGCAGGTCTGGCTGTTATTAACTGAAGCTGCTGGATAACGACCAGACTCAAATTCTACCTAACAAAGTGATCTCCAGAAGGGTTGGCTGAGTCTGGAATTGCTTCCCCCATATCTCAGCATCACAACAGAGACCTTGCAGTAGCTTCATGCCAGGTTTAAGTAAGCCAGATACTTCCCAATCCAGAGAGATACCACAGAACACATTTCCTGCAGCTTGCAGCTCTCAGAGCCTGCAGCAGGATGCAGTCCAAAGGTTCATTAATGGCTTCAATACGACACCACAGTCAATCTCTACCTTTTTCCCTCCTCGGTGCCCAACAACCCTTTCAAGCTTTTAACGTGGCTCTTTTATTGAGGTGATTTGGGACTTTGCCAGAAAACCAAAGTTCACCTTTTCAAGAATAAACACCAGCAGGCCATTTCTACCACTTACACTTCACAAGCCACATGGTTCCAAGAAAAATTCCAGCCTTCTGCAGCTGTGGGTATATGTCTCCTCTCCTAAGGAGGAGCATAAGTAGTATCTCATCCTCACTCTAGATGGGCAGTTGTGGGAACTCAAAGTAGCTCCTTCTTTGCTTCTCTTCCCAGGTCCCTAATCTTTGCTTAAACTCTTCTTCTGGATGTGAGTGACCACAGGATAAAGATTTACTTCTGAGTAGCAAGCTCCTCATTTGTATCCTCACTCTTGGTGCTACGTGGTGGTCCTTGTTGACTTCCTACACTCACGTTCAGGCTGAGTGACTGCACAGCAGTGCTGTATTAAAGGACACAGCAGTTATAATGCCCAGGTCAAGGCTGTGAGAAGCAGCTCTTTGGTGCTCTACTGTTATGGAAAAGGAATGAGGAAAACAAATGGGGTAATGCAAAATGCAGGGGAAAAAAGATACAGGGTGGGGAAACACAATGAAGACAATCCTTATGGAATGACAGACTGCCCTCAGCCATGTCTCCAAAGGAGACAGAACAGTGCACAGAACATCAGGCACATATTGCTTTGTCTCTCCTCTCCACAGGCAGAAGAGTTTTGGAGGCCTTTTCCTCCAGAAATGAAACACAGGTCTGCCCAGTGACACTTTCTCATGCCTTATGGCTTGGGGCTGTGTATCTTGGCCTTTCCCAAACCAGTTTACCTCTGCTTATCATCTTATTGTCTGGGTAGGATGATGGCGCAGGTGAGAGGGTGGCTTGTGGTTGTATTTAGATTGCAAGCTCTGCAACACAAAAATCTGTGATCCTACCCTGCCTGTCTCACTGGTAACAGCACACAAGTGGTAAGCAAACAGCATAACAAGAGTCTGGATCTCTGGGAAAAACCAGAGACAGCAAACTAAAGCTTATCTAGAAGCAACAGTCATTACAAAACAAGGGAAAAGGATATCCAAGCAGAAGCAGCTTGGCAGATCACCTCTGCAATAACTCATGTCTACATGACAACACAGCATCACACTTGACCAACAGAAACCCAGGAAGCTTAGACAAAATGCTTTAAACATTCCTAAACTCAGCATTTGGCCAAGTGCTACACTGGTGTCTGCTGCTGGGCAGTCTGGCACGGCTCTGGGGAACATCTTCCCATCCAACCAACCTTCAGCTCTGAGGAAACACACCATGGGATAGGGCCAAAAGAGACCCATTTGTTACTTACGGCAACCTTAAACTCAAACTTCCCAACTACACTGACAGTAAGACACAAACTCCCCAGGCAAAGCAGGGGGAAGGTTACCAGAAGGCAGAGAAATTCCCTTCAGCAGCCAGCCGAGAGCCAGCTCGCAGCAGGAGCAGTTGCAAAGGCATGGCTATATTTAACCACTGGGGGATGTTCCCAAAAATCCTGGGCTAGGAATCTGCGGAGGAAAAACATGCTTGTGATGCCTTTGATCTTTCCTTGGAGCTGCACATGCCCAGGCAGCAGAGTCCTCCTTGGCTCTGTGGAACAGGATCAGCCAGACACCAGCCCCAGCAGCCCTGCAGACTCACTGCACCCAGCTATGGCAACGTTTAGACAACACTGGGGCTATAAAAATGCTCCAAACGTTTCAAGGAGCAGGTTAAAGTGGCTGCCTGCTCTTGGAGAGCAAAGACAGAATTGTTTTGCATGAGAAAAATGCAAGCAACTGAGAAGACCTGATTTTTTTCCCCCACATTATTTCTTTAATGCAGCAACCATTTTTAGTTCTCCGTGCAAAACACAACAGTTCACCCACTTGCAGTTAGCTGCTCACTCAGGTGATGCTGGTGGTTTCAGGTCATATTATTCCTGACAATCAGCTGCTTAACAGGCACACAGTTCTATCCTTCAAGTATGGGCCACAGCACATTTGTAATCTCAACTCATTCAGGTGTTCTTTGAGACAAAGGAGATAGAAGTACATCTGGCCTGTGCCATACACACAAACAATAAAGAAGATTTTGACAATTCATGCCCTTCACCAGCAACAGAAGAAGGGAAAAAAGAGTTGGTAAGGGTCACTCTGAGAAGAGGAGTGGATGTTCAGCTCTAATAATTGAATTAAAGCTCACTTGAAAATCAGAAACCTGACCAAGCTGGAGAATTGTCACAGCTCCTTCTCAGAATACAAATGTTAAAATAATCATCAAACTGCTGTCACTTGAGTAAGGTTTCCCTGCAGATGAAGTGACACTGAAAAGAAGGCCTTCACCTCCACTTCCATGAACTCCTTGGGAAGAAATGCAGGCTCTGACCCATGCTGCAGTAGAAGATTCTTTGTATACCCACAGTGATTATCCTTAAAAATAGCAAAACCCAGCCACAGCCCCGCAGGAGAACTACAGCTCTTCCCTCCTCTCTTTATAGGAGGGACTGTGGTGTTGGTTCAGCCTACATGTCTCTCTGTGGCTCCAAATCCTTGTCCTGGCTGTCCTACAAGTTCCCCAGGCTTAGGATGGAAAGATGAAAGAGGTTGGTGGCTCCCTGCACACTGGCCCAGCCTCCTCCCTTCTGCACTGGCAGCTTGGCTACTGCTGGGCTCCAGCAGCTGCAGCAGGAAGGGTAACACACACACTGCTCAGACACCTAACTTCTACCTCTCCAGAGCATCCTCAGCTGTCATTACAGCTTTTTCTTTGGAAACGTGGGGAAAAAAAAATCAGCTCATTTTTTCATTAGACTCCTCTCAAAGCTTTTTCTTAAGTGTATTTATAAGGCTCTGTCCTATCTCTTCCCACTGGCAGCACTTCTTACCTCGACATTCAAGCTGGCAAACTCCTTCTACCTCTCCTGCAAGATATCTTCCTGCTACTGCTTTTTACCCCTTCTTCCAATCCCATCTCCAGCTGTGTTTCCACTGCCACCTGTGTCTGCCAATACCTCTCTCCACTGGCAAGTATCTCCTCTCTTTGCCTTCAAATCCACATTTTCAGCATTAACTCTGCTTGCCTCTCTCCTCAGTCACTTCTGTACTGGCTGATATGGATCTGCTGTGTCCTTCATCTGATTCTCCACTTCAATGCTCTGATCTTTCAAACATCTTCTCCTCTGCCTTCATCTCACAACATGCAGTTTTTACCATTACCTTATCTGCTGTGATTTATCACACAGCCACCTCTCTCTCTCTCCCCCCTTGCTGTGCAAAAAGGATGTATTAATATACACCAGCAGAAAATGCTCAGTTATCACACTGTGCTATAACACTGCTAAGAAGCTTCCTTCAAAACCTCTGAGCAAAAACGATGGGAAAGGGGAGAGGGGAAGGAAGGAGGGAAGGGAGATTTAAGGGGAAGGAAGTGGGGAGAAGGGGAGATTTTTCTATAACCAAACAGTATTGGCAGAAAGCCCTACTGGGGCTTATTGACTCTTTAGGAGGGGAAATTGGTCTTATTTTACCTTCCTTCCCCCAGTTACCAAGAACAATATTTACTGGGATTTCATCCTAAAATCCCAAAGGCAGTTGTGGTGGCAATCTCCAAAACCTTCTTGGTCCCAGAGCCTGAGCTCCATACAGCTTCATCCTCTATTAACCACAGGATTTCCCACATGCCAGCTGGAACTGATCAGCACAATTACAGGCTTTTGTTTGGAGTCAAAACTAGAGAGGCTGGGAAAAGAAAACCCCCTGAAATGGGTTTTGGGTAGAAGAAATGATACAGATGATCTAAAAGCCAGCCAGCTCTTACCTGCAGCAAAGGAAGATTGGGATACTCCCCACAGCAGAGAAACCCAGAGAAGATGAGGAGGAGGGAAAGGTTCTCACCTAGAAGATTTTTCGTGGAGGCAGTGGGGATCCCTGTCATGCCATTTCTGGCAAGGGGACTAGATTAATAAGCACTGGTGGTCCCACATGGTTCTGCAATACTCAACTTAATTTGACAAGGCTTATTAGCACTGGATTTGAGCCTGACAGACCCAAGCTGTCTCCTGCGCTCCATTTGGGCAAATTTCTGTGATGCTCTCCAGCACTGCAGGAATGGGTACAGCAAGGCAAACAGACCTGATCTGGCTCTGTGCTGAGCTTGCTAAGGTTTGGCAGGCTGTGCTGGCTGAGGACTGTGCCACATGGAAGCAAATACACACTCACTTTCAAAGCCCCTTTTAATGGGTTTGGAAGGTGCAGCTTTGCTCTAGCTAAGCTGTTACATCTGGCTGGACATGAGCTGGCTCCTCATAATGCAGCTCACATCTGTCTGCTCAGGGCCCTGGAACTCTATGAACAAGGCAACTGCCCACAGAGGGAAAGCTGATGGTAGAAGGCTTCCTTCTAAACTCTTCTGTAATTCTATTTAATGAGGAAAAATTAAATCTTTGTTTATGGTGCCTTTTTTTCCCCCTTCTCCCTCAAATTTATTCATCTGTGGTACCCACTTTAGAGACACCACAGCATAAACATGGACACCTGTAATTGAGAAAATAAAAGTAGACACCACCTGGTTGAGTGTTTGACCTGGGTGGCCTTGCCTCTCCTGCCTGTGCAGCAGAAGCACCAGACACAAGCACCAGTTGCCACACTCTGGAGAATGGCTGTAAGCTACAGGGAGAGGAAAGCACAACAAAATGCCAAGGATGAAGGTGGCTCTACCTCAACAAACACTGTCACATTTTTCCAGAGGGCAGGAGGTCTGGACAGGGGCTGTGCCCTTAAAACACTGCAAGGAACTCTGTGAACATCACCTCTACGAAGATACAGAATCACAGAATCTATCTGATCAGAAGAGACCTCAGAGATCATCCAGTCCAACCCCTGACCCAGCACTTATGTTCTGGCCTTAGTATCTTTACTGCAAGGTGGTAAAGAGCTCCATGAGCTTGTGCACTTAAAGCAAGCATAAGCTTTGCTTTTTCAGGTGAAGAACACCACTGGGGACACTGAGCTCTGCCTAATGAGCTGGGACACAGGCCTGCTCACTGCCCCCTCCTGAACGAGCAGCCAGAATAAAATCAGAGCTTTGGAGGAGACCGGACAGGGCAACATTTCTTTCCATGCCTCTTGACAATTCCTGACGCAGCAGATGCCCCTGCAAGCCTCTGGTTGTAACCAGCTCTGCCTTCCATAAACAACCTCCAGCAGGCAGCAGACTACCCAACACAACACTGCTGCTCCATGGAGAGTAATGACTTGGTGACTTGAGCTACAATGTCCTGGAATTTGTTCCAGACTGCAGCCCTGAATGAAATTCAGTTCTTATGATGCACTCGTGGAACATTAAATTATAGTAATTGTCAAGGTTTCCTCAATTATTTGTACTCCAGACAGCTGCTGTGGCTACAGCAAGAATAGCAACCAACCCCTTCAAAGCGGCAAAAAGCAGGCACGATAAATCTTTCAGATGGTTTGCTTTTACAGAGGGCCTGCTCCATGGCTTTCAGCAGGGCTGCTGCCTTCCAAGAAAACAACAAAAAGACCAAACCAAGCAGCATGCTGCAGTGTGGCTTCTGACCGAGGATGGCAAACTCTCATCAGAGCTTTAAATCCTTTGCTGAAGGTTGTGCTGAAGCTGCAGCCGTGGAGGTAGGGCCAGTTGGGAACAGACACGAAAGCAAAAACCATGAGAACTGCTTCACACATCCCAAAGTCAGCATTTGCCACGCAAAGGGGAGATGGCAGAATCTGTATTGTAAAATGATTTTTTTTTTTCCCCTCGAGATACAGAAGGAAATAAGCTTCTCTAGAGTATCATAAATTTTAAACGCTCTCCTTCTAGGATGCATTAAAAAAAAAAATCAGTTCCTTGTTTGCATTCCTAGTAAAGTCCTGCCTACAATTTTAGCTTCAGCAATGCTCACAGCAGACAAACTCCTGCTTTTCATTTTACTGCACGGAGTTTTGATCCTTCACTTTTACACATTATACACAGACTAAAAAAAAAACCATTTAGGAATTGAAACCCAGCAGCCAACCCCAAGGTGAACACACACACAACACCTGCACATTTCAGTTTTGGAGGTTGGGTTTGGGTTTGTTTTTTTTTTTTAATTTAGTGTTTTGTTCATTTGTTTTGTCTCTTTTCCAAGCAGAAGATAGCTTTAAAAGAAACAGTTGATCCTGCTTTTGCACTGCTGCTGTCTACACAGAGGAAGATCATTTCACTTGTATGCATTCCTGTTTCACACTGGGATACTTTGGAAATAGAAAATACCAATGTAAGAAAAGTATTGAGTGAGGTTAAGGAGGTGATCAATGATGAGGCCTCATTCACCTACACCAGGGCAAGGACTCCAATCTTAATGTCCTTCAAATTAATCTTAATGTCCTTCAGATTATTTCTTTGCTCTCACCGCTCTGAAAACCCAATTAAAAACAGCAATTCAGAGTCTAAGGATTGAAGTCAACCAGCATGGACTCGACCACGTACACACAAACACAGACCACTCTGCTACTTACCATTTGAGACCTGTTTTTTGGGCAGCCATTGATGTCTTCGATCTTTTCATTTGCTGAAAAGTGAAGAAAAAAAATAATAAGAGGAAATAAAGCTCAAACCCCAAGCACCTACAGCCAGAACATTTATTCCAGTTATTTGCAGGGCACTTGCTGCTGCTGCTAGCTACAGCAAAAGGATTGTAGAAAGCAGATTGTAGTTGTCCAGTCAGAGTGTGTGAAACACTGAGACCCATCCAACAGAAGAAGAAGAAAAAAAAAAAAAAAGGCAGCTGAGTTTTCTAGTGGGTCATGCCTCCAGAGACAGCTGGGGAAGGAAGACAACTGCTCTGACAGCATCTTGTACAGTGACTCTTTTAACCTACAGAAAAGATTTCAACTCTGGAAGCTGAGTCACTGCTGGATGGAAAAGTGTTCACCGTGTAGGTGTGCAGGCCAGGGATTGGCTTCTGCAGTCAATCTAAGTTTTAACTCTGGTGGGGAAATTCATGATTGGTAACTTCTATTTCTGATTTGGGTTTGATTTTTTTTAATGCACAAATCATGGGAACACTTCTTAACCTTCTTGTCTGTGGCTTACACACAACCCCTACTTGCAGATAAAGATACAAGTTTCAACCCAAGTGAGGGAACGAAGTTGTTGAGGTGGTTAAAAGGTTTGCCTTAAGAGTCTTTGTTCAGGTTCAGTGCTGGACTCTCCAAAGCTGTGTTAAAACAAGGCAACATGTCCCTTCCACTGGTGACCCTGCAGTTCCTTGTTCACCAAAGGCTAACCACCTCCTTTTACACTGCTACCTGTGGCAGGGAACCAGGCTGATCAGACACCTAGGACCTAGCTGATCAGGAACAGTTGGTGGGAAGAGTGTCTAGAACTGGAGTTCCTGGTGCACAGGTGCTATTTCTGCTTGCCCCTGAGCAGTCACCTTTCCCTGGGCAGGTTTATGCCCTACCTTTTCTCCTCCTAATCTGCTCCAAACTCACCCATGGCTCTTGGCTACTCCTTTCACTAGATTAATGCAATTATCATTCCTTCCCTTCTATAAAAGGCAGGTGAAACAGAGAGCCACCAGGAAAGCTGGGGCAGGGGAGCAAACTGGCAGCTGAGCTGAAGTATAACTCAGTAACTCACCTCAGTTCTGAACCCAGCAGGAGTTCAACAGAGACTCAACCTAGGCTGGGGACATGCACCAAAGCAGCCCACAGAAACACCTGGCACTCTGCAGGGATCTGCCTAACTCACCAGGCAAAGTGTTTTAATGCTCCCTTTCCTTGGCCACAAGCTGGACCCTATCTCTGACCCTTCTATCTGCTTCCAAGCACTCTGTTGACAGCAGGCAGAAGTTCCACTTGCAGCCCAGAAAACCAACCAGATCCTGGACTGCATCAGAAGTGTGGCCAGAAGAGCCAGGGAGGTGATTCTCCCCCTCTACTCTGCCCTGCTGAGACCCCACCTGGAGTACTGCATCCAGTTGTGGAGCTCCTAGTACAACAGGGATGTTGACATGCTGGAGGTGTCCAGAGAAGGGCCACGAGGACGCTCAGAGGGCTGCAGCACCTCTGCTGTGAGGACAGACTGAAAGAGTTGGGGCTGTGCAGGCTGGAGAAGAGGAGGCTCCCAGGTGACCTTCTTGTGGCCTTCCAGGATCTGAAGGGGACCTACAGAAAAGCTGGGGAGGGACTTTTTAGGCTATCAGGGAGTGACAGGACTAGGGGGAATGGAGCAAAGTTGGAGATGGCTCCCCAGCTGCAGAAGCACAGCTTTCTGCTGCAGATGAACAGGCAACTCAGGCAGCCACTGGCGAATGCTGTTTGCCATGTAGGAGTACTGCAGCTTTTAGCATACACTGGAAGCCCCAGGCAACCAGAGAGCCTTTAAACTCTATCTCAGCCTTGAACCAGGATGTAAATTCATACCCACAGAAACGTGAAATGCAGGGGGGTTATTCCCAGACCGATTGCAAGCCTGCAGAGCTGTTTAATTGTTATTAATTCTAACATTTTCTTTGCCCAAACACTCAGCTATTTCACTTCAGCAAGGCAAGCAGAAAGGACTGCAATCACTGTCTCTGCACAATCATCAACTCTCGTGGAGTCCTCCCAAGAAAAAACAACCAAAAATCCAACAACAACAAAGCACTAACCCCCCCCCCCTCCCCCAAACACACACACACATTTGTTCTTTTTCCAGCTTTGGATATTAAGTTGTATTTCAAGATTCAACATCTGTGATGTGAATCTCAGATGGTGAACACAAAAGTCGTACCACTAATAATTAAACCTGAATCAATTTTGATGCCTTTGGATGATCTCCAGTTGGATAATCTCCAGATACTCCAGGCCA
>VWZI01015884.1:359151-388971 GCA_013396835.1 Psilopogon haemacephalus | reverse complement strand
AAAGAAAAAGAAAAAGGAGGATGGAGCTCCACGGCAGCTTTTACACACAGCACACCACAAGGAAAAAAAGAGAAAAAACCTCTCCTGAACTGCACAGAGAAGCTTCCTTAGCTTGAGCCCCTGTTTGTTAGGAGAAGCGCTTGCATCGCGCAGGCTACAGCTGAAACTGCTTCTGGGTGTGAAAGTTGTCACCAGCTCTGTGACAATGAGATGCAGCACGCCTGAGGCCGTACACAGCAGATACAAATGACTCTTCCTTCACTGTTAATTGGGAGGATTAAACCGAGAACGTTTAAAGATGAACTTTCTTTGGCATGGAAATCAATACCTGAAACTTAAGTCCTTCAAAATGAAATCCTTCGCCTTGGACTTCAGCTTTGGAAAGCCTGCAGACCTCAAATAGTAGACAAAAAGGCAGGTCCAAGAATGGCTGAACGACACACAGAGGTGAAGGGGAGCAAGGCACAATAAGCAGTATCATTTCTCTGTGTTTTTCGGGGAGTAATTTGAGTTCCTTAAGAGTTATGACAAGTCAGAACTCAACCAGATAACTGTGGATGGTAGCAGGAGGTTCACATTTTGCTGGTGGTGCTCTTACACACCTGCTCTCAGGCAGAATTTTGATATAGGCATGAAAGGAATCCACACCTAACTCTTCCTGGGTTTCCACATTTTTTTCCCTCAAGCAGGCAGCAGGAAACACAGAGTGGCTGAAGTGTTGTTGGCAGGAAATACCTGCACACACGATCGAGTTGGGGCTTGGCTTTATACATCTGTAGCTGGGTGGCAGCTCTGTAGGATGCTGCTGAGACAGAACTTTTCTCTGCCACACAGAGACACGGTCTTTTCCCACGTATCCCAGGGCAGCTGTAGTGGAATCACTGGAAGGATGCCTCAAGACCTCATCTGAGAGCAGGGCTTGCAGATTCGTACCTTAACTCAGGAACTAGCTCCTCCACAGCATCTCACACACACATCAATATGCATGCGCGGATGTCTTGTTCCTTCGCTGCTCTCTTCTTCATTTGCATCTCAAATCTGTCAGTTTGCTTCTAACAATAGTTGTCCTAATTCCCATTAGCAGGCTTTCCGATGCCATCAATCTCCATTGGCCCATGCATGTGTTTTGTGGCATCCCAAGGACCAGATGGATGAGCCTCTGAAGGAACTAATGAAGGATCCAAGCCCAAGGGAAGAGAGACAATATGTAGCCGGTGAAGAAAATTGTTCAGAACCTTCATTATCGGGGAACATTAGTGCAAACTGAGGGATTTGAAGGCTTTCCCTGTGATTTGCCCTAATGATAGATGGTTTTCCTCATTGAAAACCTCATTATGAAATGCTTAATTTCTGCCACATCAGAATTGCAACCCTTCTTTCCTGCTGTGGAGATGGGATGTGCAAATCCAACTGGAGGCAGGAGGTTCACCCCAGCAGGCTGGTATCACTCTGAATTATGTTCAGACCAACCCCCTGAAGGTATCAGAAACGGAGATAGTGAAGGCTTAACAGCATCCCAGCATTAAAAGCCAACCCCATCGGTAGCTTTTGAAACCTTCAGCGGGACGATATTGCCCTGTCAGGACATCTTAGCAGCAGCATCAAATATTTTTTCCTCTATGCTTTAAGACAGGACTTTATTGAATTAATTAGCAGTCTCTGAGGGAAAATTATCTAGATCATTCCATGCAGTTTGATGGATTCCTCCCCGACCTCACCCCTCCGTGTTTAAGTGGAAGATAAAGGCAGTGGATTTCTGAGCGAGGTGATGGACACTTGGAACAAAAGGAGAAAGGCACTCACCTACAACCTGGATTATTTCAGCTAACAAGACTCCATCAGTCACATCTTGCTGTAGGTCCTTTATCAATCTCTTGTGGCCAGATTTTGCTAGATAGTGATTAGCCCAATCAGTATAAATCTGTTGGGAGAAAGATAAACAAAGAGAAATCCTTAGTTCTCTCACACCAACCTTTCACACGCCAGCTCTTTGTTCCTCTCAGTATCCAGGGGCTGGTTTAAGATCACTGCTTTTTCACTCTTTGAAACAAGTCAACAACATTAAAATTCAAGGCATTGTGCAGATCAAGTATTCAGCTTACTACAGAGTGGCTTTTCCTATTCAGAAAGCTGACATCAAAGCCCTCAGAAGACGACAGCCAACTCCTGACCAGGGTTACAGCCTGAATGGATCACCAGGCAGTCACTACATGTTCTGTGGCAGTAACCAGTGTGTAGAGGAGACCTCCATTTCCACCTAAGGATTTTGGTTTGTTTACTTTTTTCCCCCCATTTTCCCTTTGACATTTCTTCTTTTATTGTGAAATTGGAAAGATTCTTTTCTAAGAACCTCTTCTGGCAGATGTTAGCCACCTACCGCTTCCACACCGAGGAGATTCCTTTCTTTGCTGTATCACCCAACAAGCCTTTAGAGGTCACAGAAAACCTGACAGACTTCCACCTTGCAGGTTAAACAGGCTTCTTCAACCGATTTTCATCTCCCAAGCAAACCTCTAATCGTTGGGATTTGTTTTAAAACATATTGTCTGAAAGCTAAGCAAACAAAGCAGTCAAAATCCCTGGCAAATTTCCACCAAGTACTGCTCACTGCATGCTGGCACAGTCGTAGGCAGCACCAGCAGAAAGCTGAACAACTCTTCTCATGCTAGGCTGTGAAAAAGGAGGAAACCCCTGGATTTAAAATTTCTGCTTATGAATTATCTAACATTTCTTCCTCTTAGTACAGGACTAACCTTAAAAGAAGAGCTGCTTCTTTTTTTTTAAATAATCAATTTATATTTCCAAGGAACAAAAGTTTAAAATAACTGAGTATCAGGATTTTACCTTTAAAATCCCCAGACATATATTAAGGTTCTGTTCTAAGGAGCATCTGGAATACTGGAAGTAGTCTCAAGTCCAGCTCAGTCTGTCAGCAGGCAGCACTCAAAGTGCTTTCTAGAGCATGACCCATGCCAGTCCTTCACAGCCCCTACAAATCACCATGTCCTGGGGTGAGTTTTTTGTTTGGTTTTGGCCCCGTGCTGGTGACAAAAGCCTCATGCAAGAAGGTGAATCGCTGACCTGGAGGGAAATGTCTGCACAGCAGGATTCGACCCCCAGAAGCCCAGGGCAAGCTCTCCGGAGCTGTGCACTGCCCAGGAACTATTACTTTCCTTCTGAGCTTCTGACAGATGCAGAGCAAAGAGGGCAAGGAGAAGGTTCCAGGCTCTCAGGGCTGTTATCACCAGGCTATGGAGGTTCCTATCCTCAGCCTTAAAGAAATGATGATCGCTAAAATTTGATTGCCTGCTGGCAAAGTACTATGGAAACAAAGCATGGGGTTAGAATCATTCCCCCTTTAACCATCCCACACCTGAGCTAAGCAAGTCCCTTTGGTAAGCCTCTGGATACCAAGGCAGATCCTTGACTTACTGACTAATGGCACCAAGTGTATCTATGGCTACTAACTCCAGAAGCATCTTCAGCATCACTTTGTAAATGTGAGGCTTGTGTGCCCTCCATCTTCACGGGAGGCAAAAGACACCTGCCCAGAGTCAAGCATCTGCCACATGGGACAGAGGAAGCTGGAAATAACCCAAGCATTGCAATTCCATGCTGCTCTTGCACTTGCTGATTCCACATTAACACAATCAAATGAAGCACAGATCCTTCGACTGCAGTTATTCTGTGTATGAAGTCTTCACTTGTGGGTTTTGTTGTTGGTTTTAATCAATAAAACACAGTGCAGCAGCAATGAAGAAATCACTCAAATCTGAACCATATGTCACTAGTTTCCATCACTTATCCTCTGCTTTCATCTGCAGAGCAGCAGGATGTGCGTTTCCTATGCCAACAGTGACATGGACTTGGAAAAAAAAACCCAAAAAACAACCAAAACCACACTGGAACACCTCTGTGAATGAAAACAGAGCAGCAAAACATCTCAGTGAAAAACATCTCAACAAAACCAGCGTAGAGTACTGAGTGATTTCCCTAGCTGGCCAAAAACAGAAAAGGGGAAAGCAACCCTCAGCACTCTGCACAAACCAGACACTCTGTTCCTCAACAACTTCTACAAGAAAAACCTTTCCATAACAGGAAGATACTTTTAAAGCTGCGAGGAACTAGGATTGACTTCACCTGGGTTTTTTTGCCACATGCTTCTGGCTTGATATCTACAGATAGAGACCTGCCAGGAAACAGGCTGAAAACTCCTTCACAAGCAGAATGCTGCCCCTGCACCCTGTGATTCAGCTCACCAGCAGCCCATCAAACACAGCAGCCAAGCTCCTTTTAACAGCAAGGCTGTAATGAATTCCTACTTTATCACTTCCAGCAAATGTAAGGCTAAAATCTGACACATCACAGAACAGAATCTTAAAGTCTGTCCCAACCAAACCAGTTAAGATCACCATCAGGTCCAACCAGCAACCCACACTGCCAGGTCACCACTAAACCATGTCCCTCAGCACCACACCTACACAGCTTGTAAATGTCTTCAGGGGTAATGACTGCACCACTGCCCTGGGCAGCCTGTTCTAAGGCTTGACAATCCTTTTTGGGAAGAAACTGTTCCTCATGAGCAGCCTAAACTTTTCCTGGCACAGCTTGAGGGCATTTCCTCCTGTCCTATCACTGCTTCTTTGGGAGGAGAGATCAACCCCCACTTGGCTCCATCCCACTTTCAGGGAGTTGCAGAGAACCAGAAGGTCTTCCCTCAGCCTCATTTTTTTCAGATGAAAGCAGTTCCAGGCTGGCTCATTTCCACGGTGCAGATCACCAGGCAATCAGACGCATCTTGGATCGGCCCTAGAGTTAGGACAACACAGGACAGAGGACAGGCAGAGCAGACCCCTCCTGGCAGAGGCTGCAACTACAGCATCAGCAAGACCCTGAGAGCCCATTAGGACTGAGCTTTAAGTCAAATAAGAGGGTGAGAATGCCTGGCTGGGCAGTGCAAAACTGCTGCTTCATAGCTGTTTCCAACTGCACTAATCCTTGCTCCATCCAGGAACACTCGGCCTGACATTCATACCCTGGAAATAAACAGAAGTGCACCAAACAAATCTCAACTCCCTTAACAAGTTGTGCTGAAGAGGGAGACAACTTGGAACAGTCCCAAATCCCTGCTGTCCAATTCACTGCCCCCAGGAACACAGAAAGAACCCCTCTGTGAGCCCTATTCTGTGTGCTGAAGTCAGTCTCTCTCTTTGCTATCTGAACTGCAAGCAGAGCTTCTATGCTTGCTATAAAATATTCCCTGGAATGCATCAGTTACACACAGCAGTATGGAGGAGATCATAAAAGGGGTTGGGTTGGAAGGGACCTCCAAAGCTCATCCAGTCCAACCCACCTGCACTCAGCAGGGACATCCTCCCCTACAGAGGCTTGCTCACAGCCTTCTCCAGCCTCACCTTGAATAGCTCCAGGGATGTGGCCTCAACTACCTCCCTGGGCAACCTGCTGCAATGCTCCAGCACTCTCATGGTGCAGAACTTGTTCCTCACATCCAATCTCAATCTGCTCTGCTCTCATTTCAAACCATTGCCCTCATCCTGTCCCTGCAGGCCTCTGCAAACAGTCCCTCTGCAGCCTTCCTGTAGCCCACTCCAGGTGCTGCCAAGATTCTATTAGGTCTGCCTAGAGCCTTCTCTTCTGCAGGCTGCACACCCCCAGCTCCCTCAGCCTGTCCTCACAGCAGAGGTGCTCCAGCCCTGATCATATTTGTGAACCTCTCCTGGCCCTGCTCCATCATGTCCAAGTCCTAGCTGTGTTGAGGGCTCCAGGGCTGGAGGCAGTGTGTGGGATCTAATCTCACGGCAGCAGGCGTTTAGGAAAAGCCTTCTGCAGGAAGAAGCAGGTACCTCAGACCTGTACCTGTCTCTCCCCAGCTGTATTACTGCACCCCATGCATGTTTACTTTCTTCTGGACCCAGCCAGGCTGCATGCTCTGCATACAGCACTCTCCAGGCTTACTGTAGGGGCTCTTCATGGCCACTGCTCATTTCTATGGCATACATTAAGCTAATTATGGGAACTTTGCAGGATGTTTTCAGAAGCTGTTTGTTGCAAGCCTTTGTCACGCTCCACACAAACACGATTCCTGCTGTTTCTTTTCCTTTTCCACACAAACAAGCAAAAGAATCCATAGGTGTACAATGGTTGCTATTTCCAGCTGCATGAAAGGCGTTTCAGAGCACTCTGTGCTTGCCAGGGTCCAGGTAAATAACTGGAGAAACAATGATAGAAACACTGCTGAGAAACTCTGCATTCATAGGTCCCTGTGCAGAGCAGTGACAAGTGGCGTCCCTCAGGGGTCTGTGCTGGGACCAGAGCTCTGCCAGCAACATGGGTAGTGGTGCTGAGATACCCTCAGCAGGTCTGCAGGTCACACCAAGCTCTGTGGTCCAGCTGACATCCTGGAGGGGGGGGATCCATCCTGAGGTGGGTCCAAGCCACCCTCATGAAGTTCAACACAGCCAAGTGCAGGGTCCTGCACCTGGGTGGGGGCAATCTCAAGCACAAATCCAGATTGGGCAAGGAGTGGCTAGAGATCAGGCTGGAGGAGAAGGTGTCAGTTGGTGAAAAATGCTCCAGGAGCTAGGAATGGTCATCGGCAGCCCATAAGGCTGACCAGAGGGCTGGAGAACCTCACCTCTAGGAACAGCCTGAGAGAATTGAGACTGTCCAGCCTGGACAAGAGAGGGCTACATGGAGACCTTAGAGCAGCCTTCCAGCACCTCAAGGGGGCTACAGGAGAGCTTCAGGACCTGCAGTGATAAGATGAGAGGGAATAGATTAAAGATGGCAGAGGGATGATTGAGACTGGAGATTAGGAAGAAATTCTCTGCAGTGAGGCTGATGAGACACTGGCACAGGCTGCCCAGGGAGGCTGTGGATGCTGCCTCCCTGGAGGTGCTGAAGGCCAGGCTGGATGAGGCCTTGAGCAACCTGGGCTGGTGGGAGGTGTCCCTGTCCATGGCAGGGGGTTGGAGCTGGATGATCTTTAAGGTCCCTTCCAACCTAAGCCACTCTGTGAATGGTCTGAACATGCTTTGAGCATTATCAGCATAATGAAGGCTTTGTGCGTGTGACCAGGCAGCTTAATGTTTAACTTGGGGCTGAGTTCTGGCTTTTGTTAGAGGTGGACTCAGCTGTTTGGTAGCTGTTTTTCTCCATAGTCTATGATCTTAGGAATCCAATTATCTGGGAACAAATTAAAAACAAATGTGAAAGGTTTTGTTGGGGTTTGGGGGGGAGGGGGGAATTATTTTTTTTTAATCCCCTTCTTCTTTCTTTTCTCCTCTTCCCTGCAACCCATCAGGTTTGAATTAAGAGTGGTACAGGTAAATATTGATTCTGGAAATATTCAGGTCATTATGAGTCACAGCCAAAGCACCATTAGAGCACAAAGTAACAAGGTTTTGATTAAAAAAAAAAAAAAAAAGTCAGTGTTGTCTGCAGAGAAAAAGGCCTGAAGATCACTGCAAGAACACTGCAGTTGGAAATTCAGTGAGGTTTGTCCCCTAGCCTCAAACTTACTGGTTTAAAGCACATTTCAGAGGAGACAGGACTCTTGCTTCCCAGCTAGGAGACCTCTACATTTTCTCATCACTTTGAGTCTCAAGCAACATTTCTGACCATCCTGAGACCACATCTACCACGCCAGAGCACCTCAGGCCATACCTGAACACTGAACCAGCAGAAAAGTTGCCTTTTGCAGAGCAGGTTTCTTGGAGACCACACAGCCACCACCAAGCACTTGGAGAGGGCTGGGGAGCATAATGGCCAGTAAAAAAGCAAAGGTCTTCTTCATGAAGAAGATTCAGTAGAATCACAGAATCAGCCAGACTGGAAGCGACCTCCAAGCTTGTCCAGCCCAACCTAGCTCCCAGCCCTAGCCAATCAACCAGACCATGGCACTAAGTGCCCCATCCAGGCTTTGCTTGAACACCTCCAGGCATGGTGACTCCACCACCTCCCTGGGCAGCCCATCCCAATGCCAACCACTCTCTCTGGCAAGAACTTCCTCCTAACATCCAGCCTATACCTCCCCTGGCACAGCTTGAGGCTGTGTCCCCTTGTTCTGTTGCTGGTTGCCTGGGAGAAGAGCCCAACCCCACCTTCAGGCAGCTGAAGAAAGCAATGAGGTCTGCCCTGAGCCTCCTCTTCTCCAGGCTGCACACCCCCAGCAGCCTCAGCCTCTCCTCACAGGGCTGTGCTCCAGGCCCCTCCCCAGCCTTGCTGCCCTTCTCTGGACATCTTCCAGTACCTCAACATCCCTCTTGAACTGAGTGGCCCAGAACTGGACACAGGACTCAAGGTGTGGTTTGAGCAGTGCTGAGTACAGGGTCAAAATGACCTCCCCTGTCCTGCTGGCCACATGGAGCTGCCGTTAGTGGAAGTTGCCAGGTGCTACCATGTACTCCAGGGTCTCCTGCAAATTAAATTCATTCCCAAATAGGAAGGCAAGAACTCCACAATGGTTGCTGCCTCCCTACTGGCATGCTTGTTATGAAAAGGGTTCACACAAAAGTCCATGAAAAGAATTTCCCTCTTCTATGCTAGTAAACAGAAAATAAGCCTGAACCTCTTCCTTCTTACTCATCTCCACATAAAAAAACAAAAAACCAAACTCTCATTATAATAAATGCCCAAGTGCATATTTTCAAGCCTTGCCTTCCCTCCCTCACTGTGTCACTTCGTGACTAATCAGACTCTGATTGTTTTCTTCCAATAATTATCCTGATTCAGGCTCTGGTGATTTTGGTAACAGCTGAGGAGTATCTTTTTGACATCATGTAGCTTAATTAGAGCAGAGCAAGGCCTTTTTCAGGATTGAATAGGGGAGCTTAGTCACATCGATGACCTCCATCAGAGCACCCATTACAATGCAATGCCTGTGTTGCTGCTAACCAAAGCAGACTCCTACTGCAGTTCATAAGGGAAAACAAAAAACCACAAACCAAACGAGCAACCCAAACCCTAAAAATAGACACACCATAGGGAGATGATCCTAATGGACAAGGAGAGCCCATCAGATACTCCTTCCTGCCCAATGCAGTGGGTTTTGAACACATCAGAGTCACAAAAAAAATCACAGTTCTTGGCTGGGACCATCAACTGCAGCTTCATGCTCCATGCTACACTCCAAACACCTCATTCACAGATACCACACCACAAAGCCCAGAGGTAAGGAGCTAAAGCCAAAGGCTGAGCATCCATTGTGTGATGGTTTGGGAGTTACCCAGCCCCCTCTGATGAATTCACCCAGACTGGACTTATCCAGTTGGAAGTTAAGGACTGAAGCTTTCTATTCTCAGCTTAGCACCATTTACAAGCAGATACTTACAATATACTACTAAAATTTACAGCCATATACAGAAATACACAAGTTAAAAGTAATACAGAAACACAATGCCACTCCCAGAGATCAGAGTCCCCAGGAGGGGTTCCCAAACACTCTTCCACCTTTCCACCTCCCTTTCTTATCCCAGAATCTGCCTTACCTGCAAGGTGAGCTGGAAGGATCAGCCAGGGCGGTTAGAAGCAGAGTTTATTAGTTGAATTACACAGACCCAGCTGGACGCTAGGGAGAGAGAGACAGACACCAACAGACTCCACAGACAGAGCCACACTCTCTTATCTATGTTTGTGTCCTTGCTTTTATACATCTCAGCAAACCTCTGAGCACAGTTGACATCAGCAGTGTTTTCTTTTCGTAGCCTATCATCTAATTTTTCTCGTTAAAATATTCCAGTTAGCCTCAAACCAGCACACCTTGGAAGCATCTCTGGCTCCAAGGAGCAGCCTGAGGGCAGAAGCTGTTCTGAAGGTGCACAGATTATGGCCCTGACCATAAAAGACAGAAAGAAAAACAAAAGCCAGTATGCTTAGCAGCACTTGTCACAGACCCTTAGAGACTTCTTGTCATTGGGGTCTTCCTTGCCCCCACTCATTTCCTAAACCTGTAGCAAACTATCAGTACATCTGCATCATGACACAAAAGCCCACTGAAAGGACAGCAGTGGATCTTCTACAACAAGTATCACAGGATATTAGGGGTTGAAAGGGACCCAAAGGGATCATTGAGTCCAAGTATCTAAAAGACTACCTGTGGGGTTTTCCCCAGTGCAAGCTCTTCCAAGAGGAAACAAAGCAGGACAAGATGCTGAAAAAGCAGGGCACAAAATAGCACACAATGTGTGTCCACATTCCTCTGCACTACAGAAAAGGCATTAGTGGGCTTGGAGAAGAGAGCTCTGCCCGCTCCTTTTCTGCAGGAATATTGCTAAAAGCATGGAGAGGGTAGAACACAAAGCAAAAATCCAAATATGCTATCCTGGAGTATGCCCACAAGTCCCCAGTGATGCCCAGCTGAGAGGGAGAGGTGGACTTAGGCAGCAGGCAGTGACCTGAGTCAGCACAGCCACGGCAAGCCTGGGCTGCAGGTGTCTCCTCTCTGCTCAGAGACACTGAAAGTCAGGATGGGAGCCTGGAGACTTGGTCACTCCATCCTACCAGCACCTTAGCACCAGTATGAGCAACAAGGGTGGAAAGCACCAGAAAGTCCAAGTCTGAAGTGGGGCTGGGTTGGACAGCATGCTGGGAGGCTCCTTCTGATAAGCAGGTGAGATGCTTAAACCACCTTCCTGAAAGGAATCCATCCACTTGCCAACCCCCCAAAGATAGCTGTCACAACAATTAGCTGCTGATTAATATCCAATGTGACACCAGTAAAATACCAGCAATTATTTCAAGTGCTGGAACTTTCCAAGTGCCCTCAAATACTGGGGAGTGTGGCTGTTACGAGCTCAGGTCTTGATTTCCACTTCTCCAGGATTTAAATAAAAAAAGCAAATAATAATACAACTAAACCAAATTATTGATTCTGCTCACATGTGCAAATGCTTGTTGGAACAGCTTTGAATTATTAGTCAGTTGGTGGGAGGTATTGCACCGAATATCACATTTTACTGGACACTTAGGTACATTAACCACCCCCGGGAAGTAAAAGAGAGAAACGGGTAATTTAAACAAACACCACGGGGCCGATTTATTTCTCCCTTTAAAGCCTCACTCCCGACTGGGAAGAGCTATTCTCATGCATATGAGCGCTGCTGAAAAGCCAGAGGCTGGCTCGCAGCACACAGAGCCCAGCACATGTGTGAATGTGAGCAGCCTGCGAGCCCCTTCCAGCAACACAGCCTGCGACTGGCCACACTTAAGGGCTGGCACTGCTGCCTCTCAGCTTCTGTGAGGCAAATCTTTGGTGGATGCTAAACAAGTCACACGCTTTATATTGGCTAATTGGCACCTTCCATGCTCTTACCCTACTCGCTATTTTATTACGTGGACTATAAAAGAGGAACAAAAAGAGATATTTTGTTTTCCCTCCTGACTGTTCAGTTCCTGAGCCCCATTAGTGGCTGCTGCTGCTGCCTGCACAGAGGGCTAAATGCTTCACCCCAAACAGCAGCGAGAAGGGGAAGCAAGGCCAGCAGCAATTGTGCTGGTATCCAGCAAGCTCTGCTCTCAATGCTCCCTTTATTTGCCACAGCCAAATGCCTGCCTCGCTGGAACCACACACTAAGCCAAGCAGGTGGCCACTCTCTGTTCCCCCCCTGCAAAACATTTAAAGTGCTGAATAGAAATGTGATTACATTCACACCTGCATCGACTCCTCTGCACATCCCCAAGTGAAAGGGAGCTCAGCTTGCTGAGCTGATGAGCAAACCCCATTCCCTGGCCCACATTTGGCCAGGGTGAATCGGGTGATTTGATCTCATGCCAACAGAACATAGGTGACCTCAGAGAGCAAGCAAAGCGCCCTGGGCTTTCTCAGCAGCTTCTACAGAGTCACCTAAAGCACACAGCAAATTATCTGCGACTATCACAGCTGTCATACACGAAATCAACCCGTATCACACACAAAGAGCAACAGAAAAGGGCTTATCTGGAAAGGTGAGACATTTCTACTCCGAGGAGAAACCAAAAATCCTAAGCAGCTGCAAGTCACAGGAGAAAGGGGGGAAAAAAAACAAAAACAAAAAAAAAGAAAAATCACTTCTGAGGCTGAAGTTAGTTACTGTTCTACAGCACTGCTGCTGTAGGCAAGGAGCCAAGAGCTGCTTACTCTTTTGTAATGGTCACAGGAAAATTTACTTCTGCCACGAACAGGGACCTGAAAGTTCATACTACTTATTGGCATAGTTCAAGTGAGCATGCGGTGCCCGAGTGCGGTTTGCCCTTCCTTCTCCAAGGGTCTGCAGTTCAGTGATGATATATACACTGGCATGTGAGGCTGGGCTGGTTAATTTTAGCTGAAGTCAGGCATGCACTCTGCTCAGATTTCTAAGACTGTCACATTTCACAGCTCCCACCCCTCCCGCAGCTCTTCCACTCTGGCTGCTCCCTTCTCTTCCTACTGTCCGCAACATGGCAGTGTCAACGTTTAACACTGAACAGGATCAAGACGTTTGATTTTATAGCCACACTGAATAATGAAGCTCTTTGCAGCAAGGATGAAGTTTGGCAGGTCAAACTGTGGGCATCAAAAGGACAATTAGTAAACATTTTGTTTGGTGGAGGGGGTTGTTACAGTTTTTCTATATGACCAGAAGACTTTCTACCCACTCCAGACAACCTCCTTCATTTAAATGCTCCCAATCGCTGTGGAGATTTGAATGGGACACGCAAAATTTTCACACCACAAAAATCTTATTGCACCTTTTTCGTTTGTTTGTTTGTTTGTTTGTTTTAATTTGGAGCATTCACAGTATCAATCAAACGACAGGAAGCTTTATCTATCACGACTACAAGCTAAAAAGCCGAAACAGAGCTCAAGTGGACACTGCTGTAGCTCTGAGCAAAGCCTGGTACAGCCAACAAGAGCCAGAGTCACCCCAAGCCCTGTGGTCTGAGCACACTGCTGGCATCCCTTTAAAAACACAGAGAACTGCCCCCTGTAAGCTGCTCTGCTTGGATGTTTAACCATTAAAAAAAAGGTTGCCAGTGTTGACTAGGTGAGAAGCAATGAGTGCTTCAGCTCTCGCCAAGCTGAAGGACAGAGCTCTGACATTTCAACTGCCTGCTTTTCAAAAGGCACACTTCTGCCAGAGTAAAATCTACAGGGGTCTTTTAACTGCTCCATGAAAAGCAAATAGCTTGGGAGCCACGGTGTCTCCACATCAGCTCTCCTTCCAGCAGAGCCCACTCCATGCCAGCTGAGGTGTGTGTTTGTTTTGGGGAGGGGGGGGGATGAACATGCCTTTGATGGAGCTTGCAGAGCACACAGGGCCTGTGTAGGACAAGAAGCTGCTTCGCTTTCTCCACACCCAAGGAGCTGCTTTCCCTGCACCCAAGTTGCTGCTTTCCCTTCCCTTCATCCAAGTTGCTGCTTTCCTTTCTTTGCATTCAAGATGATGATTTCCCTTCCCTGCATTCAAGTTGCTGCTTTCCCTACACATCACCGAGTGCTGTGCCTCTGGGTGTACCCAGCAGTGCTGGACTGTGCTACAGGCAGCAACTCTGCTCAGGCAGTGGCAGGGCTGAGTGTGAGAAGTCAGGATTGCACATGGGCCCTCAAAAATCCCAGCCGTTGAAGATGGGAAACAGATCTGACTTAAGGCAGCTACAGTCTGAAAAACAGCTCTCACAGATTGTACTGGTTTGGAAAGGACCCTCAAAGGTCATCTTGTCCAACCCCTCCCTGCGGTCTACAGAGACACATAAGCTTAGACCAGGCTCCCCAGGGCCACATCGAGTCTGATCTTGAACGCCTCCAGAGATGGGGCCTGAAAGCATCCAATACCAGAATATTCCACGTGGTCACTTCCCAAAACTCAGTGTCATTCTGCATGCTTGGCCTGTGACAGCAGCTGAGCCTTCTAAAGGTTTCTAATGAAGACTGACTCATTTTCTGTCTTCAGAGAAGGTGTGAGAGACTGTCCCAAACAGCTGCTGTAATTTCACTGGTATTTTTCACCTGGGGTCACAATCTCCTTTGAGCAGAGAGCCACAGGCAGCATAAAGCAGACAAACTGTCACTGCTGCCTCGGACTCTGAGAAAAGAAAGGGTAAGGAAAAGACTCCAAGAAGTCTGAAAAGGGCTGGAAATGAAACCTGACTTGCCACGTAGCATCTTAAGCACAAACTCAAATTCCCTGTTCCATTTTCTCTTGATTGCTTAGAAGATGAACTCACCAAAACAAGATGCACAGTTGTGCAGCAGCTCCAAATGGCAATGCAGTCAGCCTGGAAGGCACACGTCAGCTCCCAGCAATGTGCGAAGATGAAAGCTACGTCAGCCAAGCGGTGGGGCCAGAAACATTACAGAGGAACAACAGCAATCTGTTGTGGGGATTAAGGAATCATAGAAATTGGCCTTTATCTTGCCTGAGGGAACCAATCCTAGCCTTCTTTTAGCCAAGAAGGACAAGACAGCATTCCCTTTTGGCTTAGTGAGTCTCCAAAAGCAGAGGCTGCATAGGTTCAGTCCATATCAGCGCTCTGAAGTCTCCACCAAACTACCCTCTGCTCCCATCAGCAGGATGTGCAATGCCACTCAAGAATCAGTGAATCATCTGTGCTGCCCTTCTCACTCTGTAAAATGGAATTCAGTTCAGTGGCCAAGACTTTTTCACAAGAGGCAATGCTTCTGAAGTTGCCAGAGGCTGGCCAGAGGTAATGCTCTCCAACACTTGGAACGACATAAAGCAAGATGGAACTAAGACAGGGATTAAAAAAAAAAAAAAAAATTAGTGCAACTGAGTCATGAAAGCCAAGAACTGATATCTCTGCCAACCATGAGGAATGCTACGCTTGGAAGAAACAAAAGGAGGAGGAAGCAAGACCCAAACTGGAGGAAGGACTTCACCACACACTGGCTTCCAGTACCTACCGAAGTCTTTATTCCCTAGCAGATATTTAACTTTTCTGAACAGGAGGACTGCACTGAAGGTGGTTGTTGGAGACTTACATGTTAACTCCATTACTTCTAAAGATTATTGATGGCAAAAGTGAGAAGGGGTCAATTACCTTGCTAAAAAGTTTCTGTATATCCTGCCCATGCTCTTACTTCTAATGCTCTTCTAATGTCCCTGCTGCTCTCGGGCACTGTCAGAAGTGGGACAGTTGGCTAGACAAATCTTAGGTGTGACCTACTTTTACAGGACCTATTTTTATTTTAAGCTGCAGTTTTAGGATAGTGAAAAAATACTTTGTGACAGCTGAGCATTAATTTGTGTGGCAAAGACTCAATCCCAAGGACACACAAAAAGACCAAGAGTCTCCGAGGGGTTCAGCATCTCAGCTAGGGCCAGACTGTCACAAGAGCAAACTCCTATCAAAATAAACAACCACATTTCTTCAGAAACTTTCAGGTGGCTTTTTAAAAACCTAAATGAGTGCAAGGTTTGCAGCATTTTTTCAAACCTGATTCTCAGTAGCGACACTGGAATAGAGAGGTCTGCATTCACATACAGATGGGGGAACGGAGCCCACGCAGCTATCAGACCCTCAATGTTTTAATAATGAGACCTTGAGATGAAATTCCTGCAGATAGATTCATAGAATGGTTTAGCTTGGAGAGGATCTTAAAGATAATCTAGTTCCAAGCCCCTATATTGGGCAGGGACACCTCCCACCAGCCCAGGTAGCTCAAGGTCTCATCCAATCTGGCCTTCCACACCTCCAAGGAGGGACCAGCCACAACCTCCCTGGGCAACCTGTGCCAGTGTCTCACTACTCTCACAACAAAGAATTTCTTCCTAATCTCCAGTCTCAATCTGCCCTCCTCAAGATTCAATCCACCCCTCCTGTCCTACCGCTACAAGCTCTTGTAAAAAGTCTCTGCTCAGATCTCCTGTAGCCCCTTAAGGTGCTGGAAGGCTGCTCTAGGGTCTCCCTGGAGTCTTCTTTCCTCACAGCCTGTCCCCATAGCTCTCTGATCATCATGGTGGCCTCCTCTGGATGTGCCCCAGCAGCTCCATGTCCCTCATGCTGGGGGCACCAGGACTGAAGGCAGCACTGCAGGTAACACTGCAGGTGTGGTCTCCACAGAGCAGAGGAGCAGAATTCCCTTCCTGTGCTGCTGCTCTCCCTGCTTTGGGTGCAGCCAGCACACAGCTGCCTGCTGGGCTGCCAGTGACCAGTGCTGGCTCATAGGGAGTTTGTCACCAACTGACACCTCCAAATCCCTCTCCTCCAGACTACTCTCAAGATACTCTTTGCCCAGCCTGGATCTGGCTTACATGAGCATACTCACCAGCACTTCTTCATAGGTGCAGCATTTCTGCCTTTATGAAGTTATTTACTATATTGGTGCACACCCCAGGAAACAGGCAGGAAGCTTCCTGCATAGCCAGGGATGGCCAAGGCTTTGCCACAGTTACACAACAGAAGCAGGCATCCTTCATAGGATGGTTTAGGTTAGAAGGGACCTCAAAGACCATCTAGTTCCAATGCCCTGCCACACATTGTTCCTGCTAAGCAGTTTCCGAATCATGCAAGTTGTGGGTTTCTTCTCCCTCCCCCCTCAAACAAACAAACAAAAAATTAAAGTGCTGAATTAATTTCCACAGGCATAGCAAACCTAATGCAATCATCTTGCATTTGGCCATCTGTTTCACAGATAGGAATCTAACTCAATCTTCCACTGACTGCTAACTTCCTAAATTAAATTGTCATTGCTGACCCTGCTTTCAGCTCAGCTTCCTCCTGCTGCCATTTGAAGTGTTTGGAGGGCTTTCTGTAGAATGATCTATATGTCAATTACACAGTTGGAAGGCGATTGCTAAAGGTCCAAGCTGCACATTTGGCACCAGGTCCCACCGAAAGGTGCAGAGGAGGGCACTGTGCCCCTCTGTGGCACGGCCTAAGGGGATGGCTGGACTGCAGAGGCTCTAGTGGAAAGTCCTTAGTTCCCCTTCCTCCTCCACAGGCTGCCACCAGAGCAGAGCCCTTTTCAGTCAATGCACTTGCATGTTTGTGAAGAATGGAAGAAGCAGCCCTCCCAGCAGCCCCCAGCCTCTGTAAGGAATTGCAGCTTGTGCCTGTATACAAGGATCAGCTTTTTCAGCCCTGAAGGCCATTTACAGACATGGCCTGTGCCAGCCCAGCCTCCAGTTAGCCATGCCCTCTCTTTGGGATGAAGAAGCATCCTCTGCACAATAGAAAAAGGAAAATTCTGCTGCTCCTCCGTTGCCTGCTGACCTTAGGTACTCCTGGGGAAGGAGGGAGGGGGGAAGCTGACTCCCAGCAGAGGCAGCCAGGGCAGGCGCTGCTGGAGGCAGGACTCATAGACTCAGTAGCCCATCGGCCTGGATCCATGATGGCAAATCCTATGCTACTAATTAGAGAGGTTCACTGGAGTGAGAGCAGCCTGTGCTCTCATTGATCTGCTGATTCAAATCAATGCTGGGGGGCTGGAGGGGGTTACTGAAATCCCTCACACTGAGCCTCTAACGCAGCCTTCTACAAAAGGTGGGGTGGGGGAATGTAGTAATGCAGTAACATTTACAGCAGGCTACAGATGAATAATTTAAACCCATTTTTATGGCTGCTGGAGAATTGAAAGTAGAGGCATAATTCCCACACGCATAGGAGGTGCAGGCAGCTCCTCCCGAGAGCTTCCTTGCACAGCTGGAGGCCACATGAAGGCCTTCTGCACCTTCCCGAACATGAAAATTAAAATCATTCCAGCAAAGGGAAGAATTTTTGAGCTGCTTCTGATGCTGTATTCAGAAATATATATATATAGCACAGCCTTTCACAGCACTGTCATGAAGCAGATCTCATCTATTCTGGGCACAAAGGCTTTTAACACAGCTCTTTAATGGGAACTGCTAACTCTGGAGCAGCATGGCTCAGCAAGCTAACACTTCAGCACTGCACTGCCTTGTGATGGCTTTTGAGACAGACCCTTTCTCAAATGTGGATGGTTGAAGGATTTCCATTATTACTAATACCCTTTTAAATACCATGTGGCAGCAAGGAGGCTGATCAAAAGAGCTGCAAGCTCTGGAAAATCCAAGGAGCCCAAGGCAGTGACAGTGACAGCACCATCCTCACAGGAGCCTCCAGCACTCAAATCCCAGTGTAATTTTATGCACACCTACGTAATCCCCTTCTCACTTTGAGATCCTGCATTTAGCTTCCCCTCTTAAGTCCTGCTTCTGCCTGAACACCTACACCTACTGAGGCATTACTCCAGTACTTATGTTCTTAAAATTAGCTAAGTGACAGGTTTAATGAGAAGAAAAAATAAGATTACATTTACAAGGAGTAAACCCCTGTAACCAATCTGTTGTGGCCATTTGAATGAGGTCCACAGGTTGTTTTGGGTTTTTTTAATTTGCTTTTAACTTGGTAAACTTAAGTCTTCCTTCAGACAAGAACATTCATTTATTGAATTGTTCCCACAGGCTGGAGGTGAAAGCACATCTCCCTATGAACTGAGTTGGTTTAAAGCAAGATCAGATCAGAACACTGGCTTGGCTGCAGATAAAATCAGAGCAATTTACTGGTAATCACTGGGGAGGGTAGAGCCTACCAGCACAGAAACCAGGCATGGACATCAGCTAAATCAGTTATTCTTTTCTGCCTGGAGCAAGGGTTGGAGGAATGCAGAACAAAGAGCATGCTCTGCTAGCTTGGAAAAAATAAATAAAGGAATAAAAAGAAAGAAAAGGAAAGGGAAAAAAAAAAAAAAAAAAAAAAAAAAAAAAAAAAAAAAGAAGGGCAGATAAATCCTAAAAACAGGAATTGAGAAACTAACCACAGAAATACCAAGAGCAACGAAAAGAAAAAGCAGAACTGCCAGGACTGGTTCTCTTATCTTCCTGTTCAAGCACAATTAATACTTACAGCCTTGCTTTCTCCAGATCTTTGGCATCTGAATAATCTGAAAGCTGTAGAAATAGGTGAGAGAAAAAGAAGAGAAGAGTGGCAATAGCTGCTGCAGCACAGGGCTGAGATTTCAGGTTACAGGCCACCTGTTTCCAAAAGGCAGGCTGAGAGCCTGTCTAAAGCTTTGAAACGGTAGCAAATGAATGAAAGCACCAGCAGGCAGCTGTGAGTGAAAGGTAAAATGACTACTAAATTCACTCAGAAGCAAAAGGCAGATGGTTGGGTTCCAGTTGGGTTTTAAGCAGTGGCAATTCTAGCACAGAACTGAGACCTCACCTGCAGTACTGCATCCAGCTCTGGAGCCATCAACACAGCAAGGACATGGACATGATGGAACAGGATCAGAGAAGGGTCACAAAGATGATCAGGGACTGGAGCACCTCTGCTGTGAGGACAGGCTGAGGGAGCTGGGAGTGTGCAGCCTGCAGAAGAGAAGGCTCTGGGGAGACCTAATAGCAGCCTGCCAATACCTGAATGGCTACAAGAAGGCTGCAGAGGGACCTGTAGGGACAGAATGAGGGGAATGGTTTGGAATGAGAGCAGAGTAGATTGAGATTGGATGTGAGGAACAAATTCTGCACCATAAGGGTGCTGGAATACTGCAGCAGGTTGCCCAGAGAGGTAGCTGAGGCCACATCCCTGGGGATCTTCAAGGTGAGGCTGGAGAAGGCTGTGAGCAAGCTGCTGTAGTGGAGGATGTCCCTGCTGACTGCAGAGGGGTTGGACTGGATGACCTTTGGAAGCTGTTTTCAACCCAATCTATGAATTCTATTCTGTGTTTCTAGCCCCTTTGGCAGCATTTTTGTTACAAGTTTTGTTGGGGCATCACAAGGATGCCATGGATTATCTGTACATACTTCTACATATAACTTCCCAATCTTTCTTGCAGCTTCTCTCCAGAGCCACTGTTGGATTCCTGCAGACCAGAGCCTGCCATTAGGCTTTCTCTCGTGGCTGCATTTATCACCATAACAGGCACGGCAGCCTCAGCAAAACAACAAATGACTGCCAGAGAATAACCTGGTGACACGCTGTGAGAACTGGAAGGCTGGAGTCAAGCAACTGACAACTTGTGAGTGGTTCTGGGCCAGTTCCATTGCAGCTCGGGCATGGGCATGGTTTTAAGGCCCTCAGTGAGGTGACACTGGCTGGCAGGCATTAAAGGAAGGGAAGGGATGAGGGTAAGGAGAGCTTTGCCAGCGCTTCAGGGACACCTGCTTCATGCTGCTGACATTTCATTTCCCCCCTCTCTGCAGATGCTCGTCTCAAAAAGCAAATAACCCAAAGATGAGATTAGCAGACTGATATCTCCACAGGCACTGCTAAGACTGGCAGACCTCATAAAAGTACTTACCAGCCCCGGGACCAGCCCCCGCCCCCACCCCCACGTAAGGATTCACCACAATTAGCATCAGTTGTGTTTAGCCAGTAAAGCAGATGTCTAACAAAGTAATAAACCTGTGACTTTCACATGGGGTTAAACACTTGCCCCTCCTTTCCAATACTTAGCAAATGATCCATGGGCCCCCAAATGTACTGCACCCTGCTTTATGCTACCTTGAGGACCCCTTCATTCTCTAATCAGTCAATCCATCAGCAATCACTTGTCAGCAAAAACAAAAACCAACAACCAAGGCAGAACAAAAAAAAGCTTGTTGAGCAAATGTCAGAGAACATCAAATTAACCAGCAATGAGCAGCTGACACCAAACTGAACCCAACACATGGCCAATCCTCCAATCTTTCTACCTTCAAAATGTCATTAAGGGGGTCTCTATTTTATGGCACGAAGAGATTTGCTGGAGGACAGATAGGAAGCCTAACATTAAGTACCACCATAAAAAACTCAGCTATTGCTTTCATGCCACTTGGATTTGAGGCACTGTTTGACCCCTGAGTACAAACTAAACTTATTTAGCATGCTCTCCTCAGCTCAGAGTGACCCTCCAGATATTTCTGTGTGCTTCTGTTTGCACAGGAAAGGTTTAATGCTACAGGAAAGTCTCTCAAGCACCCATTCAAAGTCTGCATTAAATTTCCTGCCTGCTTTGGGAAGTTTGGTTAGTTCCCTCAAGGAAGAAGCAGGTTTCCAGCAGTAGGGAGCTAGCCCCTGATTAATTCCAGTCTTCACATGATCATAAACACATCTAAAACAGTAGTTGAAGGCACCACCATAAACAGAGCTGCTGATGCTGAAGTGGTCCTCACCCAGGGAGCTGCAGCTCAAAATCAACCAGTGGCTGAGAACAACCCCAAACATCAGACACCTTGGGTAGCCCAAGGGATGTGCTCTCAGGGGCAAGGTAACAACCACCCTTCTAAGGACCTGCCATGCCTAGAAATCAGCTGGGCTTAGCAGTGCAGGCGGGTCCCAAAATGACTCAGTAATCAACAGCACCTTTAAGCTGCCTTCTCTAAGAACAATTAGTGCAGTCTGCCCCATCCAGCCCCACGCCAACATATGCCTACCAAAAGAGCAGAGGCCTTCTGCAGCCTCTCTGTGGACCTCAGCAGGGGAGGTCCAGCAACTCCAGAGCCATGCAATATAACTGCAGAAAGAAAAGTGAGAAGCCTGCTGGCTTTCTCTCCTAGCAGCAAAGGCCAGTCACTTAAGGACAGGTTATCTGGGGACAGAAAGATAAAGCTGCATGGTGATGTGGGGGCAGGGTACCTCAGCACATACATTCATTCTCTCAACAAAGCAGAAAGGCTACCAGGCAACACTTGCAGGATTTTAAACACAGGTTGTTGGAGTAACAGGAGAAGAACCACAGCTGCACGAGAGTAAGGTGCCCCAAATGGTTGCTAAAGATTTCCTCTTCCTACTGCTTAATGAAAGTTTTCAGCTCTCAGTAAAGCTTTTTATTTCCCTACATACGCCTCTCCCCCTTCCCAGTCCTTGTCTGTCTTACTTAAGTATATACTTAGATATATTTATAGGAGATGCCCTCAGGACAGGAGCTGTTCCCTTTGTGTTCCAGTAGCACCTAGCACCACACTGCTGTGGGCTCAGTAATGATTCTGGGCAACCACAAGATTTGAATGTTTTTCAAAAGGCCAAAAATTTGCTTCCTCATTCCACACTTGGCCATGGAAACAGAAGGCCAGAAGAGACTAATTCTTCTAAATCACCAGGACATCTCAGCCTTAGCAATCCTGGTATCCAATATTCTGGACCCTCTCCTAACCTAACTTTTTTTCAGGAGAATGTCTTAAACCAAAACCAAAACCAAACAGCAAATATTTCTGCCTTCCAAATCCTAAAAGAGAAGTATCACAGAGCTCAGGAGAAGGCAGCAGCAACTGCATGGTCTTGGATACCTCTGTCAGAGCCAAGCCAGAATCTAGGCAAGTCCTATGAAAGTGCTGACCCTGATACTCTACAGTGAACCCAGCAATAGTTCAGTCCCTCACTCACATTATTTATGTGCATTTGGGCCGTCAAAAAGTGACTTCAAAGATTTATTAAGGGGGAAGGAAAAAGGAGGGGGGGAGTGGGGGGGGAAGGAAAGAGGGAGGAAGGAAGAGGGAAAAAAAGGAAGGAGTGAAGGGAAAGAGAGAAGGAAAAATAGGGAAGAGGGAGGAAGTGAAGGGAAGGGCCACAAAGTAAACAGCCAACAGTCCTCATGCCAAACCTCTGAATACAAATGACAGGGAGAAAATTCACCTTGCTTTACAATGCCCAACTATTTCACAGGTGCTTATCAATCACATCAGAATGCAGGCAGGATGCTGAGATGCTGGAACGTTGATAGCACTCAACTAATGGAAATCGGATGCTCGGAGTGCTCTTGAGGCTCTCTCTTGAGTACCTCATTTAAAAGATACTGATAAAAAAGATACACAACTACTTAGTTGAGAAGCCTCTCGGAAGTACAAGGCCTTTCTGCACCAAAATCATCTTCCTAAGATCCAGTCTAATCAGGCTCTCCCTCACCTTCAAACCGTTCCCCTTGTCCTGTCTCCAGGCACCCTGATGAAAAATCCCTCTGCAGACTTCCTATAGGATCCCTTCATGTTCTGGCAGGCAGCTCTAAGGTGTCCTCAGTGTCTTCTCTCCAGGCTGCACACTCCCAGCTCCCTCAACCTGTCCTCACAGCAGAGCTGCTCCAGCCCTTGGATCATCTTTGTGGCCTCCTCTGGACTCCGACAGCTCTGTGCCCTTCTTGCAATCTCAGATCTCACACAGCTCTTATCCCCAGCATCCAAGGAGAAGGAATTCAGATGTTAAAGGGCAGAGAAAAGGGCTTGGGGAATTAAGAACCTGTCTTGTGAAAGAAACCTCTAAGAAGAGGGTTTATTTAAAACTTCACAGAGCAAAATGTTCCTTGCGTGGGAACATGGGAGAAGAGGAGCAGAAGAGCTGGCAGACATGCTGGCAAAAAAATAAACCAACCCAAATGCATATGAACAGGCTGAGCATGTGTCAGAGCTGCCCAGGTGGGAGGAAGATCTGGGGGCAGCCTTCCACCCAGGCCAAAAGGATGCAAGCCCATTAGTTTTCAGACGTTCTGCCCACAAACACAGTGATGCTGCTGCATTAATCACTACATTGTTACAGTAAAATCTGACATTAATTGGAAAAAAAATAATCCCTCAGCCTCACATGGTGTTAAATACCAACCATCTGCACCCATCCCTCTGTGCTCCACCACAGCCAGCACACAGCCACATGTCACTGGAGGGACAAGAAATAATGAGGCTTTTAAAACAGTGCCTACCATTTTTAGTCTCCCCTCAGTGCCCTCTGAGGGACAGATAACAACAACCAAAAAAACCCCAAACCAAAACAATTACCAAAACTGAACTAAAATAAAAATTGCACAGATACTGCCTTATTGCTGTTTAAGGAGTCTTTCCTGACAGCCCTCTGGAAGAAATTTGCCTTTTCCACAGCCTTACTGATGCTGTCCTCTCTTGGCTGGTCCTCCTCAGGAGAAAGATGTGCATCTCCTTCTAACACACTTTCTGCTCACAGGCTTCTGTGTCAAAAGAACAGAATCAGAGAATGGTTTGGGATGGAAGGGACCTCCAAAGCTCATCCAGTCCAATGCCACTGCAGTCAGCAGGGACATCTTCCACTACAGCAGCTTGCTCACAGCCTTCTCCAGCCTCACCTTGAATAGCTCCAGGGATGTGGCCTCAATCACCTCCCTGGGCAACCTGCTGCAGTGTTCCAGCAGCCTCATGGTGTAGAACCTGTTCCTCACATCCCATCTAAATCTGCTCTGCTCTCATTTCAAACCATTGCCCTCATCCTGCCCCTGCAGGCCTTTGCAAACAGTCCCTCTGCAGCCTTCCTGGAGCCCCTTCAGGTACTGGCAGGCTGCTGTTAGGTCTACCCAGAACATTATTTTCTGCAGGCTGCAAACCCCCAGCTCCCTCAGCCTGTCCTCACAGCAGAGCTGTTCCAGCCTCCTGATCATCTTTGTGGCCCTTCTCTGGCCCTGCTCCATCAGGTCCATGTCCTTGCTGCATTGAGGGCTCCAGAGGTCTTAGAAGAACAGGGTGGCAGCCTCCCCTCTCTCCACCTGCTGGCCTCATTTCTTTAACTGTGAAGGTAGGTAGGATTATATCAAGCAGTGTGTTTCAGAAATCTATGAAGCACAGAACTGCACTTTGCCATCTGCTTTAATCTTTGCAGAGTGCCAGTGACTAAGCCTTCAGTGTAGACATCTATCAGCTGGCTGAGGTTCCAAACTTTTTCTGCTTGGGAAAAACTCCGTAAGAGGCTGTGATCCGATTCCAACATCAAGTCCATTATGAGCTGCAAGATAATGCTCTGATGATTCAAGTAAACTGCTTATAAGTCACTAATATAGATGGCAAAAGCTTAAGAACTGCAGAGATTCTCTCCCTTACTTAATGAAAAGTACAGCTAAGTCAGCTAGCAGAAATAGGTCTACAAATCACAACTTTCCAAACCTCTTATCTGCCCTGCCAATTCTTCTCTTGCAGTTTTTAAGTTAAGCACTTAAAAAAATCTCTCCCAGAATGAAGAGTTTCTCCAAATAAGTATGCTTCCTTTGCTCCCTGCTACACGTTAGCCCAGAAGGCACATTGAGATAAGGGCATTAAAGGGAAATATTTAGTAGAAGGGGAAGCTGTGTGTAAACCAGGACAGAAATTTTATACATAGTGATAAATCTTTTAACACTCTCTTCACAGGGAAAATTTGGAATTAAACCACAAATTTAGAACTTTTTTTTTTTTTTTTTCATAAGAACATTTCAAAACCACAGTGTTTTACCCAACTTATGACCTGTAAACCTTAGGTACTGCTCTAGTTGGCACATATTTGAGGTGGTGCTGAGCCTCACTGTATGAGCAGGAGGCATCACACCCTCTTACCTAGCCCACATGGAGCAGCATCTTCCACCAGCCACAGGGAGATGGGGATGGAGACATGGCCCAACTCCTTCCTGCACCTCAGCAGTGATCTCAGCAGGAGCACATTTCCCAGTCCCTGCAGCTCAGGGGGCAAGGGCAAGGATAGGAAACCATCCTTGAAACCTCTCTCCTCCTCAGCCCTCATGCTAGAGCAAATTGAAATGAGATTCAGGCTGGATGTAAACTAAGATACATCCACATCAAGAGTCTACTACTATGACAATGAGAATCTGGTCCTACTGCGTCCAGTTCCGGAGTCCCTATTACAAGAAGACTATGGATGTGCTGGAAGGTGACCAGAGAAGGGCCAGGAGGATGGTCAGAGGGCTGGAGCTGCTCTGCTTCGAGGAGAGACTGAGGGAGTTGGGGCTGTTCAGCCTGGAGAGGAGATGGCTCTGAGGAGACCTTATTGTGGCCTTTCAGGGGGCTACAAGAAAGCTGGGGAAGGACTTGTTAGGCTGTCAGGCAGTGATAAGACTGGGAGGAATGGAACAAAGCTGGAAATGGGGAGATTCAGACTGGATGTCAGGAAGTTCTTCAGCTTGAGGATGGTGAGACACTGGCACAGGTTGCCCAGGGAGGTGGTGGAAGCCTCATCCCTGGAGGTGTTTAAGGCTGGATGAGGCTCTGGACAGCCTAATCTAGTGTGAGGTGTCCATGATCATGGCAGGGGGGTTGGAAGTAGATGATCCTTGTGGTCCCTTCCAACCCTGACTGATTCTATGACTCTAAGTTACAGGTGCAAGGATGTGCATTTCTTCTCTCATGTTGTCCAATGTCTTAAAATTGACACAGAAAATGATTACAAGGAAAGAAAAATGAAAATAGGATTATTTTTTTTCTGCTTAAATACCACCCAAGTTCCAAGAACAGAAAACAGAAAGAACAGAGGTGAGCAGGGTGAGTTGAGCAGCCTGCTATTCAGTTTTCTCTTTGGCCTAATCCCAACAGAGCAAAGGCAAAAGCTGCTCCCTTCCCCAAACAGGAGAGAGAAGGAGAAGGAAAAAGAAAAAAAAAAAAAAAGCCACCTGAGAAGCTGAAATGTTTGTGCATCTGAAAGCTGGGTTTGAGACACTGCTGTTTATGGTACATGTCACAATCAAGTGCCAGCTCCTGCTGACACTAATGTGACTCTTCCATCAAGTTTCTTCTATCCCGTCCAAAGAAACAGAACTCTTAATATGGGTTTATCCTGAGGTCATTCATTATTCCGTGTCAGACACAGAATATTTCTTCTGGAGAAGACATTCACACCGTTTTCATTCATCAGTCACCTGCGGGCTCAAAAAAACCCTTCAGCCCTAAGCACAAAATCAACTCTGCGAAGGTTATCTCCTGGCACTTCTATCCAGATAGGCTACTCAGCAGGTTTTAACTGAGAGGATAGTAGGTTTTAACTTGGAAGAGGCTGGAATATTCTCAGGGTTTCCAGTTGTGCACAGAGGCTGTGAGCTGTTCAAAACCAGGACAGTTTAAACCTTGCATGAAGGCAGAGGATTCCAAGCTTTTTCTAACAGCCTTCAATTCTCTCCAGAACAATATATTACCCCTTGCAAATTCTCAGAGCCCCAAAGCAGCGAGTGGGACAGGTCCTTGTCTTGATGACCATTAAATAAAGGTGTTGGTGTAAGGTGTGTGGCTGACTCATAACAGTCACACAAAACAAGATGCTTTACAAGCATCCTGCTGGTCTCAAACATGGAACAGAAAGAAAAATCAGGATTTACCTTTAAAAGCCTAGGAATAAAGAACTCTGCTTTCAAACAAAGTTGGCAGCCTTGCACAAGTCACTCACCATGAGAAGCTACTCAAGTTCAACACTTTTCTGCTGAGAGGTGGCAATAACTTACAAAGTAGTTACAGTCCGTTCAGGTACCCAAGAGAGCTAACCAAGCTTCTGGTTAGTCTTTCAAAGTCCAGCAATAACATCAACATGCTGCAGAAAGACTGGCAAGAAGCTTGTCCTGGCTGTCCAGGAAAGACTTCCAGCAACAAAAGCAGAAGTGATCACAGAACCACAGAATCTTTAAGAATGGAAAAGACCTTTAAGATCATTGAGTCCAACTCTAACCCAGCTACCACGACCACTGAACTATATCCTAAGCTCCACATTCAGAAGCTTCTTGAAGACCACTAGACTCCTCCAGCAATAAAGGCAGTATGTGACACAAACACCATCCCCCTAAATTATTCGAGGGCAGTGTTTTGGAGGAGGAGCTACCAGCACTGACTTTCAGTGCAATGTTTGCACTGCACTGACAGCAACGTCCCCATTTTCACAAACCTAACTGAGCCTTGCAGGTTGAGATGGGAGGACTCTGTGACAACAGCAGGCAAAAGAATCCAGCCCCAGCCACCCAAAAAAGCTTCACTTAACAAACCAGAGAACCTCCCTAGTCCTTTGCTTTCAAGCACAAAGTGATTCTTGCCATCAGCACCCAAACGTCTCCCCACCATGGTTATCTTTATCATACAGGTCTCACTCACCCCATGCACAGTCTGGCAAGCATTTTCTCTTTCTTTCTTCCTCAGAAACTTCACGGGACCAAAAGGAGGAGGCTGGAGAGAAAGCAGAAGGGCTGCAGGGTACGGTGCTTTGCAGGCATCTTTGGGAGCCTTTCAGTCCTCACCAGCCCCACTGATTTCACCAACACCCTCTACCTTTGAATCCAACCAGCACAATGTTGGTTCAGTTCCTTATCCTCAGCTATCGAAAACCTCTGCTCCTGCTCCCAAATGTTGACAGAGCCTGTGCCAGCTCTCAGCAGCGAGGCAAGGAGTCAGGACGTTGTTGTTCTCACTCTCTAAAGTGCTGGTGAAGTGCTTTGAAACCCTTTGAACAGTTAGGCCAAAGAAACGAGGACAACTCTAAGGAACCTTACACTCAACAAATTTTGTGTCATGTAAAATGTCCTAACCAGCAAAGTAACAGAAAAGCACAGCTCCACTGACTGCTGCAAAAGGCAAATTTATATTTGCAGCCAAGTACCAAGGCAAGCAGCTGAGGATGTCTCATTCCATCTTATTTCCTGCAAGATACACAGTTACTTATTTTTATGGTTCATGTAACTTTTTATTCTGGTCTTCAGTCCCTCTTTTTAGCTGTTGCCTATTAAAATGTTTGGAGGTGGGCAGACATTTTCAGATGCCTAAGACATTTTCTTTGAGCAGCCTCTGGTCTATTTACTCTGCTACTCACTTAGCTGAGGATTCTTTTTTTTTTCCCCCAGTTATTATTACAAAGCTGACACTCTTTGATCCAACTTATCAGTGCAGAGCAGGCAAGGCACAGAGCTCAAGCTCATCCTGCCAGCCCTCTGAACCAAGGAGCACCCTTGGCTCTCCCTGCCCCAGCAGCCACCAAACCACCCTCACAAAGGAGGCAGCCCCACAAGAGCAATTTTTACAATTCCCCAATTTACAGGGGTGAGTAAATGCCCCCCACTTTACAGGGAGAGGTGTCACATCAGCATGGGATGAAGAGGTTTATATTTTCCTTCTCCTGCCCAAAAGAGCTGGTAAATCCAGAACTTTTCTAGCAGCTCAAGCATGAAGTGGTTAGATTTTGTGGTGCCTTGAATGCCAGCAGCTTTTTTATTTCTCATCTCACATCTTTCTCCCTGCTTCATTCAATATGCTCAGCTCTCACAGGTGCTTTCTCTGTTTGTCAAGCCCATTGGCAGCTGGTCCCAAAGCCAATGTATATGCAAAGGCTTTTTAATACACCTGCACGCACAGTTCCCTGCTTCCTGAAGAGGTCTTTGCATATGAAAAGAGAGGAAAGGGTCACTTTAAGCTCTCTCCTAAATGCATTGCTTCAGCTGGAACCAAGCTTTGGCAACCTCCAGCCCTCAGCAGCCCATTTTCTCTGCCAGCTCACAAATTCACTATTCCAGGGGCTACTCATGCATGAAATATCTGAAACTATCTGATCCCAGATAGGTGAGGAGCTGCTTTCCCATCTCCAGCAGAACACTCCTTAAACGTGTCTCTCACCTCATTCCTCCCAAGCACAGCACGGAAAAGCAGAGATTGCTGAATTACCAGGTGCACTTGGGTGATCACAGAGCCTGATACCAAGAGGCTCTGGTCCCTTGCACTCCCCCACGTGGATTTCAACAGAGTTTTCGCATAAAAAGCCAAAGGATTAGACCTGTAGAAAATCCTTGGGTTTGATGATAAACTTCTCAGGAAAAAAAATACTGCTGAGAAACGTAATTTTCTTTGTTTAAATAATCTGTCAGAGAGAGAAAATGCATTAGAAGCTATCTCAGACAGCCACAGCCTCGATATTCTTCACATCAAATAGGGCTTAAAAAAAAAAAATTAAAAGAGCTGCTTGTAGGAAGTGTCTCCAAGTTTTGAGCAGAGTTTAAATTTTGGCATAGACAGTAATTCAAAGAGACAGGCAGATACATGGGCTTCCTGATCTCATTTCTGCTGGAGGAATGGAGCAGCCACACTACTTACAGGGAACAGTGGCATTTGTAACTTTCCTGAGCAAAGAGAAAAAAGGAAAAAA
>VWZI01015884.1:265170-359080 GCA_013396835.1 Psilopogon haemacephalus | reverse complement strand
GGGGGGAGAGGAGGCAGCTGGGGAGGGATAGAATTTAAAAGCAAAGCTCCAGAAAGCTGCCAGCTGACAAAATGATTCTAGCAAGACCGAAAGAAGAAAGCAAGGCTACTGCCAAGAAGAAAAAGTGAGAGACAATAAGCAAAGGAAGGTGAGGGGAGAGCTATGCCCACAACCCCCACGTTTCCATTCTTACTTTTAAACGAGCTCAACTTCAGAGATCAAACAACACGCAAAACAACCTAGAGCAGTCCAAAAGATGAACTAATCAGTAACAGATCCGGCTGCAGCTCTATTGCAAAACAGCATTCCACTGGGAGAGAACAGGGTTTCAGCACTAGCCCTGCCAGCCCATCTCCTGCACTGCTCCTCTCCCTCACCCAAACAAAAGCTCCGGGCAGGAATAAATAGGCAGGAAAGAGAGCGCCCTGCAAGCGCCTTCTCCGTCGGTCAATACGAGCAGGCTTTCCGAGGTTATGTTCCCCAAAGCCTTACCAGCTTCATGGTGCTGTTGTTCTGTTCCCACCGCCACAGCATCACACTCATGGTCCCAGCGGTCGCCGGCGAGCACCTGCCGCAGGAGCCCCGAGCAGGCGCCGCTACAAGCGCATCCCGCCCAGCGCAGCGCGGCTGCCGCTCCGCTGCTGCCCGCTCATCCTCGCCGGCTCCCCCGGGCCGGGGAAGGTTAGGGCAGGATGGTGCCGAGCCCCGGAGAGCGCAGGCAGCGGGGCCGGGCGCTCCCTCCTCCCCCGGCAGCTCCCGCAGGAGGAATCGCCTTTAACCCCTTCAGGAGGGGTCCCTCCGCCAGCGCCGCACCAGGCTGGGAAGCGGGGAGGTGTCTGAAGTGCGCTGGGGCAGAGGGACCTAACCTGTCAGCCACAGGCAAAGGGAAAGCTTTGCCAAGAGGTACTGGAAAATAGGGACAAGCGAGCCCTGCTTTAGGAAGATGTCACAGAGTGCTGGGCTCGTTTCTGAGCCAACCACTACGTTACAGGAGGTTTCTCGAGTTTAACAACCTGGCGCTGTGAAGAGCTCAGCTTCTAAAGCTGCCCTCCTTTATCAGCATTTGCAGCACTTTAGGCTGCTCCACTTAGGCTTTCATTTGTTATTTCTGTCTGCTCGATGGGAAAGACTTTCCTTTAGTGAAAGGGAGAAAAGGGGTATATATTGCCTTAAAAAATGATTCAGCCTGTACAGCATCCCAGATCGGCTTCAGAACACAACCTTTGCATTTCAAAAGATTAGCAGGAGCATTCAGAGTATTCAGAACAGCTGTATTTAAGGGCACCAAATACAGCTGTTGTCACACTGGGCATAAGATAGAGCTAGGTAAAGACCAGACTATTCCACAGCTTCCCTCTTGCACCCTTCTGAAACCTCTGATCTATTTCCCTGAAGCATCTTGCCCTGAGTAGCAGTCTAGACAAGACACTGAACTGTGGGAAGATTCGAGTCTGGTCCTGCCCAAGGCTCTGTGAAATCACCAGTGGGAAAGGAGCACCACGCAATACACTTGGCTGCTGCTCCTCACCCTTCTGCTCTGGAGAAGCTGCCATGCCTGACAGAGAGGTCCATGGGGAAAGAGGAGAGCACAGAAGCTCCAGCAGCAGCTCCCTGCACCCCAGCAGCATCCTCATTCAGCACTCTCCAAGCCTGGGTCTGAGGGTGGTTGCTCTGGTGGCTTTGGTTTTGCCAGGCCACAAAGTAATGATGGAGAACTATGGAATAAACTCCCTGTGCTCGAAGCTGCCCCATGCTGCCCTTCTCCCACCCTCTCTCCAAACACCAATTGTGAGTCACATAAATAGAACTGCTGGCTGCAGGAGGAGAAGCAAGAAATGAGCACAGGTGTAGTGCATGGCTAACAGCTTTGGGCAGCTTGCTCTCATTTTCTAGGTGTGAACCACTTCTATACATCTGTAAAAAGATGCAATCCTTACACAAAAGCACCCAGAACTCATCTTTCTGCCACAGAAGGACTGGAGGCTTCAGCCTTGAAGTGGCTGCTGCATAGCTAAAGCACTTGAGCCTCCTTTCCAGGATGCCGTTTACACCTGCAAAATCCATGATCCTCTACATGTAGCAGCTCTTCTGAAGGTCCACAGCTGGCTGCAGGGGCCAAGAAGAGTAAATATAACAAACCTGTTTCCACAATGCAGCAAAAAAAAAAAACCATTAAAAACAAAACAAAGCCAAAACCAACTAACTCAAACCAGTCATAACCAAACAGGTAATTTCCTCAGCTAAAACCTCCCCTGGTATATGAGGTCTTTCCCAACTCTCTGGTTTTCCTGGTGAGGCTGTTTCATGCACCCACTCAGCGTGCTGCTGAAGAAATACCACAATAAATCAATAAACAAGGATTTGAGACACCTGCATGTGCACCTTTCCACAGGAAAGAAACGCATGCATCTCTTCTCCTTATTGGAGACATCTTTTCCTTATTGGTCACGCTTCCATGGTCTGGACTTTGTTCAAGTTTGTGATTGTTATCCAGTTCTGATTTTCTTTTAAGCAATAAGGAAAAAGGAATAATTATCAAAGCAAACAAAAATGATTTTCCTTTCACTTGTAAAAAGAACTCCCCCAACCAATTTTTTGGCAGCCTGAATAGTGACGCAGAGAGAAAGAGCTGCATGTTGAAAGCGTTTATAAAGTCTTTATACACACAGGTTATATTTGAACCACAGAAGTAAAATCTGAATCCCTTCCTGAGAATAAAAGGCTCTTGTTCTTTCACTTCAGGCCAGCGTGGACCAAAGCCCCAGCAGAGCCAAATCTTCCCCGTTCAGCTCCCTACATAAGCAAGTACCCTGCTGAAAGGTCATTCCTACAACATTCAAAGGAGAAGGAGGTCACTGCCCAATTGAGGGTTTGAACATAAGATGCATGGTCCTCAGGAGGGTCACAGGCCAAGACAATAACCTGCTGACAGAGCCAGGAATGAATGAATGAATGAATGCACTAGGAGGGAGAAGCCTGGGTGTGATGCCAGAAAGGATTTTGTAGGAGCATCTCACCAGCCCCTCAGAGGAGCTGCCAGTGCCTGCCGTGCTCGCTCCTCGCCGAGCTGAAATGTGTCCCTTCCCTGCTGCTGACACAGTGGAAACACCCCAAGGCCTTCCCACCGCCGTGCTGGCACCTGGCTAAACATGACTGAAAGATTGTGCTCTGCTTCCAAAACCCACACCAACTGCAGACAAAAAAACAAGGGAGCTGAGGCACAAGGAGCTTTACACTTGTGGGATTATGGACCATACAAAGGGCCAAGACAACCCACGGCACAAGTCAGGGTAGCCTCAAACATCTCCTAAGCCTCTTAAAAGATTGTTGATGATCTGCTCTGCCAGTCTGAGCAGCCAAATGTTTTCATTCAAACCTCAACTTGGCATCGAAACCAGAGACTGTGAGAAGCAAAGGAGAGGTCTTTGAAAATTGGAGGCTCCTGTGCAGCACTGCAGGGGGAAAACTCCTCTTTGGGACCCTTCCCTGCTGCTTTAGTGTGCAGGGAACAGGGTAGAGCCAAACGTGGCACTCGAATGGCATGGCTACAAAAAAGCTAATTAAAAGACCAGGTATGGATGGAAGGCTTTAATTACTCTTCAGCTCCAGTCTTGCTCCTTGAATCCCGTTTGCTGTCTGTTTTCAAGTTAACTGAAGAGTGGCTCAGATTTGGAGCACTGTCTGATTTTTCCCCTTAGGGGGCAGCTGAATGTGCTGCAGGTGGGCAGAGCAGCTCACCCACGAGCCCTCTGAAATATAAATGAAGCAAAGCTCCTGAGGTGAAAAGTGTAAATTCTGTGCCTGGCTTTTAAGATGAATTAATACGCTTAATTAAAAGTCTGTGTTGCTTTTAGATACATTTATTGAATAGATTTTCCTAAGCCAGACTCGATTTGGGACGCAGATCCCCTGAGTTCCGATAACGTTGCCAGGTGGAACCGGAATTTATTCATTCCATTAAAAAGTAAGACTTTGGAGCTGCCTTTCATCCTCCTATCTCTCTTTTAGGCAGAGTGAAAGAGATAAGATTGGGATTGAAGTTAGTAAAATCCATGCGTGACCTCTTGCCCCCTGGCAGCGTCGCGGCAGGAGTCCCTCCCCGATTGCTGTGCCCCGGCTCTGCCGGCAGAGCTGGGAGAGGAGCAGACTTTCACAGACAAAGCCTGGTTTCAAAAGACAACAGGGATGGCAGAGTGGCTTGCATTTGAATCCTTTAACCATAAAGCATTATTATGGACTTTGAGGAGATGAACATGGTGACACGGAGCCGATATTAAGTTGAACCTCCAGAGCAAGCCTTTGTGTAGAGCTCCAACAGGCAGCCAACCACCCCTATTAAAGTGCTCAACAATACCCCTGTTATTCAGCAGCAAGTCTTCAGTGACAGAGAAGCACGTCTGTCCCCAGCACACCCCACGCTCTAATGAGACAGCGTTCCAGTTCCCAACACTTCCCAAATACAAGTGTTGGACAAACAGGAGGAAACAGGTGTTGGAGCCATTGTGAATGAACTGGACGCACGCAGTCATTGTCCAGGCAGCGCTCGCCAAGGAGCGGGCTCAGGGAAATCCGCTCACTAATAATCCATTGTTTGCCTGTGAAAAATCTGGGTGCCAACGGCTCTCTCTGCACTCATTAACCAAAGGCATGCTCTTGGCCTTGCCCATTACTTTTGCTTTTTAATCACCTAACGCTTTGTTTTGGTTTTTGTTTGGAAAAGGGGAGCAGGCTATTAGGAAATTTAATTCTGCTCTGCAATGCGTTTTGTTCCGAAACGTCAACATCTTCTGCTTGCTGAAAGCTGGATTTTAATTTTTACTAAGGCAAATACTCACATTGCATTGGGTTGGAAGGCCCAATCAAAGACCATCTTGTCCAACCCCTCTGCAATCAGCAGGGACACCTCTAACTAGATCAGGCTGCCCAGGGCAGCTCAAGGTGGAGTGTGATTTGAATGGGGCCTCAATCACATCTGTAGGCAGCCTGTTCAAGTATTTTGCCACTCTCTTCTTCCTTATATCCAACCTAAATCTGCTCTGCTCCAGTTAAGCCTTGAGTTTTCTTTTTATGTTTAACCAAATGTAAATATTTACAAAATTTAAAACCTGGCTAAAAATCCTGAAGTCATCAACAAACAATATTTTGCTGTGCACAATGGAGGAGAGGAGAGAAGCTCACAAAATCCCAACAGGTGCTAGACAATAACTTCCATTCAAAACAATCTCTTAAAATGCTGTTGAGCCTCTGAATAAAACATTTTCTGAAGCAGCATTTGTATGTGTCAGGAGACTCAGCAAAGAAGCTACCCAAATGGTCAGTCTGGACCTTCAGCAGATTTTGGGAGGTTCTGGAGAACAGAGAGACAGCTTGTGCCGGGCACCAGCATTCAAAGTGTGGGAAGGAGATGGCCTTAATAACCACAGGGCTATCAGCCTCCCACCAGTCCCAGCCAGAACTACAAAATGAGGGAGAGAAACTCAATTAACCTACAGCTGAAGCAGACAGAATTACTCCTGACAAATGAGCATCCCTTGCTGGAAAGTGTCTTGTTCAACTGGTATTTTCTGCTGAGCTCCCAGAAGCTCAGTAAAGCACTAACACAGAGGTGGTCCTGCGAGGAGGCTCTTGGCTTCATATCTCCTGACAGGCTGTAAACCAGAATAATGCATCAGCTGGGCTGAAAGTGAGCTGACTGGTTTAAAAATACATCATCAGTGGGAAATCAGCATTAAGAAAATAAGCTGCTTGACTGTGCTTCGCAGGAAGAACTTGCAGCCCTACTTTTTCTGAGCAAGCCCTAGAAGGGGGCACAAAACAGTTAGGGGATTTGCAGGTGGCCACATAAGCTGTGGGAGGAAGTTAATGGTAAAAAAGGATCAAATCAAAGCCCAGAGCCATGAAATGTGCTTCAGAGTTGCAAGTATAATCTTGTAACAAAGAGAAGCTAAGAGAGCAAAAGACTCTCCACGAACTCAGGAAGACTTGGTGATCTGGAAAGAGCTTCAGTGCCATGATGTGCCATCACACTGCCAGGGTCTGTGCTGTGGCTATAAAAGTAATGAGATCTTGGTGTTCAAGGACAAATTTGTGCTTGATCACCTGCTGCTTTTAATGCTGCCTTGTATGCAACAGCTCAACAGGCTGGTTGGTCTTTGGAGGAGCTCCAAAGAAGAGCCACAAGAATGACCTAAGGCCTGGAAAGTGCTTATCAGAGAAGGTTCAAAAAGCTCTGTCTCATTTGTCAGAGTAAGGGCAAATATGAGATCATGACACGAACTAATGAAGAAATGAAAGCAATTCAGAAGTCATGTGGGCAGTTTTGCGGAGGAGTTTGAAGCGAATTATCACATCCATTGTAATCCTTATCACCAAAGGCTATTTCTAACTTCCCCGTGGATGTGCATCAGCTACAGATCTGCTCCTGCCAACCTTTACCCATATCATGCCAATTATGTGTCACAGGGCTCACCGCTTTCAGAAAGACTGGAGGAGGTATAATCAAAAATCATGTTGCAGCACTAAGTCTTACTGGCAGAAGAAACCACAGACCCCAAGACCAGTTAAGCCTGAGAGGTCTCTCCTGAGAGAGGCACATAATGCAACTAACCAACCCCTCTTAGGCAGGAGGAAAAAGTATTTAAATTGCAGTATGTAGATAAAGCTGCTCAGCACTGACAAAAGATCCTTCACCAAAGCTTCTGACACCTGTCCCATGAGAGAATGGACACTAAGATTTAATTAAAAGATAGTCATTACTCCAAGCCTTGGTTAACTACCTGTAACGTGTGATAACATCTGGCATCCACCAGCTCCTCCTGCCAAAATCTTCCTCTTTACTTCAACAAAGCTGTTGCCAACTCAGGAGCACAAAGTTCTGTGAGCAAAATGGCCTGCAGGGTAGATTTGAGCAGAAATTCATATTCTGGCTTCTGCATGCACAGAGCTGGAAATATAGAGAGAGACAGCAACTTGTTCCAACTGCAAGGCTGCATTCCCAGTTGAGTCCATAGAGTAGTCTGCCTGTAAATGTTGTAGCCAGCTTACTACTGATGGAGTGCCCTAATCACAGCCTTCCCAACTGATTTACCTCAGAGAATTCTTCCCAGTGTCCTCCGGAGCTTCTGGGTGGGACTCTGCTTCTCACATTTAAGCTCTATTACTGCTTTCTGAACCTGCATCTTCAACACTAAGCAAGTGGGTACAATGCCCTGGCTTGTTCCAGAACAGCATTAACAGATAAAGGAGGCCATCCCACTAATGTTTTTGTATGTGTGTGTTTCTCTGAGCGTTATCTTTGCAAGCTTTCAGCACTGCCCTGTTGTCATAGTGCAGTTCAGCTGCCGTCAGCATGGGCAGCCTTGGACAGTTCCTCTTTGCTTGCCCTGCTCAACCAAGAGACAGGAGAGAGCTGCTGCCAGCCCCACAAAACTCTCTCCATTCGCCCTGCGCCCCAGCATCCAGGGCACTGGTGCCACGTCCTCAGGGATGCAGTTTCCATTTCAATCATTAGCCACAAGCAGCCCCCTGAGCACCACAACTGGGAGATAGAAGCACAGGCTAGGAAAAGTAGGCTGTGTTCCCATGAGTAATACTTCTCACTCTGGAAGAGTCCTGGTCGAGGAGCAGCACAGCAGAGCAGGGAGGAGCTTATTCTTTACCCAAAATGTCAAGTCACCTGGTGAGGGAAGGCTCCTGGTATCAGCTTCTAACTCATCAGAGGAGTTTTGTATTTGAAACAGGAGGTGGCTTCATGTGATTGATGAATTACCTTTCAAGAGGCCAGTTGCCTGTCTGATACTGAATAAAAAAGCTTTTCTGTCAAATTGAAAGCCACACATAGCTTTTTGGAGGGTCTCAGCACTGTCTTTGTGCTTTCTTTCTGCAGACACCACACCCAAGAACTTTCACAGTATCACAGAATGGTTTTGGATGGAAGATATGTCCAAGCTCTCCATCCAGTCCAACCATCCTGCACTCAGCAGGGACACACTCCACTACAGCAGCTTGCTCACAGCCTACAGCCTCACCTTGAATAGCTCCATGCATGGGGCCTCAACTACTCCCCTGGGCAACCTATTGCAGTGTTCCAGCACCCTCATGGCGCAGAACTTGTTCCTCACATCCAATCTCAATCTGCTCTGCTCTAATTTGCAGCCATTGTCCCTCATCCTGCCCCTGCAGGCCTCTGCAAACAGTCCCTCTGCAGCCTTCTGGAAGCCCCCTTCAGATACTGGCAGGCTGCTGTTTGTTCTCTCTGGAGTCTTCTCCAGGCTGCACAACCCCAGCTCCCTCAGCTTAAGTGAGGCTACCCGAGCCTTTGAAGGGTCTCATCATGACTGTTTAAACAAAAACAAACCAGAAAGCTGGCTGCTTAAGAGGAGCATTCCCAGTGGAGTAAGTTGTCTGAAGTGACATTATTAAGAGAGGGACTGCATTGATTTCAGTGGTGCCACTCACCACGCAGTCAGTGCAGCTGACAAGAGTACACCTTCATCAAGTGCTTGCACACATTCCTCTTGTCAATAAACCCATTATAGGGATGGTACACAATGAGGCCACCCACGAGGTATAAGCCAGACTAATTTTCTGTTTGGTTATCTTCTTAAACTCCCTTAGCCCTTCATAAAGTCCCTGTCAGCATTTACATCTGTAACCTCTCTCTTGGAAAAGGTCATCAGCGAAAATCAAACAAAGCAAGTAAGGTAGCCAGTCCTGTGGGGTATGTCCTGATTCACACAGTCCTCATGCCAATTAAAATATGACTGCAGCAGCTGGCACCAAAAAATTGTCTTTATTAGCAGGAACGGGCTGGAAACATATTTTCCTTTCAGGTTTAGTTGTTGAGAAGGGGCTATCATCTTTGGAAGCCCAAAGATTACTCAAGGCCAGCATGGCTGTTTCACATAGCTATTTATTTTTCTCTCTTAAGAAGATCTTTCATTCTGCTAGACCTCAACAACGCACTGAGCTTCTCAGCCAAAATGCCAAGGCTCTAATGAATTCACGTATTTCCCCAAAGCAGAGATTTTTGTAGCATAGAACATGGCAGCTGCAGCAGCAGCAAAGAGACATTTAGGTCAGACCCCTAGCACAGGTCAGATCAGATTTCCATACACGACAAAGATGACCTTAGCTCCTAAGTGCTGCCTGAAAAATTCATAGCAAGTAACCTATGCCAGCACTCCACTGGAAAACATTAGGAAGCTCTGAAATACTCCAGCAGATGCAGATATTTTGTGGAGACAGAGAATTTACAGAGGCTACAGAGGAAGGCTTTGTCCCTGAACAGGAGGGGCTGAACAGGGATCTCCTTTTATTCTTGGTAACTACAACTTAATCTGCATTCCCCTACTGAAGGACTGCAATAAAACTCCATACAAAAAGAGGGCAATTAAGTCGCATTAAGTGCAAAGAGTCATAATTTGATAATGAGGCACTGATTTCAGCAATGTATGACACTGAGCACTTGCAGAAACCGAATCTGGTTGGCAATGCAGTGGCTGGACCACGCTGAAGCAATTCAGAGATGTTCATTAACTCTGCTCCATATGCCACCAACTCTCAGCGTGTTCCTGCTGGAGATGCTCTGAGGCTCAGAGCACACTGTGTTAATCTCTGCCATCTCACCCAAGACTGATCATACTTATTGTATGGGTTGGCAGCCATGGCTTCTGGCAATCCTAGGGAAATCAGGTGCTTGCTGAAGCTAACCACTAGGACTGAGTCTGGTACAGCTTTAAGGATCAATTAGGAGCAACGGCAGATAGACTTTACCCAACCCACCTGAAAAAACATGGGCTTGAACTACTGCCCACCCCACTCAGAGCAAAGGGTTGCCACACGAGGCCAAATGCCAACTCAGGTGGGTTAGGTCCTACCAGAAGCTGATGCTCTCAGCTGCTCTTTTAAACTCCTTCTCCAAAGGGCTGCCCACATCAACCACCTTTCACACACTGCAGCCAGCTCCCCTAAAAGTTCAGAATCTGATGACGCTCAAAAAAAAGGCTCAATTATTATTTTTTTAAAACAGTACTGCCTATGCCCCAGAAGAAATGCTGACCACAAAATAGAGCGAATGCTTTTTTTTCCTCACCGACAGAACTGTCTGTAGCAAAGATGTATCTCTAATGTTAAATTCCAAGTTGCAATCCCACGCCAACCAGAGGAGTTCTCGTTCTGTTGGGCTGTCGCCAGCAGGCGGCAGCAGCAGCCCAGCGAAGCGCTCCAGCAGCTGCTGCTGCAGCAACTGCTCCAAGCCCTTTCCCTCGGCCCTGTCCCCGGCTGTAGTTAAACTCAGTGTCGGGCTAATTGTGCAAAACAGGAAGAGCTGAGAGGGTTCTTTCAATTTAAATGAGGGAGTTCAAAGGTCTGCTCAAACCTAAGCAGCTCCCAAGAATCCTTGAGCCTTCACTTCCAACCCAGGGAATCCTGCTCTTTCCATGCATCACACCACAGCCAATCCTGCAAGCCTACTCCTCTTTGGGGTGTTTTGCTTCACAGAGGGAAGGATGTGGCCCTGAATCTCCCATTACCTGCAGGTGACTATTTTCTGCTGCCACAGGACACCATTATTTCTGGTTTGCAGTTTCATAGAATCACAGAATCAGCCAGGTTGGAAGAGACCTCCAAGCTCATCCAGAGTCCAACCTAGCACCCAGCCCTAGCCAATCAAGTAGACCATGGCACTAAATGTCTCATCCAGTTTTTCTTGAACACCTCCAAGGACGATGACTCCACCACCTCCCTGGGCAGCCCATTCCAATGCCAATCACTCTCTCTGGCAAGAACTTCCTCCTAACATCCAGCCTATACCTGTGTCCTGGCACAACTTGAGACTGCGTTCCCTCGTTCTGTTGCTGGTTGCCTGGGAGACTGACCCCCACCTGGCTACAACCTCCCTTCAGGTAGCTGTAGAGATCAATGAGGTCTGCCCAGAGCCTCCTCTTCTCCAGGCTAACTAACCCAGCTCCCTCAGCCTCTCCTCACAGGGCTCATGCTTCATGTAACTTTGGAAAGGATGCTCCATACCCTCAAGTAAAAGCACACAACACACTGCTAACTCCCCATCCAAATTCTTCATATGTGCTCCAAAACACACAGTATCTGGAACAGCAGGCAAGGAAGATGCTTGTTGATGACCTGCCCTTGGACAGAAACTAGATCAGATCAGATGCTTACCTTCCTCAGCTTTCAGTGAGCTTTCTCTCTGAGTTAGGAGCTGATGGTCTTCTTTTACCAACTACTTTACATTTAATCAAGAGGCAGAGGTGCTTTGGTGTATGGAAACTCCAGTGCAAACACAAGTATAGCTACAGCCATCCCACTGGGTTATGACACTGTAAATCCAAAAGCAGCCTGGCCTCATTCCAGGATACAGTTTCTGAGCCTCTCAGGCAGTTTAGTAAACATCATCTGTGTTGGATTTTAAATCTTCCAAACCAACCTGTAGAAAGGATATATTGCTAGGCACATTCATATATGATGGCCCATCCCCAGTCTGACCTCACCACTATGCCACTGGGACTCACAATAAGATAGGCAAAAATCAAGTAGGATGTTTCTGTTAAATGAGCTGGATCCATACCCACCTCTCTTTCCACACCAGCTCCTGAGGAGATGCCATGAACACCCAGGTCTCTGCAAGCTGAGTTAGAGAAAGGGTTTTACCAAAGCACCTACTGGTTCTTTCAAACCACTTGTTTAAGCCATAGACAATCTCTCTCCTGTGTGTTGTCTCACTTAAAAGATGTTAACCAGTTCAGATGCATGTAATAAACCATTAACCCCCACCAGCTCCACACAGCACAATAATCTAGAAGAGGACTCAAACCTTGGTCCTTGCCCCTCCTGCCTGAAGCCACCCACTTCCTCCAGGCACATGTTCTACACTGACTTTCCCTGCTATGGGAATTCAAGAGGAAACACTTAGCTCCTGTGTGCAGATTCTTAAGGCTGGCAAGCTACAGCAGCCAGTCCCACCCAGCTCCATCAGAAAGAACTGAATTAGCTTATTGGGAGGGAAAAAGAAGAAACCAGCTGCAAAAGGTGAAGCCATGTCTATTACTGAAGCATTAACACTTCACCAAAAGACTTATCCCAGGACTATGAAACAACAGGAGGAGGTGGAGGTGGAAGAAAAGGGAGGAGAGGGAATTCTATTTTCTGGACTTCCACCCATTGTTGTAGCCTTCTAAAAGCAAGCACATCCATCCTCAGGATGCAAAGGATTTATCTCTGGTAGGCAAAACCCATTCCCATCTTCTCAGAGGTGCAGCTGTTCAAATGCAAGTTACACAACAGGACTTTCTGAACCAAGTTCCCTTCACCTTTAAAAGCAGTTCCAGCATTGCCTGCAATTTCATTCGTAAAGCTAAATGATGACAAGATACATTCTTGCTTCTTCAGAATTTGAAGTGAGAAGTCAGAATCTGAAATTACCCACTGACTCCAGCTGCAATATGCTTGCTAGTTCACACTTTCACCCACACACTGGGAATGCAGTTCAGATATGACAACTTGAAAATTGCTTTTAATCACGACTAGTACACGGAGGGAGTCTTCTTCCCCTTCTTGTTGTCCTTACATCCCATAGGCAATGAAACCAAGGATGTGTAGAGAGTGAGAGGGCAGGTCGATTGCCTCCTGAAGGTACTCCAAAGCAACACACAGCTGAATGACAGGTGTCAAACTCCCCAAAACGAAACCAGAGAGGGCAAGAAACCCAAAGCAGCCTTTAATCTAGCCCCAGGCCTAATGCCACAGCTATTCACAGCATCCACTAATACCTCTGTGCCATTTCTAAGCCAGAGGACCTAACATTTCCCCTTTCAGCCGCTCAACTGGAAGCGAGGCGGTGCCAAAGAACCAGCTGGACCTGCACATGAAAGGAGCCCACAAGCAGGGCTTTGCTCTGTGCTCCAACTGGCAGCGTTTGCAAAGCTAAACCCAAAGTCAACCTGGGGTGCGCAGTGACACGGTAGCTCTGGTTCTCCAGAAAAGAAGCTATTTTTAAACTGCAGTAGCAATGTGAACTGCATAAATTAGCATAATTCCAGCCTTCACTGAGAGTTTGCAGCCGACTGTCTAACAGGCTACGAATGAGCACTCTGCGGCTTCCTTGCCTCTGCCACCAGAGTCAGCCACGCGCATCACAGAGCTTCCAAGCCCCTTCTGCAGGCCTTCTTCATGCTCCTCCTCTCCTCCTCCCCAGCACGCTGCTGCCAAAGCCTTGAGGTTTATTACAAACCTTCCTATGTAACTGGTGGTTATGTGGCTTCAGAATTGCAGGCTACCCTACCATTTTCTCCACTGGTGATGTTCTCCATGTGGGCAGATGGCATGGAAGTGGAGTGCAGATGGCAACTCACAGCCCACAGGCTCCTCGTTTTAATTTGGATTAGAGTATGCAGCTCTTGGATTCTCACCTTCTCTTTAAATTATTTCCAGCAATAAAGCATAAATTATTTCCAGCATAAAGCATTTTAGGAGGAAGTTCTTCACAGTGAGGGTGGCGAGACACTAGAACGGGTTTGCCCAGGGAGGTTGTGGCTGCTCCCTCTCTGGAGGTGTTCAAGGCCAGGGTGGATGAGGCCTTGAGCGACCTGTTCTAGTGGGAGGTGTCCCTGCCTATGGCACAGGGGGGTTGGAACTGGATGACCTTTGAGGTCTCTTCCAACCTAAACCATTCTATGATTCTATAAATTGCTGCTTACAGAAGGCATAGCCAACAGCAGTGGTGTGGGTTTGTAGCTGAGAATTTTCTCCTATAAGAAAACGGTAAAAATGCACCTTCTATCTTGACAAGTTGTATTAAAATCTATAAAATGATTAATGGGAAGGATTTCAAATCAAGCATCTCTTGCTTTGCTTCAAGTAGTACCTTAAGGAAAAAAAAAAAAAAATCAATGAGTAAAAAGCAGCTGACACAAACATGAAGGCTTAGGAGTCACAGAGTTAGCTATTTAAGGTAATTCCATGGCTCCAGGTATCACCTTACCTGAGCTGCTTGGAATTATAATGGGTTTATCTCTGCAGAACACCTGCAAGATAAGGCAGTTGCTGTTGGCAATCTGCAGCAGGCAACAATGAGGTGACTCTGTGTGAAGCTATGCTGATGGCCTGTGGGTCTTTAGGGCTCTCACACACTCATCACTGCATCCCCCCTGCCTTTGAAGGACTAAAACCCTTCCCAGCAGGAAGGCACAGCTCACAATGATGGTGTCCTGTCATTCTTTTGAGCTGTCACAGCAGGTTCAGTCAGGTGGAACAGCCTTTCCTAAGCTTTTGACCAGTTGGAAGTGTCCTAAAAACAGTGAGTTAAAAATACCTGCAGTGGAAAATAGCAAGGAATGAAATAAAAAGCATTAGAGGTCAAGTATGGACCCCTGGAAAGTTTGTATTAACCAAGAGAGAAGCATTATAGTAAGTAAACTTATCCCTTGGTTATGGAAAGAAGACAAAGAATCCCTGGAGGTATCCAAGCAAAGCCTGGATGGGGCACTTAGTGCTACTGGATAGGGCTGGGTGATAGGTTGGACTGGATGAGCTTGGAGGTCTCTTCCAACCTGGCCTATTCTATTCTATTCTAAACACCCAAGTAGCATGGCTGGGGGAGGAGTTAGCAGCTCTCAGTCAGCTCTCTCACACAGCCCAAGGGAAAAGCTGGCCAATTTGCTCTGGCTCCAGAAGCCTGGAGTCAGACTTGACAAACACAAACAGCATCCTTTGTTGGAAGCTATAACCTCCTGCCTGACAACCCATCCTAAACTACACTGTTCTACCTCAGCTGGAATGGAAACTCCTGAGCTGCCACACAGCACTTCTGTCTAGGTAAAGGCTGGACACATGTTGCTTACCCACACTGGCTGCCTTCAGGAGAAACCATCAGCACACCTTGCACTCGGGTGCCTGAAATTATTGGCACATGCACAGCAAAAGGCCTCAGCTGCTCAGGTGAGTTCCAGCTGGCACACACTACACCATCAAGGGTTTGGCTGTGTGGTACAGGGCCCTACTCTTCCACAGCATGCAGGCTTGCTGATCAGCTTACACGCCGACAACACGAGATGAAGTAATGGAATATTCCATCACCAAGGGCACTTCATCTTGGTGACATTTCAGGGCAGATGACTACAGGAGGTCATCTTCTTAGTAGTTTCCCTTTCCCAGCAATCATCACTTTTCACTGGGGGAGACCTGTCCCTCCTATTGTACCAATGTGACTCTCACGCCCTGGGCACCAGCACTGATGCCAGCCAAATCACTACATGACACTGTGTGACACAAAGGTAATGGAAAGGTTTAGCCTTCGGATGTCAACACTGAAGGATTTCTGTGCATCAGAAGAACCCAAGACAGACATTTTCTCTCCTACTTAACTAGCAATGGTCTTCAGCACTGACCACTCGGAACTGCTGCTTCATGAGAAATCTCATCTCAAGACATGACTTGAGAGAATACCAAGTTCCCAGAGGAAGAAAAATGCTCCATGATGAGCGCCTGAAGGCAGCCTTGGCTTTGTGAAGTCCACCTCCACGGCACCATGCCACACAGCTCACCCAGAGCTCTTTGGCACGTGGGGACCATCACCCATGGAAAAGGAAGGGAATTTTGGCAGGGGGTGAAGCACCAGGGCAGCACTTCTGACGCACTAAGAGTGACTCTGTCACACATCTGTTCCTCTGCGAGAAGCTGAACCTGCCTGTGACCAGGTCAGTTTTGAGAAGGGTTGGTATTAAAAGATTATGCTCCCTCCATCTCCTCACGGAGGCTGCACTAATTATTTCAGGGGAGCAAAGGAATTCTTTGATCCTCCAACTCTGCCTTCCCTGGTGAGGTGACTCTGGCTGCCTGCACAGAGCCCAGCGGAATGGCATGTCCTAATTCCCTAATTGTGGAATTAGCCCTCTCCAACCTTGAAATTTCACCCTAAGAAATTGAGTATGCAGTAATCCACATAATCCAGGCCTCTACACCTGTCCCTCTTCCAACTAATCTCACCATCCTTCCTCGTGTCACATGTTTAATTTAGAGTCCTATCTGCTAAGGTCAGTGTAAGTGGGCGCTCGGGATGTCGCCAGCAAGTACCTGTCACACAGCAGGACCAATTCTTCCCTTTGTGAACTCTCAGAGACACAGAAATATCAACAGGGAGCAAAGCCCTGCCCCGGCCACCCATAAACCATCTCCACAAAAGTGCTGGGAAGCAGTGGAGAGACAGCAGCAAGAAATAAATAAATAAGTGGAGTGTAGCCCTGGATAATGCGATCTGCTGGTATTAAGTTTTCTCCTGAAGGAGTTAAGCATATACCAGCTGCTCTGCATTAAACCGAGCTGGCATTTGAAACCATGCAAATTAGCTGAGCTGCCAGCATTTACCGGCACGGCAGGAAGGGATGCCTAGCGGTGGCCAAGCCAAGCCCTGCCATTTCAGCTGCTGTCAGGGGAGAAAGGAGGAGGGAGGATGTACCCAGTGATGCTGCAGCCACTCACAAGATGGTTTACGAGAGCCTCCTTCCACCACAGGTGGTGTTCACGCAACCGAGTGGTGCACAGGTGTATGCCAAGCCTGTTCAAAACCTATTTACAGAAGCTGCTAAGCGGCACTGCAGAATTCTCCAGAATTCAAGGATTTTCCAGCGCCACACTGACATTTTGCACCTCGCTTTGCTTGCTGCTGCACCGTAAGCACCGAGTGGATGTGAGGGGCCAGCGGCGCAGGAACGCTCATGGCCGCAGGAGGGGAGCCCAAGGTGGCATCGGTCTCCGGCACAACGCCTCACGCCAACAGGCATTCCTCTGGAGGTAAAAACCTGCCTTTGTCCAACCCACTGCCCTCTTCTGCTGAGGCTCAGACAGCTCAGGAGGCAGCACAGCACTGGACCTTACCCTGCTCACACTGCAGCCAGAAGATGAAGCTTCAGCACGAATCTGAAACTGCAAGAGCAGAGTGAAGGATCTGCGATGAAGGAATGCAGGAGCCTGGCAGGCTGGGGGGTTGATTGCAGGTTCTTTCATATGCCTTTTTCAGCCTCTTGGGGTTTATTTTTCTATAGTCTCTCTCTCTTTCTTTCTCTCTCTCTCTCTTTCTCTCTCTCTTTTTAACAAGTGCAAGTAACCTGCTCAACAAGACAAGGCTGGAACTGAGTTTTGTATTTAAAAATACAGCAGAGCCACCATACAATCCAACCTGCTACACCAAACCATTGGTGGGTATGGCCCACGGCAATTGTAGCCACAAATCATCCCAAGTGATCCCAGCCCTCCGAGGTAAAAAGGCTGGAGGGCTCCTACCTCTTACCGGGAACCGAACTGAAAAGCTCCACTGCTGCAGGGAGGAAAGTTTGTGTCCGACTGCTTGGAGACCGGATCCTAGCCAACCACTGCTCTTCCCTTTTGAAAAGCAGAAAGTGGCTTTGTTTTGTAAATTAAAGCAAGCTCACTACAATCGCCCTGGTGAGGTTATGTGGGGATAAATAAAAGACTGCTGCCTCCTTTCCAGCTTTTTGCCAGCTTTCCTTGGCACGTTACCTTGGAAGATCAGACCCCTGTGTGCTCCAGAGCCCATCCCAGAGGAATAAGATACATAAAAATACTCCTTCCCAAAATAATCTGTCCCAGTCAAGTCTGGAATATGTATGGCCATCCTGAGAAGCAGTCTGACCCATGGGTACTGAGGAAGAGATGAAAACCCCAGCCCTAAGCCACTGCACGGTTGACCTTAAAACACACGAGGACACTTCACAAGGTGTCCCAAATTAATTACATTTCGGTAAGACTCTTGGAAGTGGAGAATAATCCAGAAATTTATCAAGTTTATCACAGCAGACCAATCCACTGATTATTGTCTCCACCAGCTCTAGCCAAAGCTGCACACTGACCTCTGTGGAGGTGAATGTGTCCTCTCCATCTCTTCCAGGTCTTCAACCTCTCTCTCTCACATACACACACAGCGACACCATTCTCAAACTAAATTTCTCTGAGAAAATAGAGTTTTTCTTCAGGCTATATTGGATTTAAGGATGATTTTTTTTTTACTCCAAAAGGACATGACACAAATCTTTGTACCTTCTTCATCTTATGATGCTACACCTGACTGTCACCTATCTGCCAGAGGAAGCACATTTGCTAGACCCCTTGTACAAGCTAATTAGAAACTATTTCCTAGTAATTAATGTCTTAATCTGAGACACAAGCAAGATAGATACCACATGGAAAGAAACAGCCTTTTAAATACAGTCTGCTAAAAGTGCTCAGACCGAATCAGTTACCTGCAGTTTGTAACAGTAGACATGGCTTTTCCTAAAAGGAATTTGCTTCTAGAGATTCCAAATATCTCAAGACACACCAGTGTAAGAAATGTCACACAAGCTAGATCAGCAGCACAAAATCCCACCAGAGAGTTGGTGGAAGCCTCATCCTTGGAGGTTTTTAAGGCCAGGCTGGATGTGGCCCTGGGAAACCTGCCCTAGTGGAAAGTGTCTCTGCCCATGGCAGTGGGGTTGGAACTGGAGGATCCTGGAGCCCCCTCCAACCCTGACAATTCTGTGAGTCCATTCATTTTGTTCTACTAATGGGCAAGTAGAGGGGGGGTTTGGACTAGATGACCTTTGGAGGTCCCTTCCAATCCAAAGCACTCTATGATTCTATATAGAGAAGGATAACCTCCTGGTGAAAGTGTATTTTGCAATCCAGGAGTTAAGATTTTTTTTTTCCTTTCTTTTCTTTAGGTATTGTTTTCCCACACGTTGCTCCCAATTCTAAAACAACCCAAAAGTGAAATGAAAAATAATCCCAAGCATAACACACCTAAAAATAATGTCCAGAGCACACAAAAATAGGTGGAATCAGAATAAAACTTGAGATCTCAGCCTGGTTTAAAATAAGAGGTGGCCTCTTTTCTGAATTATTTTTAATAGCTGGTTTATTTGTTTTAAGCTTTAGCAGTTATTTCCGTGCCTATGCTTTGTAAAACTGAAGAAACCAAAAATGTTTCCACAAACTATTTCAGAAAAAAAACAATTTACAGATAAAATTAGAGGCATACAAGCAAGTGCCAAGCGTCTGACTGGATTCCAGTTCGTGGTGAATGGAAAACCAGCAACTTCCTGTTACAAAATGTACCAACAGATCATGCCTAATAATACACATCAAATCTGACCACTTATATACTTCAGATAGAAATGCTTCTAAAAATAGCAATCAGAGAGTTTATTTTTAGCCAGGTAAACCTCTCAGGAGAACCAGTCTGAGTCTGGTGGATTCTACAGTTTGCTGGGAGGAGGTGGTGGAGGGGGGGAATAATCAATTAATGGATTACATTTTAAGAGCATCTCTTGATTTATACCAGAATAACAAATAGAAAGTTTAGCCCCAGAGCTTGAAGAAGGCAAACAGAAAAAAATGGAACACAAAGCCTTCTATTAAAGGCTCAACTATTATTTTACTCAAAAATGTCTCTTCTTAAACAGTTCTTACAGTATTTATTTTGTGTGGCAAGTTTGGGAAACTCAAACAGAACTTGACTGAGTGAGTGACTGATTTCAGTTCCTCCTTAATTTCTTCCACTGGATTTAAATTTAAGTAGAATAGGTTTAGATTGGATCTTAGGAAGAAATTCTTCACTAGGAGGGTGACAAGACTGGAATGGATTGTCTGGAGAGGTTGTGGATGTCCCCTCTCTGGAGATCACAGGATGTTAGGGGTTGGAAGGAACCCAAGGAGATCATGGAGTCCCACCCCCAGAGATGTTCAAGGCCAGGTTGGATGGGCCGTTGAGTAGCTTGGGCTAGTTAAGAGGGGTCCCTGCCCATGGCAGGGAGGCTGGAGAAGATGATCTCTAAGGTCTCTTCCAGCCTAGAACATTCTATGATTCTATGGAATTAGATCTATCAAGTGGCAGTCATAGAGGCAGAAAGATTTATTGCTTCTCAGGTGAAGCCAATTTCAGTTCACACAAGCCTCCAGCAGAGGCTCCTAACAGAACTTAAAAACCATACATCTAGAAAGGGAGTTTCTGTGGAAGACAACACTGGGCAAACAAACCCAGGAAAGGCAAGAAGGAAGAGTCAAAAAGTTCTCCAAGACCTTCACCAGTGCAGCCACGGAGGCAGGGAGAAAGGCAGCAAGAAGAGCAATTAGATAATGAACCCATTTCTGGGTAGTGGACAGCTGGACCAAAATGTCCTGCTTGGGTGCTGCTGTACATCAAGTATCAGAGCAGAAGGTGACAAAACTTTGTTGGTAAAACAGGGATAAGGGCAGTGAGAGTGCTTCCCAACAAAGCAGCATTTTATGGAGCCAGGAGCAGTTTCAAGGGCAGGGGAGAACACATGGACACCATATGCGGGAGCATTTTGAACTGATTAACAAGTAGCAGCAAAGGAGAAAGATTATCTAATAGTCAGGGGACTAGAAGTAATTTTCTATAGCACTGCAGACTTCCTGACCTTGGGGAAGTTTCTTTGTGCTTTAGCCTTTCATTGATAAAATGAGAACAATATCCCTGCCTTGAAAGACTGCTCTTAGGTTAAGTACATTAAAATTTGGGAGCCCTTTAGATGTTACCTATTAGCAGAGATCAGAGACATAGCATGGAAAATAAATTACATTGGAAGCAGGAAAAAAGGTCACATTAAATGAGTGCTTCAAAAACACTGCCGGGGACTGCAGAGTGAATTCAACAGCAGCATGATTAGCTCCACCAGAACTCTGGAAATCTCATCCCAGGCAGTTCAACAGTGAAGGTACTTCACTTGGGAAGGAAGACCAGAGGGCTGGAGCACCTCTGCTATGAGGACAGGCTGAGAGAGTTGGGGCTCTGCAGCCTAGAGAAAAGAAGGCTTCCAGGAGACCTTAGAGTAGCCTTCCAATATCCGGAACAACCCCCAGCAACTTAATGTTTATTAGTTTGTATCTATAGACATATCAAAACCACTGTCATCATAAACAGGGGTAGAATTCAGCAATTCAATAGCCTCTGATTGCTTACAGGATGCCAACAAAATATAATCCACCAGAAGAGAGAGCAAAGGGTTTTACCATAGGAGTATAGAGGCAAGCTCATTGATACTAATCTGCACTGGCTTGGGTGACTCTATATTCTGACAGCCTGAATCTGTAGGTCTTCTTAATTTTTCCCAGCTCTTCAGGAAAATCATAGAGTCACAGAATTAACCAGTTTGGAAAAGACCCATCCTAAAGATGACCTGCTCTGGTTTCTCCCAAGGTTACCAAAAGCTATCTGTTATGGTTAACTTATCACTATCACTGACCATGTTCCTCATCGTTTCTTTTCTAATTAGCTCAGCAGTGGCAGCAAGACCAAATTTGACACCACCAAGGGCACTCATGCAATGGCACTGAAACCAGCTGATGTTCATCTGAATTAAATGTGGTCCAGACAAAGATTTGCTTAATTGCTCTCCCTTCTGCAAGTTGGTTCTGCAGCAGAAGTGTGAAGCCCAGTCTCATGCTAACGCATGTGAGAAGGGAAGGCACAATTCTTCTCCGATATGCTTTATTAACCTTTCTCTCTGTGAAGCTTCACATTAGCAAGAGAGTGATATAGAGTTATAAATTACTTCTGATAAAGTTAATTAAAGCATAGAAAAGTAATTACTAATATCTGAACTGCATGGCTTGGTTTGGATGGCTGATGGCATAGGAAGAGGGCAGTCCCTGGGAGATCTCAAGTCACATGTGGCTCATCAAAGAGTTGGTGTCAGCCCAACTTCCAAGTGTGGCAAAGCACTGGAGCAACCTATTTAAGTGATTTGTGAGTGGCTAGAGCACACCTGACTGAAAACATCACTGCTGGCAAAGCTCAGGGAGATGATAGGAGTTTAAATTAAACAATAACATGGCCACAGAATGGAACAGCATCTTCCCTCTTGCAGCCTGCATGAGGAATTCTGCCTTGCCCACGGACTTCTAACGGGCATTGACTTCTGCCTGAAATAATGAATGTGAATTTAGTAGCCCAGTGCCTAGCACTTCGAGCTAGTAAACTCCCCACGCTGCCTATGAGAGAGCTCTGTCTTTGCTATCTACTCCACGGAAGTCTCTCTGGTAACAAAGTTAAATATTTCCAAAACAATGCTCTCTAAAGGCGGGTGCAATTTACTGCTGGTGTTTTCAAACCAGACAACGCAAGCAGCAGTGCAACAGCAGGATACTGTTGTGGGCAACACGGGGAATTTAATGTGGAAAAATGAATGGAGAGTGCCTATCAGTGACAATAAAACAGGAACGATGCTGCCATGATTCATCAACCCAAGATTTCCATGTGGCGTTTGCAGTGAGCTTGGTGCTGAAATCCACAGACCTTCCTTTGGCAAGTGCCTCTGAAATACTCTGAAGAATGCTTTTTATAAATTGCACAGCATCTTAAATAACACATTGCCCTTATACGGCCTCGAGGCACAAAACCTCCAGTTACTGTAAAACTCAGCTTACACATATAAAACCCTATCAAGAAGAACAAAAACTAATCAAAACATCGAAGAGTTTCCTCCACTAGCACACTTCTCAAGTGGGACACCTGGATTTTCAGCTGTCTTTAAAGAATGAGTACCTTAATGAACATCATCTTCAATGTCCGTGTTCTACAAAGAGTCAGGGTCAAGGGAGGTATCAGCTGGCAACAAAAACACTCATGAATCTAGCAGGGGTGGGCAAGTGGCCTGTAGCATTCTAAACCAGCATAAGATGATGACCATGAGTCTTCACACTGTGACTGACTTCTGGTCTTTGCACTCGAGACAGCCTCTTCTCCAGAGTAATCAGTGAACAAAGTGCAGGGGAAAAGGCATACACAAGTCCAAAGTGCAAGTCCATATACACCACCATGGGAGAGAAAAGTCATATGCACACACAACCTTCCTGGGCAACCCCTTCCAGTGTCTCACCACCCTCACTGCAAAGAACTTCCTCCTAACATCCAGTTTCAATCTCCCCTCTGCCAGTTTAAACCCATTCCTCCTCATCCTGTCATTGCAAGACTTTGTCAATACTCCCTCCCCAGCCCTCCTGTAGGCCCTTTTAGATACTGGAAGGCCACTCCAAGGTCTCCTGGAAGCCTTCTCTTCTCCAGGCTGCAAAGCCCCCACTCTTTCAGCCTGCCCTCAGAGCAGAGCTGCTGCAGCCCTCTCAGCATCTTCGTGGCCCTCCTCTGGACTGGCTCCAACAGTTCCATGTCCTTGTGCTGGGGGCTCCAGAACTGCACACAGTGCTCCAGGTGGGGTGTGAGGAGAGCAGAGCAAAGGGGCAGAATCCCCTCCCTTGCCCTGCTGCCCACAGCTGCTCTTGCTGCAGCCCAGCACACAGTTGCTGTCTGGTCAGCACTCACACCACAGGCTCATGCTGAGCTTTTTATTACCCCAGATCCCCAGGTCCTATTCCCCATCCAGCCTGGAGTTGTGCTTGGGATTGTGCCCACCCAGGTGCAGGACCTTGCTGAATGCCAGGAGGTTGGCCTGGGCACACCTCTCCAGCCTGTCCAGGTCCCTCTGGATGGATCCTTGCCCTCTACCAAGTAGACTGTGCCACACAGCTTGGTGCCATCTGCAAACTTGCTGAGGGTGCACTCAAGTCCTCTGTCCATGTCCCTGACAAAGATGTTAAACAGCACTGGTGCCAGCATTGATCCCTGAGGGGTGCCACTTGGCACTAGTCTCCAGGCAGACATTGTGCCCTTGACTGTATGTTTCACCTCTCCCAGTTTCATCTCTTTCTCAGTAAGCAGATGTCCTAAAAGTGAGGTTAAGCTGCTCCCTGTCTCTATTCTGCACATGCGACTGAATTTTGTGTTGTCTAGTGCAGAGAGGACCAATTGCAACGGGATTAAGAGCAACTCCTAAAATACTCCCAGAACATCCTGTGGCTTGTTGGTTATGAAACCCTTCAGAGATATGATAGGAGTTTAAATTCCCTGCTGTTGACACAGAAGCTGAACTCAGATAGCCCACTCTGACTGAATGCTCTACCCACTAAGCACTGAACAAAAGCAATTCTTCTCTGCCACTTGTGTTGGAAGTGCCCTGATAGCACCTTGGGGGCTGATAGAAATAGCTTCGGCCTCCCACTCTAAGAGATGGTTTGGGGCTGCAAATTTCAAGCTCAGCTTCAGCAAGGAACATAGCACAAGTTCAACAGGCTTTGGTCATTCTATTTCTTTGGGGCTTCTTGAATTCAAGCACCACAATCTCTTCTTAACTCTCTCTCCACCCACACAAAAGGATATTATGTCCTTCTCCACGGGCTGCAAGCTGCATGTGGGGACCAAGATCTATAAATAGGTATCAAAACATTTGGTATTGCCCCAACTTGTGGATCTAAACTCAAAATGTCACCATATGGAAGAAATTTTGCTCCCTCACAGGAGACAGCAGTGGCTGCACAGTGAAGTGGCAAGTGCCACCTTGGTGCTGAAGATGAAATATCCAGAGGAGCAAGTGATCACTGCCACAGGGCATGGCTACTATCCTTGAGACATTTGGCCCTACTACAGCGTGCACCACTCAACCCTACCAGGCTTATTTCCAGAAACCCCCTGAAAGCACCTGAACACAGCTGAGGGCTTTCCAAGATCAGCTGCTGCCATACTATCCAGCTGCTGTCAATCCATCCTGCTCCTCCTTCCTTGGGAGGGACCATGGAAAAAGAACAGTGCCCTTGATACAACCAATCTGGAAAATTCTCCCTTCTGATACAGACCAACCTTCCAAATTACTACCTTGAATGGCAAAACCCTGCCTGCTTATGTGGGCAGAGGGATCAAAGCTGGATCAATAAGAATAACAAAAAAGGACTGTGTTTATTCAAGATAATGGACAGTAAAACAAACCTCACTGCTTCACACCTTAAAAGGTGCTGGGCATGTACTCAGACTGCTACCCAAATGGGGATACAGAGAATGACAAAGCTTAGGATTTCTCCTGCTGCTGACATCATTCAAAGTCCAAAAAATTGACCTGAAATTCCTCTGGCCAAAATTATTCCCTGTTTTAATTTAACAGCTTAGCATGAAGACCCTTTCATCATCAGGACATTGAAAAACCCCAGGGTTTATTCCACACGTGTAAGGGTTAAAACCACCATAGTATTCCCTCTACTGCTGCAAGCAGCTACGGCTGGGCAGGATCTCCTATTATAATATGTGCTACAATGACAAAATATCTACAAATAAGAACCACTTTTGTAGGAATACAAAATCTCTGTGTGAGACCAAGGCGTGTCGGAGAGAAAGAGCAGCATTTAATGAGACGCTGCTGACATTTCACAATCACAAGGACGGACGCCGGCACAAGGGGGAAAAAGGAGTACTTGTTTCTCCTTTAAGAACAAGACGTGATGCAGCACAGGTCAGTCTGTCTGCTGCCACCACCCTGCCACCAGTATTTGTCTGTCTCCTTTTCCTGCTCCCAGTCCCTCAGGAGCTGCTACAGTCACAGCTGTCTGGCCCGAGCAGCCCCATACGTCACCCTGCCCTCCAGCAGTGAAAGTGCAGCACGTCCTAAAATCCAGGACACGGGGCCAGACCTGCCCAACCAGTAGTCACACTTGCTTTAAGGGAACAGGGTTACGAGGCCACGGATTTCAGAATCTAGAGCACAGGCACCACCCATTCTGCCTTGAGGAAGGAAAGAGCAGAAAACAGAAGCAGTATCTGCCATGATGTCCCTGTGCCAGAAGCACAACGGCATCGCCTTCTGCTGGGCTCAGACCGCGGCAGAAGCATCTCGCAGTGTGCACATTAGTCGCCAAAAGGCACCAGGCTGCTACAGAGCCATCCTTGCGCACCACTGACGAACTGCCTGCGGCAGCGCAGCCCGGAGTACACTGGCACACGGGCTGGGGGGCGCTGGCCGCACACCGGGGCAGTGAGCACTTGTGGGGCAGCGAACACCGGCGGGGCAACGAGCACTTGTGGGGCAGCGAACACCGGCGGGGCAGCGAGCACTTGTGGGGCAGGGCAGCGAGCACTTGTGGGGCAGGGCAGCGCCAGCCGTGCTGCAGGCAGCGCTGTGCCGACAGCAATGAAAGGAGCTGAAGCTCCTTCCACACGGAGGAAGCAGCGTATATAAACATGGTTTATAAACTGACCAACACAAAACGCCTGTGGCTGCTGAGCTGCGTTTGTGATGCCATGCGCACAGAGCGCTAAACCAGACAGCTGCCCCGGAGTACTCGTTCCCTCCAGGACCCGTGGAATCCAGCAGCACTGAGGACGGCAGGCACGCCGTGATTTAGCACCGGGCACTGCCTCCCATTCACTCCCCACACCACTACAACTACCAAGCGATCCGCTGCTCCGGCGCACTACATGACCAAACACAAACCCATCTGTGACAGCCAGGGGTCTGACCACATCCCAGGCACATAACCCGGCCACCACAATTAGCACCTGCAGAAACAACACAAAGAATACACTGCACAAACAGCATCTCTACCACCTCCCTTCTCTAAGCCCCCCAAACTCAAAGGCAACGGAGAAGGGGCACAGTCAAGCAGCGCACACAGCACCATCCCTCCCCACCTCAGCACCAGCTCCACCACGCTGCCAAAACCGAAGAATCCCCCCTCGGTCACACACACCACGGTGCAGAACGTAACATCTGTCTGCAGCGGTGGGATGTTTCAGTGCACACACCTCCACCCTCCCTTCTCACCGCAGCTGCCACCAGCCATCTCCCCCAGAAAGCCTGCCGCACACATTCCACATGGGAATAAATCCTCCATACACCTCCCCAGCACTTGGCGCCTTCTAACCTGGGTGTCAAATCCATTCTCTACCGGGCTACTCTTCCTTGGCAGGAGTCCGTCTCCTGAGTTTTCTTGTCCATTAGGAGATTTGAGAGGAATCTGGCTGGAATACAATGGCTTCGTCACCTCCACCTTGTTCCCAAACTTCAGGTAACAGGGCTGTGGGATGGTCCTGGCCGTTGGGACGTGCAGGATCGGAGCAGCGCTGTGTACGGGTTTAGGTAGTCCCGATTTCATTTTGGAGGCTACCAGGATGGCTGGCATTTTCTCTTTCTGCTTTCCTAACACGTTTCTGTCAGCAGCAGCAACAGCAGAGACAGCAGGCAGGGAGAGAAAAAGGACGTGGTGGGGAAAGCTGCTCTACACTGTAAGAGTCTCTTTCACTGCAGGGATCTCCAAAACCGGCTTAGACAAGAAAAGCAGCAATAAAAATGATAATAATTGTTTTTTTTAAATGAAAGAACAGAAGCACACCACCACACACCACTTGCAGTCTCAAGGATCTCCTGCCTTTATGCCAGCTGTCCACCTGTTTCCTCTAATTTTATTTTCAGTTCTTCACCACTGTCCTCCTTCCTATCTCTGCTGTTATTTTAAGTTGCTCCTTCCTTTCTCTGGCTGACTCCTGAAATGTTCTTCCCTGGAAACGTGAGACTTTCACTCCATTATCTTGTCACTGCATCTCCAAAGTGAGGCAGCCTTTGGGAAGGAGAAGGAAAAAAAAAACCAAAACCTGCTGCTGCATATGCTTCCCCTTCCGCATGCACTGGGAGAGCCAGCGAGTGAGCGAGCAAGCAGGATTTCCAGCTTAAGATGTCTTTCTTCAGTCTTAGCCAAGAAGCAGATGTAGCTCAGTGTGTTAATGACTGATGCCCTTGGATACGAGCCTTAGAGAATCAAGCTTCTTAAGCCTTAATAGCTGTGAACAGGACAACGATGCTGGAGCTGAAGGAGAAACGTTCACTGACAGCAAATTTAAACAAAAACCTGCCAGTGGCCACAAAATTTCCCGGCTCCCCCAGTGCTGACCATGAAAATCTGGAGGAAAAAAATAACATAAAATAACAATTAAAAAAAAATAATTAAACCGTTTCAGCTGTCAGACGGAAGGGAAAGCAGCAGCCACCTCATTTCCCCCCTCCGGCAGTGGAGCGGCGGGTTCCCGCCCGGCGCATCCCGCTCCTCTCCCGGGCAGCCCGGGGCGGGGTGATGGGGGCGGCCCGGGCGGGAGGCGGCGGCTGCTGCTTTGCCGGTAGAGTGCAGGCAGGGCGGCGCTCCGATTGGNAAAAGGAAATAAATAAATAAAGTAAAGAAAAGGCTTTTTCTCCGCAGGGGGAGGAGCGGCTGCGAGTCCTGCGGCGGGCAGGGATCGGGGCTGCACCGCGGGGCCCCGGTGGGGTGGCCCGAGGGAGGCAGCGAGGATCCGGGAGCTGTGCGGGGGGAAGGTCAGCGCTGGCTGCCGCTTGAAATTTAAACCAAATCAAACCAAACAAAAGCGTTTTCAAATAAAAACACCTGGAGATGACTCATTGTTCGCTGCCGTTCAGGAAAACTCCCGCTGCCAGCATCAACTGGAATGTGAGTAAGCGGTGAGTAACCAGCCGGGTTACAGCCACCCTTAGCTCTGAGGAGCCTTCGGAGTCACAGCTTCCTCCTCACGCTGCTCTGCAGTTGCCATGATCCGTTACAGCCGTCATTCCTGCTAAGCATTACCCACCGCAGAGCTGCACATGCCCCTGCCTCTGCCCAAGGAGCATCATCCGGGACAATCTCTAGAGTTATCAGCATGGAAGCTAAGGAACCAGGAGATGCTTTTAGACTCCCTAAGGGGCAGTGCCGTTCTGGATTGCAGGTGCCTTCAGGATTAGGTAGCAGAATTAGGATAGCATGCTAAAAGCAGAGGAGACTTTCTCACCAGATCCTCCTGTGGACGTCATCTTAAATGCCTTACCCAGGGTTACAAAGTAAGTAGCAGAACTGGCAACTCCCTGGTACTAACTTGAAGAGGCTAATTTCTGCTGTTAGTGATAGTACCTGCTTCCACCCCCAGTCTCATCATCCATCCAGGTGAGAGAGATCTTCTAGAGTTTACCCCCCATCATAACACCAACACAGTGTCAGTTTAAACACAATTGTGTAGAAGATTTCCAAGCCTTGATGAAGAAAGATTTACTTCATGAAAGGACTGGCAGCCATGGGAGCAGAAACGTGCCCAATGCTGCAATACCATCTCCATTGTTCAGCACTGAAACCCCTGCCTTGTTAGCTGGAAGAACGTTGGGCTGAAGAACCAAACACTTGAAAAAGGTCCAAGTCTGAAAACAAGGCTAATTTTAGGTCTGTAATAAAATACAGCAATGTTTAAAAGCTATTAGATGATCTAATTGACAGCTTTATGTTCTGTTCTTCACTTACACATTTTATGAGGTTCAGGCCACCGATCCCAACACACCAAACTTGCCAGTTTGTGTTGTTCTGTTTTCATCTTGGAGAGCCAGCCAGGCTACAGGGCACCAGAACTGACACCAACCTCACTCGAGCAAAATTAAAAGATTCCTTTCTTTGCTCCCATAACAGTTATTGGATCTGATCCTGTGATGATGGTGGAGTGAATACTCCACAGCTACAGGAAACTCACTCTTGGCATGCAGTGCTGCCCACTCAAGTGAAGATGATGCCTTCTGAACATACTCAGTCAGGGCTTCTGACAGATGTTTTGCCAGATCAGTGTCATGGATCTCTTCTTTACCAAGGCTGAACGTGAACCTACCTGCTGGAGGGCAACACAGGAGAAAGGGCCCAGGAGCCAGCAATGTGACCTTCTGGCCAAGAAGGCCAAGGGCATCCTGGCATGGATTAGAAGGGCAGTGGTCAGTAGGTCCAGAGAGGTCCTCTTCCCCCTCTACTCCGCCCTGGTGAGGCCACATCTGGGATATTTTGTCCAGTTCTGGGCCACTCAGTTCAAGAAGGACCTCAGGGAGCTGCTTGAAAGAGTCCTATGCAGAGCCACCAGGCTGCTGCAGGTAGTGGAACACCTCCTTGTGAGGCCAGGCTGAGGGAAATGAGGCTGGGAGCAGAGGAGCCTGAGGGCTGCTCTCATTCATGGTTCTAAAGATGTGCAGGGCAGCATCAGGAGGACAGAGCCAGGCTCTGCTTAGGAATGTCCAGTGACAGGCCAAGGGGCAGTATGGGCAAGCTGGAGCAGAGGAGGTGCCATGGGAACAGAAGGGAAAACTTTTTCCCAGTGAGGGTGCTGGAGCCCTGGAGCAGGCTGCCCAGAGAAGGTTGCGGAGTCTCCTTCTCTGGAGACATTCAAAAGCTGCCAGGATGTGTTCCTGTGTGACCTGCCCTGGGTGATTCTGCTCTGGCAGAGGGGTTGGACTGGATGATACTTTGAGGTTGTTCCCAACCCCTAAGATTCTGTGATCCCCAAAACAAACCCAATCAAACAGAACAAAACCCAGAGTCGACTGCTCTTGAGCAGATGATCTTTATGAATGAGATGAATGTTTCTGGAGCAGCAAATCTGTGAAGCTGCCTTCATTGCTCACACACCAGCAATTAACTGAAGAGTGTCTCTAGACCCAAGTGGAAAGCAAATACCTAGATGGATTGCATGTGGGCACTGCAAGTAAAATTAAAAGCTTTATGAAATGTAGCGAAGGACTGGAGAACCAGACCTTCCTTTCAACTTGTGGTTAATATCCATCCTCAAGGAAGCCAAATGTTACATTAGTGTAAGTGGAAAAACTATGTAGAATTATTGTATCAATTAGAGCACCTCGTTAACTGGTCTGCTGATTCAGAACTGCTGATGGAACTGAACTGGAGGCTGGAAAACACCTTGATCAATGTTCTCCTTGTCCCCTTGTCTTGTGGGCATTGCAGATGTATCTGAGATCTCCCAGAGCATCATTTTAAGCCGAGATGAATATTCCTAAAATGTCACCATGTAGTGTGACTATCAGAAGGCTTAATTGCTCTTACAAAACCTCCCTTGTCAAACATCACCAGTGCCAGGCAGCCAGCTGTCCTATAGACCGTGGGCACATTCAGCCTTGGCACAGCTCCATCGACTTAAGTGAAGTTATGACAGGAATAAATACAGGCCTATTTTTGGTGCTGCAGGCGTTCTGCACATCCATCTTCTGTCCAATATTCACAGATTGCCTCGGATTGGAAGGGACCCTTGAAGGTCAACTTGTTCAACCCCCCCTGCAGTCAGCAGGGACCCCGAGATCAGGGGTCTGCCCAGGGCCACATCAAAGCTGATATTGAATGTCTCCAGAGACAGAGCCTCAATCACATCCCTGCGCAACCTGTTCCAGCAAGCTCACCACTCTCACCATGCACAACTTCCTCCTGAAGTCCAATCTAAATCTTCCCTGCTCCAGTTCCCCTTGTTGCCCTCTTCCTGTCACCACAGGCCCTTCTATACAGTCCCTCCCCAGCCTTTCTATAGGTTCCCCCTTTCAAACATTGAGTATGCAAATGCCTGATCTCATCTACAGATTTATGATACCATTTCATGAAAGAAAAAACAGAAGAGATGTAAGTAGGATCAAGCTTCCTCATTTTTTCCTGTTGTGTTCCCAACAGCAGAGGTTAGAAAAGAGGAGTGTGGGTAGAAGCATTATATAAGTTGGCATCCTCTCACCACTGCAATTACAATCTGTACATGTGAGTTCTTTATATAGAACAGAGTTTGGTTCTGTTCCCAGTTCTTTTCACAGAAATCTTGTCTGCACTACACTAATTCTGATCTAAAAAATCCCTTTTGTAACCCCCTGACACATTTCCAATTCTTATTGGGTTTAATTCCACCTCATTCTATAACAGTGTCTTGTTTTAACAAACACACGAGCTACCACCTGGCCAAGAACAGCAGCTAGAGGCTTTCAGAAGACACACAGAAATTTCCACCAGCCATGCTACTGACACAGGCAGGCACTCGGGCATGGTGGTACAAAATGGCACCACTTTAAATGAGCATCTTCTGAACAATGCCTGTACTCCAGCCACTTGTTGCACCAGAACTCCTCATGGGTTTGCAATTAAAGCAAGGGCAGTAGGAGCTGGCATCACAACTGCACTGAAATACTTCCCCCACCTTGTTCCAGACTGATGGATTTCTCCTTGGACTGTGTGGCAAATTTACAATCATCCACCTCACAGAAACATGGTGGTTCTAAGGGGCCTTGAAAGATCATCTGGTTCAAGTCACCCCCAAACAGAGCAGGATCACTGAGGGCAGATCGCAGAGGAACACATCCAGGTAGGTTTTGAATGTCTCCAGAGAAGGCAACTCCACAAACTCCAACAGTGCTTTACTGAAAAGCTACCTGATACAACAAATGCATCTTTAATTTCATTATGTCTCCATCACTTTTGGTCTGTAGCCATATCAGTTTCTCAGAATCGAACAAAAGTTGGGCTCAGTTGGCTGGAGACAGACATACTGGCAGGTTCTGTGACTGGCTTCGAGAAGGTTCATCTCTCTGACTTTGCACTGTAGAGCTCATTCCTCAGACTTGAACTCATCAGCAAGAGGAGTGAAAGAGATGAGGAACACAACGGTTCATATCAATGAATGCTTTCTGCAGTGGTGCAGGATTTAGATGCACATTGGATGTCCCTACTGTAGTCGTAGCAGTAACTGCTGTTAGACAGAGACATAATCTTTGTGCTCCTACCACACCAGTTTTGTCATGCCAAACTACAGCTCACCTCAACTTCCATATGACTGTGACCCTAAGAAGAGACATCTCTTTTCCGTGCCATGAACAGCACCTGGAATAAATATTCCAATTCCATTTGAGAAGGATCCCTGCAAATCACATCTTCCTGACAGATGTGCATCTGAGGATTCTCAAGCTGTCCCTGTGCCCTTTGCTTCCAGAAGGTGCCAGCTCCTGTATTGTTTTATGCCTGCTTTGACATTGCCTATGGCTTTCTGTATTTAGAAAAGCAAAGCAAACATCTGTGACTAATGAGAATAGCACAGAAGGAAGGCAACGATGATCCAAACACCACAAACCACTCCTGCCTTCAAGAACCATCAAGTTAAGATGAAATACGAAGAAGAGGACCTAAAAAACTGCTCTCTTCCCTGTGCTGCCATTCTCCTACCCCCTCAAGATGTGGCAAGGAAAAAGAAGCCACTACTGAGCAAGCTAACAATCTCATCATCAGGTAGTCACCTTCTGTAACCTTCCTGTCCCTTACTGGCACATCTCTAATATGCCTGCTCCATCATCTGACACAGCTGTCAGCACCTAAAGGTAGAATCCATCTGAGGAGTGGATTGGAGGGAAAGGCTGTATTTCAAAGCCTTTTTATTCATCTGGATCTGCTTAATCATTCCAAACCAGCCTCAGCTGTCACCAATCTCTCCCACATCAGCAGTTTTGAACAAACACAAATTGGCCAGATTATCATTAAGCAACTTCAGCTATTTTGTAAAGAGCAAAGTGTCTCTATTCAAACTAAATGGTGAGTCAGATTTTCACCTGCTCCAAATCAATGAGGTTTCTCTACAGCATACATCAGGATCTGACTTCCAAATTAGAAGTCTTTACCAAAACCTTCCATAGACAGCTATTGCAATCCTGTCTCCAATTAGCTCCCTCCCATTCGTACACTCCATTATCCTTTATCTCCCTTCCGTCCATGCATATCAGCAACCAACTTGTATGAAAGAGGTCCTCCTCTAGACTTGAGCTCACGCATCCAGTTGAGCCACTGATGCACAGTGCAGCTCTGGAGCCATGCAAGCAGGGCTCGTGGTGCTCACCAGCTGCCAGCTCTATCAGAGAACAACAAATATCACCCCACACTCGCAGGCTTTGCCAAGGACACTTGACAACCAGACTCTGCAGGCAGCCACCCTTCCCCAGAAGCCAAAAAAAAGACACCACTCCCAGCAGGCAACCATTCAGGAGCAGGTCAGTGCTGGAGGTCACCTGCAATGCACTGTATCATGTCACAATGATTAACTGCACTGTTACCAACAGCAGCTATTTCTGAACGTGTCAGCAGAGAGGCACCAACAAACTGCCCCTCCTTGTCCAGCGTGACACAAGAGGAAACACAAAGTGCTGAAGGCAATGCCCCGGTAGGAATGCTGCTGCCTCCCTGATAGAAAGATTGTCCTGGTTTGATCACACAATTACAGAGTGTTACAGGTCGGGAGGGAGCTCCACAGACCATCCAGTCCAACCCCCCTACCAGAGCAGAATCACCCAGGGCAGGTCACACAGGAACACATCCTGGCAGCTTTTGATAATGTCTCCAGAGAAGGAGACCCCGCAACCTTCTCTGGGCAGCCTGCTCCAGGGCTCCAGCACCTTCACTGGGAAAAAGCTTTCCCTTCTGTTCCCATGGCACCTCCTCTGCTCCAGCTTGCCCCTACTGGCCCTTGGCCTGTCATCGGACATCCCTAAGCAGAGCCTGGCTCTGTCCTCCTGACGCTGCCCTGCGCATCTTTAGAACCATGAATGAGAGCAGCCCTCAGGCTCCTCTGCTCCCAGCCTCATCTCCCTCAGCCTGGCCTCACAGGGAGATGTTCCACTGCCTGCAGCAGCCTGGTGGCTCTGCATAGGACTCTTTCAAGTAGTTCCCTGAGGTCCTTCTTGAACTGAGTGGCCCAGAACTGGACATAATATCCCAGATATGGCCTCACCAGGGCAGAGTAGAGGAGGAAGAGGACCTCTCTGGACCTACTGACCACAGCCCTTCTAATCCATGCCAGGATACCCTTGGCCTTCTTGGCCACAGGGCAAGAAATAAAGCACATCCTTAGGAGCTAACATTTGGAGTAAACTACTGGGGTCCTACTGAAATTCTTCAGTCAAACATTTCAACCAAACATCCTCAGATTTGCATACAGAGAGCTCGTCAGCCTTCAGATCAAATCCCAAGACCATTCTTGAGAGTGAACACCCAAAGAAGTCAATCTGCCACCTCCATTTCCCAAGCGATGCTCAATCACAAGGCAACTCAAGGAGGATTGCCCCACAAGCTGCAGGCAGGCAGCAGAAAGCAGTGATGCCTTCCTGTTTTTAAAAATCACCTCTGTGCTGGAGGGAGTGGTTTGCCTAAGCCTGACAAGCACCAGAAACCAGAAAGCTTCCAAGCTCTCTTTGCAAGGAAACACCCGAGGAGCAATTGCTGCTCAGTATCCCCACTAAGCTGCCACCCAAAAGTCAGCTCAGGTGCTGCAGGGCCACCAGGCAGCCTCAGGCATGGCAGTGCCAAGCTCTCTCTCTCATGTGTCCTTGTTTCCTTTGTTCTCTCATCTCCCATTAGCAAACTGACAACTAAACTCTCCTACTGATTTAATATTGGGTTTTTTTTCCTGACTTCTGCAGTATCCACCACCCAAAAATGACATTAAAAAAATAGAAAACAAAAAACAACCAACTGGACATTGTCCCAACAGATTGTTTCATACCAAAACAGAGGAGGCTCCCAGTGTGGTGATTCAGGACATGTTTGTTGCCTTAAACAGCTTTAGTATTTCAACAGTTCATCAATTTTACTTTTCCAGGGTGACAGGATATTATTCCCTCCTAAGGTTTCCTGCCACCCTGACCTTTACCCATGATGCTACAGTGACTCACACTGTTTAAAATTACAGAATAATGACCTGGCAGCATTGCTTTTACCTTACACACTCCATCATGATTTTGGATGAGGCTGCTCTCTGCATTTGCAGTGTTTTTGGGAGGGTGTCAGTGTCAAAACACCACCCCAAGGGAGATCTGGCTGGTGTTTATCACCCAAAACCAAGGAACAAACAGAAGGCACAGTACTGAGAAACTCCTATTTCCTCTTGCTAGGTTAGCAGTAAGATCTTTGTAGTACACTCCCTTGACTTTCAGATACACATAATTCAGTGCTGGTCTCCCCAGCACAAGGACACAGAGCTGCTGAAGTGAGTCCAGGAGGCCACAAAGATGATCCAAGGGCTGGGATCCAAGGCCACAAAGAGCATCCAAGGGCTCTGCTGCAAGGAGAGGCAGGAGGAGCTGGGGATGTTCAGCCCTGGGAGGACAAGGGACAACAGCCACAAACTGCACCAGGAGATTCAGACTGGCTGCAAGGAGAACCTTTCACTACAAGGACAGTCAGGCAGTAGCACAGGGTGCCCAGAGAGGTTATGCAGGCTCTGCCCTTGGACATCTTCAAGGCCCAGTTGGATGAAGCCTTGAGTAATGTGATCTGACCTCATAGCTGTCCCTGCTCTAAGGTTAGACTGGAAATCTTCTGAGAGCCCTTCCAACTCCAGTGACTCATGAATAAGAAAAAAAGTAAACCAAACTATGAAATAATATCCATTAGGGCTCCCTGGAAGAACCTAAAGTCAGAATCAGCTATGAACAATAATTTGGTGCCACACAAGAAAATGCTTAGGCAGGAGGCCCAGTAAAAGATACCAGCAGGTCAAATTCTATGAAGGAAACTGCAGCACATGTTTTAAGTTGGATTTATCTTTCAGTTCTTCCACATGTCACAAACAAATGTGTTCTCACTTGGAATTTTGTGAGCAGATGCTTACACTTGCAACCTACATTAGGCAAGCCTACAGTAATGGCTATTTGGACACAAGACATAAGGCACAATGCACTTTTTCACCCTAGGGTTGGACTCTATGATCTCCTTGGGTCCCTTCCAACCCCTAACATCCTGTGATCCTGTGTTCGTGAGCCACAGCACCAGGACACCCCCGGAGGTTCCTTTGCTACCCACTGCATTCTTGGTAATGTTCTGGAAGCATCCTGATGCCATCTGCAGAGGGCAGGTAAGGAGTTGGCATAACAAAAGGCAGGAAGCACAGAAGCATCTGCCACTGATTGGCGGCCACAAAAAGGCTGGCAAAGAGGCAGTGAGATACTGCAGCTCACACCCAAGGAGTCTGCCACATCCATGTGAGAGGTGAGGAGAACATATGGGGGGTGCACATTAAAAAGGCAGCCACTGGGGAGTGTGGCAACAGCCAGCTGGGAGGCAAGAAAGCTGAACACACGTGAAGTACACTCTGAGACAGACTTTCAGCAACAGAAATTAGTATTTGATAAACAATATCACAGCAAAACCTTTGAAGTGCATCATTCTGCAGCAGCAGTGTGTACACAAAGGAGAAAGGAAATCTGCTGTCAATAACTTGTGCAGTTAGTGGCAGGGAGCTGTTCCTGTCTTTTGCCAATTACAGACTCAGAGTTAAGTGGCATATTAAGTCACCTGGTGCAATTCTGGACCACCTGATGTTAGAAGAGCAACTCGAGGATGAGCAGCTACTGCTAATGATCAGAACTCAAACGCTGAAATAGCACTGCTCACTTCGAAGGGGGAGATGATTCTCTGCTGCAGGCTTAACTTTCCATTGCTCTCCCCTGCCAACAGCTATCACTTGCTGTCTGGGGATTCCTGGACCCAACCTTTGCACAAAGAAATGCAGTCACACAGAAAACCTTTCAAAACATCTTGGGTCACCCTTCTGGGGCTTTCAAAATAAAGTCCTTTATTCTTGGCTAATTACTTTTTTGAGTCCCTCTGCACAGATGCAAAAATATTTGTGTTTCTGCTTTGTCTTCTCTCCTTCATCTGCAGACAGCCCTGCCCCCTTTCCAAAACCATCATCTTCCTACCATGAGGTTAGGAAAAAAAGTTTTCTCTGCAAAGTCTTCCTGCTAGTCCAGCAGTCAAAAATTACAACTATGTGTGCATATGCAGACATAGGATGAGCTGAATAAAAACGTGGTGATGTCTCCTTTGGCCTGAGAGACCCAGAGCAGCCCTTGTGCACCACAGCCACAGGGCCGACAGGGTTTGCAGCACAGCAGCACCGAGCCAGCCCCAGCCTCCCCTACACTGTGCTGAACCAGCGCTTCCCATTGAGAAGAGTAATTAGCACAGCCTACAAAAACAGGAGCAATGGCAAATACCAGAGCCTTAACCTTGCATTAGCAAAGATCAACCAGAACGCTGCACAGAGAGTCTACCACCAGCACTTGAGTGCTGCGGGAGGCAGCACTGTGCCTGCACCACTCCTGCTGCTCATGGCAAGCTTCACACCCCAGGAGAGAATAATCCCATCTAGGACCACCTCTGTTTAACATCTTTATTGATGACCTTGATTCAGGCACAGAGAGTGTCAGCAGTAAGGGTGCAGGTGACACCGAGTTAGGTGGCAGTGTTGATTTGAATGAAGGTAGAAAGGCTCTGCAAAGGGACTTGGGTAGGCTTAGATCAATGGGCCAGCATTAATGGGATGAGTTTCAACGAGGCCAAATACCAGGTCCTGTGCTTGGGTCACAACAACCCCAAGTAACCCTACAGGCTTGGGACAGCATGACTGGAAAGCTGCTGGCAGAAAGGGACAAGAGTTGTAATTGACAGGAGCCGAACGTGAGCCAGCAGTGTGCCCAAGCCACGCTGGGCTAAGCCCCACACGCTTGTCCCTCCCTGGGAAGGGAGCAGGTGGAAGGCAGCTCTCACAGAACACTTCACCAGCCCAGCTGGGCTGGGCACCCAGCACTGCAGCCACCAGCCAGGCAGGGCGTGCTACAGCCACCGCCACAGGCTTCACCACGGCTCCTGCCAGCAGCTGACAGCCAAGGCTTTGCCACACCTTCCTACCGTGCCACTTGCAATGGGTCACCGAACCTCTGCCCCAGTCTCAGCAGCAGCCAGGCCTGCTCCACGTGCCAGCCTGGTGTCTCGTCAGCCAGGCTTGGCAGCCTCTGCTGGCACAGGCTCTCTGAGCAGCAAGCAGGCAGGGGGAACAAACAGCAGATGGCTTTCCCTATCTCCACAGCAGTTTAATCACCCTGGGCTTGACGACACTGACGAGCTCCATGCCAGCCACGCTGCAAGGTGAGCGAGCTGCTCTCCTCCAAGGGCAGCCCTTGCCACCGGCCAGGGTCTGCAGCCAGCACGCAAGCTACACTTACTCAGCTTGGACTTCCACAGGTGAACAGAGCAAGACAGACCCCACCAGTTCAGGAAAAGGGCAGGGGGAGTCGTGACACTGGAAGTCATGAGCGTGGGATGCGTGTGCGGCGCTGCCGCCAAGCTCCCCTGCAAACACAGCCGAGCTGGCCTGGCAGCTTGGCAAACACCTTGAGCAGGGCTGCCCAAAATAGAAACAAGTGAAAGGAGTTGCTGCTTTGGAAAAGGATTTCTGCGTTTTCTTTTCATGAACTGCAAAAGCAGATAAAAATATCTTCAGAGCGTCCAGGGCGAGCTGACAGCTGTGGTAACAGGAGGCCTCAGACATGGAGATGTTACCAGAGGAGATTTTGTTCCAAGAGAGAAGTGATCAGTGCAGTTAGTGCCTAAGGCCAGGCTCCTCCTCGTTAGGGGGACACGGAGATGCCTCTACCAGCACATGGACAAACCCAAAGGAAGGCAAAGGCAGCAACTGCTCTCCCAGCAAAGAACAGAGGCTAGCAAATGTGACATCCTTTACCAGCCTCACCTGCAATTAGGAAACGTACCAGAAAGTTTAAATGAGTCATGCTGTGGGCTCCTTAGCAAGGCAAAACTAAAAAAGCCAAAGCAGCACAGCTGATTTTGTGTTTCCCAAAGGGTACAGCTAACATCAGCTCTCCAGCAGAGTCTACAAAGGTTCTTTGGCATTTCTGGGAACTGAGATGCCTGGGTCCAGCAGCAGTTACACAAAACAGCTCTAATGAGTTCCAAACCTGCAGCAATCACGACAGGAGAACAGGTGCAAGTGGAGATAGTCAAAGTTCAACAAATGGAAAAGACAAAAACACTGGGAAAAAATAACCACACCAGTGGGATGTGTAAGCAAGCTAACGGAGAGCTGAAATAAACAAAGCATAATAAATAATTATACAGATAAATATATAGAAAGTACTCTAAAATAACAGCTCTCTCTTTTGATGTGAATATCTGTTTTGATTGCATGTTTATGGCACAACCCAGTCCCAGACAGATCAGATGAAAAGTGGGGAGAGTCAGGCAGATAATGTTGGGAGAAGGAAGAAGTCCAGGAAGGTCCTGTTTATCTTTTGCTTTTTACTGTCACTATTTTGATTCCCTGCTCCATAAACAGGAGGGTGAGGGAACTCTACTGCTGTGTGCAACTTTGGAAACAGCTCTGTTCCTCTGATGCAGAACCTCCCCAAAATATTCATCCTCCTTTCCACATTATGCTTCACCACCTGGAGTCAAAACAGAAACGGCAGCAGCTGCCCAGGTGTCTGCGCCTGGGCACACACACACAAATCTTTGCGCAGCAGAGATGTGTTAGGAGGAGATAATTACAGCAAATAAAAGGCATCTCTGAACGTAACAATGTGGAAGCAAATGCAATTGCTGAGGACACCAGCTGCAAACAGTGCTCAGAAACAAAGAACCAGCCACATCAGAGCAAGCTTTCATACTTGTGCAAAATAAGGAACTGAGTCAGGGAAAGGGTAGAGCCGGGGAGCACAAAGAAAGATCACAAGTCAGGGCTGGGCACTGTCCCAGCAGGCCCATATTTCAGCTCCCTCTTTGCTCGCTATTCTTCCCACTCAGGGTTTAAGCAGGGCACCAAAGCTGGTTAGTAGTCTGTAACCAAGACCGTTAGGGCTCTTGAGTTCAACCTGAAGACACACTTGGCAAAACCTAGCGAGGCAGCAGCAACCACCCCCTCGGAGCCATCAAAGCATTGCTTTGTAGGCTGGCGGTAGGTAAACGGTCCCTTTGTGCCAAGGGGCCTGCAAGAGGGCTCACACCAGAGAAAACATTATCTGACACACTATAAATACATGAAAATAAGATTAGAGGCAACTAGCCTGCCCTGTCAATACACCCACGCACTCTCTGCTCAGATTTTGAGCTCACTAGGGACTCAGAAGCAAGAGTGGCACTGCCAAGCCTCCTACTTGTTGGCATTTCCTGGCCACTTCTGTTACCCAAAGAGTGTCCTCGTCCTCACCTGACTTCTCTTTGGCCATCAGATAGAGAACCAAGCACCCTCAGTCTTTTGTGAACCCAGGCAGAGCAGGACAGCTCATCTACTGTCCTTGCATAGCTCTGTGGCACAGCAGCACATGGCATCAGTATTGACACTAACACAAAACTAAGGGGTTGACTGCACTGAAAATTCAGCGCAGTCTTTTGTCAGTGTTGGCTCCTGCCCTACTCCATACTATTAATCTTAAGCATTTTGTAAGATAGTTGTCTGCATTCATTAGTTGCAGCAAGTAAGAAGCGCAGTGAGTGGGAGAAAAATAACCATTTCTGACACTACTCAGGGTTTGGATATTTGACAGACTTCTTTCTCAGTGCTTATTTCTCATTCGTGTGGTCTGCAGGTGCCGTAGTCATGAACCAAGATTCCAGACTGGTGCCAGTTACAAAGCAGCTGCTACGACATGCAAGAGATGTGCAAGGACAGACTGCAAAACGTGACTGCTAGCCACAGAGCTCTCCATGGGTCAAGAACAGCCTCCTGAAAGAAAAGCAGATGATGTCAGCTTGCCTCACAGTCACGACTGGGCTGGGCACTCTCAAGAGCTAGGGGTAAATGTCTTTCCCCTGGGACATTTTAAAATACATGCAACAGGAGACAAAATCCTTGAGCAGTAACTTCCAGATCTGAATAAGGATGTGCAGAAAATCCAAGTCAAGACCTTTGTGCTATCATTATTTTTTTAGGCCAGTCCCTGGCAGCACCTCCCAAGGATGACTCAGTATCTGCAGAGTAACTGTTCTCAGAGATGTCCTTCATGACACGCTGCAAGTCCAGAGTGATGGGGTGGCAGAACCCTGCCATTCTTTGCATCTCTAATGAAAGGCCTACTGAAATTCCTGGAATATGGTGACCAGAAAGGTTTAGTTGCTGCCACCCTTGAGCAGCACCAAGTAGCCCAAGGTGACAGTGAAAGGGAAGGAGGTGGCAATGCCATGACCACACTGCATGCCCATGGATCAGCCACCTGTGCAGAGCAGGGGTGGAAGGCTACACCCTTCCAAGGGACATTCCTGGCACGTCACATACACTTCCATGCACACTCCCACTCCTAGATAGCCTCCAAACATCCCTTCCAACATAAATTCTCTTAGATTATTCATAATTAAGGCATACAGACCAAATCTTTGCCTCCGAGTCAGGAGGGCAACACATTATCCTCTTGCAAAGGGCAGAGAAAAGGGAGAAAGGTCAAGTGACACTCCCGACAGAAAAATAACCACAATGAAGTATTCCTGTTCCAACAGCAAGTCACCTGAGCATTCAACATACCAACCATGAGTTTGTTCTGCTGACAGCTCTGTGTTTACACCTGCTGCTTTTCCTCACCCCGGGTCTGGCAGGCAGCAAAAGCAGGAATGGAACTCAGCTCTGAGCAGGGAGGCACAGGAGAGAAGCACAGTGCCAGCAGAGTCACCACCAATGGCACAGGCAGGCTAAGAGCTAACATTTCCAGCCTGGTGAAGACTAAGCTCCCACGTTGAGATTTGTGTCTTCATAGAATGGCTTGGATTGGAAGGGACCTCAGAGATCTACTTCAATTTCCCCATTGTGGGCAGGGACACCTCTCAAATAGACTCAGCTGCTCAAGGCCTCAACCTGGCTTTGAACACCCCCAGAGAGGAGGCAGCCACAGACTTCCTGGGTCAGCCTGTTCCAGAATTTCTTCCTAAGATCCTGTCTAACCCTTCTCTGTCTCAGCCCCTAGATACCCTCATGAAAATCTCTCTGCAGCCTTCCTGAAGGATCCCTTCAGGTATTGGAAGGCAGCTCTCAGGTCTCCTACAAGCCTTCTCCTCTCCAGGCTGCACACTCCCAGCTCCCTCAGCCTGTCCTCATAGCAGAGGTTCTCCAGCCCTTGGATCACCTTTGTGGCCTCCTCTGTACTCATATTTCCGTGCCCTTCTAAGAGCCAAGGTGGCAGCAGAACTGGACATAGTATTTGAAGTTGGGGTCTCACAGGAGCAGAATATTTTGTAGTTTGCTTTCAACTTGGAAGGTGTCACTGGGGCTGCCTGCAGCAAGACAGCAAGCTCCCAGCAGCATAAGCATTCAGCAGTCACTGCTGAAGCCCAGCCCAGAAAGGCAAGGGCCTTTTTGCTTGCCTGCTTGCTTTTAACACTGAGTATACATCCCTCACATCCCAGAAACCATCATTTTCTTATCAAGATCTACAAGAAGAAAAATTAATAACAATCTGCACATCTGCCCTATCTCATGACGCTGACTCACAGGCAGAAGTGACACAGTGGAAAGACTGACAAAGTCATTGGGACCTGCTGTGTGCCCCATCCCTAATGCATGCATGAACCACAGCTTCCCACAAGCCAGGCCCTGATTTACTGCATTTCACAGCAAGCCGCAGGCAGGCAAAGGAAAAGTCACTGCTGCCCTAACCTGAGACAGCCTGAGCTGGGATCTGCAGTGGTGCAGCCTCTGCCCCTCCACCTCGGCTACAGCACCAGGGCTCAGCCCTGCAGTCACCTCCCTCTGCTGCTCCCACCACGAGTCACAGCCCAGATCCACCCAAATGTGCCCTGCTCTTCTGTCGGCTGCTGGAGTGGCTGAGTTGCTCCTTTTCCACCACATCTGCTGCTGTCTTTGTCCCAGGTCTGAAAGTGTCCTTGCCTCACTGTCTCACCACGTCAGCCCGGGCAGAGCTGCTGCTGCTGCAGCTTCTGGCACTCTTTAATGCTGCAGAAGCGAGGGAGGGGGCTCAGAAGAAGGCAGTGAGCAGAGCTTTATGGGCAAGGGCACTGCCTGCTAAACAACTCCACCAGACTGAAAAAAGTCAAACCTCACTAAGAGCAGGATACTCCTCCCAGGATGTTACAAGCAAATACTAATGGCTCTGGTAAATGTAATCATTAATCCCCTATGCCAGGCTTTGGGAAGGGAGGCAAGTCCTGGCTGTCACAGGATCTCAGCAGACTACAGTAGGGAGAGGCAAGCAGCACAAATGAATCTGATGGTGAGTGACAAGGCTCTGATTCACATCTGAGGCTGACATCTAGCTATAACATCAGGTAAGTGCAGCATTGGCACCGGGGCATCCAAGGGATGAGATATTGTGCAGGACTGCTGCTTCTCTCTCTCAAAGGCAAAAGGTGTTTTAAAAAAGAAACCAAGAATCAAAGGTCCAAGAATCCAGACCATCATGCTCTGTTTTCTAACTATGCTTTTAACCCAAATGTTATGCTGAGGAACAGCCTCACATCACTGAAATGACCAGAAATGGCACCACTGATGAGCACACTCAGACCTCAAGCCCCACAGTTCTGCACCAGAGCACCCAGGTTTGTCTTCTCCCACCTCTAGTCCCTTGCTCTTCCTCTTTAATCCCCAGCTAAGTCTCTGATCCTCATGCCATGCTGTCATCGAATGGCACCAGGCTGGGCCAGCATTTCTTTTCTGTCTGTGCCTGCAGCAATACAAATTGCACCTTTAAAGGCTTCATCACCATTTGTCTGTTCTTTTCTCAAGGCGTCTTAGCCAGGCTTTTTGAAAGCAAATAGGCTTCCCAGTTTCACTTCCCAGCAGACACGAGTAGCAAAGCGATTCAAGCATCAGGCTGCAAACACTGCAAGGAAACATTTTGATACCAGTGGTTTTTGCACCAAAGCAGCAAGAACCAGCATGGAACACATTTATTGACAGAGTCTGGCATGAAGTGAGCCTTCCCTTTGCCGTGCTCACTGCAGCCCATGCGTGTTGGAGCTGGCCTGCTGTTTACACTGCTCTCAGCAGGTATCTCACACAGCCTCTGCTGAGATGCTGGCTGATCTCGCGTCCCATGGCATAGTGGTTGCTCTGCAAGTTACCACTCCCATCGATGCAGCAGAACGGAACCTCTGCCAGCCCTTCCTGCAAGGCTTCTCCTTCCTCTGACAGCCACACCAGAAAAGCTTCCCCTCCTGGCACACTTCATCCCGGGGAAGAGCAATGCTCTGCTTTCTACAGCTTCACAGAGAATGCTTCCTCAGTATTAAAGTAATACCTATGCCACTGTCAATAGCCATCTGGGGACATCAGATGGAGGTTGGCACATGGCACCTTCCTATCAGCAATGTACACAGTCCATAGAAAACCCACAAGAGATACAAGTCTGGCCAAAAGCAGAGAGGGCCTCTGCTAAGATGACAGGACAAGGAGCTTAAGCCTATGTATTGGAAGATGAGAAGGCTATGGGGGGGATCTTCTTGCACTGAATAAGTACCTTAAGGGGGATCACAAGGATCTGGGAGATGGATAAATTTGACCTAAGCAGGGACAGAAAAACATGTGGACAATCCCAAGCTTAAAAATAAAAAGTAAATTTACGTTAAGCCAAACTGTGGGGATTTAACTGAGGTGGTCTGCTACCTGCTCAGGTGGAATATGTTCTCCAGGAGACCTCTGCAGCATATAAATAATGCAAGAGACAAGAAAATCAAAACAGATGCTTGGATACCAGGGCTAACTATGGACATGCATGGGATTAGATGCTTAAACTCCATCATTTTGCTTATGCACAGGGCTTATGTTTAGCAGCAGTAAGAAATACCCTTTTCTCAGGCTGCTCCAGGGAGCAACTTCACTGAGATGGAGAGAAAAAAAGCAAATACAGTTTTGATAAACAGGTGATGGGGAATATTTTGCCCAGCACCCAAGGGCAGAGAATAATTCCTAACACATCTACAGACAGGCCAAGGACCATTACTGCTTTCTAAAATGACAGAATGGGAGAGCAAGAAGTTAAAAATCTAACCTAAGGTGCACAGGACACTCTCCTGCTTCTTGACCTTTGCAGCTACCTCTGCACTTGGGGCCCTGTGCAAAAATCCTGCAGTGCTGTTCCCAACATACTCTAAAAAGTCAGAGCAGCTCAGCTTAAGTGCTTGAAATTCAGGATTTCCTCTTAGAAAGAAGACAGAGCAGAGGAGAACTTGTATCAGGCATTTCCCAGGGGCTGGGATTCAATCACCTAGAAGTTCCTCTATTTCTCTTTTACTGGCAAGTTTTTATGTGACCAAAAGAACACATCTCAAAGGGAACAGATGGAATTGGGGTGGTAAGATTTCATGCAAAAACACCTCATATCAAAAAAGCCAAACTCAAATCATGTCTGTAAAAATAAAAACAAACCAAAAACACAGAAAGTGAGGCCAGTATAAACTGGTACCAAATTTAGTCAGGCCTTAGGTTCACTGTCCTGAACACAACCATGGCTGAAGCACAGGGAAGCCACTCTAAGAGCACCACAGAGAACCTCCATCCACCTTGCCACCAGCACAGTCAGGGCTCAGCTGCCATGGAGGCCTGCCCCTCTGAAAGCCACAAATGCTCCTGCCTCAAACCAACAGACTCCAAGGACAGGAAATGAATGGGGTAAAGGAGAAGGCTATGGGGTGGACCTTAGCAACATCTACAAATATCTGAGGGGTGGGTGTCAGGGTAAAGGTGCCAGGCTCTCTTTGGTGGTGCCCAGCGATAGGATAAGGAACAATGGATACGAGCTGGAACACAGGAGGTTCCATCTCAACACGGTGAGGGTGACAAAGCCCTGGAGCAGGCTGCCTACAGAGGTTCTGGAGACTTTCAAAACCCACCTGGATGTGGTTCCTGGGCAGCCTGCCCTGGATCATCCTGCTCTGGCAGAGGGGTTGGACCGGATGATCCCTTCCAACCTCCACCATTCTCCAAACCACTCCTGCTCTTGGCTTAAACGCACCTAGCAAATGTTCTTTAATTCATTTGTACTGATCTGTAAAGGCCCAGCCTGTGCTGGTAAGCAGAAGAAATTCTTAAGCCTAGCATTTAACTCCAACGGGCTGACAAATGTTACAAGCCACATAGAGAGCAACTCTTTGGATACCCTTCTTGAGGGAAGCTCCTGCCAGCTGCCCAAAGCTGGTGTTTTGTTTTTGGTGGAGTGGGAGTTTCACAGTTTGCACCTGCTGAGATGACCTCTGGATTTGCTGCTGTGGTTCTATCTCAGGTGCCTCGACCTTCCCGCACCAAGCAGGAAGCCCTTGTCAATACAATGCTGTTTGAGCAGTGGCCCAGCTAGCCTGTGCTATGTCTAGATAATTCAGCCTAATGAGGGATTATTTCCTGTGTTTGTGGCTGAAAATACCCAAAGACACTCTGGGATTGTGTGGTGATAAAAACTGAGCTATATTAAGCCTTAATTTGAAGCCATTAATTTTCAATAGCGAGTAGCAGGGAGAATCACTCCTGCCCACATCTCCCCAAAATCACTGAGGTTTGTGTCTGAGCCAAGTGAAAAACAAATACAGGTTTTCTGAGTTTGGGGCTGACAGGTAGTGGAGTTCAGAGGATGTAGCAAAACTATCTACATGTTAAAATGCAGAGAGGAATCTAAAGCAATGGACTTGTGCCTATGCTTGGTTACAGTCTAATGGGAGTTCTGCTTTTCATAGAATGGTCTGGCTTGGAAGGGACCTCAGTGGAAGTGTCTGGACCAAAACTAATCCTGCCCATAACACACAACAGCAAAGCTCAGTCCAAACAGGAGATAAGGGTCAAATCTCAGGCAAAACTTAGCAGCAGCTCCTCAGTGGTTTCAAGAGAGAGGCTGCTGGAGAGCCTGTGGAAGCAGCAGTATGTCGAAGGAGTGACACTCTGCTGGCTGCGAGGTGAGGGACAGAGTTCCCTGGCTCCACCAGAAGAAGCCCAACTCAAATCTGAGCCAACAGATTATTGCGATATTAATAAACACCACAAGGTAATTCCTTTTCCAATTCCAGAATGCAGGCCACAGGCTTAGTCCTCCACCTCTCCAGCATTTCCTGTGGGTGGCTATGGATGGCTGATTTGCTCACCAGCAACTAAATCAAGGCTACAGCTATATGCTGCAGACTGTAGTGTATTTATACCCTTTGGGATCTAACAGGGAACTCTCTCTCCATAGAGAAGAAACATTGATGCCCACGGTGTGTGAAGAAGAAAGGTCTTCCTGTACAAACAAGCCTGTCTGTTCCAGCTGAAGGAAACCAAGAGTGGCAGTGCAGCACATCCAGGAGCTCTCAGCCTGCTGTCAGCCTCGCCAGGGAGACAACACAGCAAAAGCAAACGATCATTTTGTTTGTGCATTCATGCACAGAAGACATTTTGTTGCCATCATGCTTTCCCTTTTTATAGCACCAGCATTTAGATATGCAGATTATGAAAGCCAAGCCAAATACTGCAGTTATGCTCAGATCACAGACCCCCTCCAACTGCCTTGCAGAGCAAGAAGCCTGCCAACCATTCCTGGCTGCACTGCCCTTCGCTCAGACAATGAAGGAAACAGAGCTGCACCAGGTGTGGGTAAAAGCCATGCACCCAGGCTCTGCAGTGCCATCTGAACACTGCTACTGTGCCACTTCTCTGTGCCACTTATGCTGTTTTTCAGGCTTGTATGAGCATGGTAAGATCTTCAGGCCTGCTCAGAAAGCAGAGAGAATCTGATGGCCTGACCCACAGGCAAGCAGCCAGGTAGCCCTACTGAAAAAGATAAGGCTTGCTTGAGGAGAGCCCCACAGGTCAACCAAGAGACAAAAACTGCACAGCCCAGGCACACCTATGATTTCATCTCACCTACCATCAGCTAAAAAAAGCCCCATGCACACTTCTTCCCATGTTTTTGTCTGACACAACTACTTCCAGCTGCACAAGGCATTTGTTCTGACACCTTCCCTGCGGCTTCTACACATCATTCTCCACTTGCTATTTCCAAGGCAACCCCACACTAGGATTTCAGTGCTTTGAAGGGACATGCAGGGTTCAGTCATTCAAGGCAGACTGAGCTGCTCTGCAATCCTCCTGGTGCTGAAGGAGTACACAAGTGTGAAAAGCAGAACAGTGTTACAGTATAAAAGAAGAAAAATAGGTCTTATTGTACTTGCAAGCACAACAAGAGATACCTGAGCTGTCTGAAGGCTGCTTTAGTCCAGCAGTTAGCTTGACAAAAGATCACCTTGCATGTAACAAAAAATCCACGTAGGACACAGGCTATGCACAGAAAGAATGACTATGATGTGCTGAAAGCCAGGACCAGCTACAGCTCCCTTTGCCATCAAAGGGGAGAAAAGCACTGCTACAGCATACTTCAGCTCTTCCCACAGCATGCACCTAAAATAGTTCAGGTGAATCACATCCTGAAAATGCTTATTTCTGTTCCTCAGCTAAAAAAGGAGCCTAAAGCAATCGGTTCAAATGTATATGTCTACACTGCAAAGGGCTCTAAATAAAGACGAATAAATTTCTCATTAAGAGAGAGTCTACAGAGTCACAGAAAGTGCCTTCAAAATCACTCTGTGATGAGCTACCTGGGGAAATTCCTGCCTCAAGACTGGAAATGGGGTACATTTCTTCTGATTATAAAAAATAGCTATCCAGCTCCCCCCTCACCTGTTTAGAAACATGAAGCTATCTCAGTATGACTGCACAAAAAGGGCAGCTGCCAACGCGATGACCTCTAATTCCACCAAAGGGAATGTCCCACAGTGAAGTTCCCATTTCCACTCTCCTAAAATGAATAGCAAACAGGAGTCTTAAAAGAGAAAAATGAAACAACATTCTGGAAAGCTACTGGCTATTTCTTCAAGACAAATTCAGTTCTGAAGGCAGAAGTGTCCACTTCACAGTGAATACTGACTGATGGAAGGTTTAGAAGGGAGTGATGCCCACCTTCAAGCACTTAGCTCTACAGTGAGGACAACATAGGCAAAGGGAACCTTGCTGCTGCTTGTGCTTCATGTTCAATCCAGTTTCCAAGCCTGAGGACTATAAAAAGCCTTCAATTTCCTAAGTACTAGCACAGAGAGGAACAGATTTAGTCTGGACATATAGGAACAACTTCTTTACCATAGGGATGCTGGAACATTGCAACCAGTTGCCCAAAGAAGTAGTTGAGTTCTCATCCCTGGAGCTATTCAAGGTGAGACTGGAGAAGGCTGTGAGCAAACTGTTCTAGTGGAGGATGTCCCTGCTGGCTGCAGGGGGGTTGGACTGGATGAGCTTTGGAGGTCCCTTCCAACACATTCTATGAATTGTACTGTATTCTATGTATTAAAGCATCCTACTTAGAATAAAAACCCCTCCCCTCAACTGACTGCACTTGCTTGGGTTAATACTCAGCAGCTCAGCTTCTTTCCGTTACTTCTTGGATTCTAAAACCACTTCCTGTAGTTCAAAAGTAAACAACTATTCAGGAAGGCTGTTGAGAGAGAAACTGAACTGGAAAGATCAGAGAGGCAGGCGGTGGGTTCCTGAGCTCACCAGCAGAGCAGTGAGTCAGCACTGGGCACTTTCATTACCATGTCATGCTGCACCAGGGGAAAGCATCCAGCCTCTGAGATCAAAAGCATTAACCTCCCAGTGATGAAGGGCCACCAGCAGCCTTCTGACAAGCCAGCCAGCCTACAGATACTGAGTCAGGCTTGCTAACGGACTCTGAGCAGCCCAGACATCTGCTCAAATCTCTTCCCTTCTAAGGACCTGCCTCACCTTAAGCAGCTTGCTTTATGTTTTTCCTAACTCAAGGGAGGAAGGAAAGGGTGGAAGAAGCTTTCAATCGCTCCAAACAATAGATTGGGAACTGACCAGCATATCTTCAATTTTACCAGTTATAAATGATGTCACACACAAGCAAAGTCTAGCTCTGGCACTGCAGCATCTGACAGAGCAGAGAGGGACATTTTGCTGGACTACACAGTCAGAGCTTGGGGAACCTTAGCAGAGTTCAGTCACATCATAGAAAGTCTTTATTCCCAGGAATGCTCAGGCAGAGGCTGGCAGGACAGCACACCAGCACTAAGCAAGGACACCAAGGTGAGGTTTCCCTGACACCATTTGCACACACTACAAAGCAACAGGCTCCTGTAGCTATTCTGAGCTATTCCAAATCCAGCCTGTCGTGGGCTGCTTGTAGAAACCACTGCCAACCACCCCTTAACTATGAGAGCCTCTGTCGTGGCAGACCATGATTTTGGGCAAAGCCATGACTACAGCTGCTCTGCAGGGGGCTAGAGTGCAATGCAGGGATGGAGGAAGAGTGCCCAGCACTCAGCCACGCAGCATTTCGAAGCACCAACAAACTTCCACCTTGAGCAGACATTGCCCATTCACTCCAAGCTGCTTTCTGTTTCCTTGGGGACAAGGAAAAAGCAGACCCTGCCAGCTTTATCTCCACTCGTGAATCACAGCCCCAATCTTTTCTAGTCTCCTTGACTACAGCTAAATAAAACAGGGCCAGGCTCATTGGCTGGCCTTAGGTGCCTGAAATAACGCTGGGACTGCACTGCACCCACTAAGCTTTACAGCAGAGCATTTAGGGATGTGCATTTCTTCCCCTGGGCTGTGGCACGAAGGGCATCGAGGGGTGCCTGAGCTTTCAAAAGGCATCGAGGTAGTGCTAGAGAACAGTGCAGGACAAAGGCAGCAAAGGATGAAGGGTGCCTGCTGCACAGCACATCAGGATAACTGCCCCAGGACCTGCTAACAGGGACATGGACTATTGGCAGTACCATGGCTGAGTTCACTCCCTGAATCTTAGCAGGGTAAACGCAGCCTGCGTGAGAGCAAAACAACAAACCACCCTCCCACTGTAGAGACAGCCTCAACTGATGCCTCAGATTAATTTCAGTTACAGGACCTCACATTAAGAATCCCCCCTCAAAAAGTTCAAGTGACAGCAACCCCTTCCACAAGAAAAAAAATAATCTGAACCAGCTTTCCTGTCGTGAAAGGGAGCTGATCCTGACTGCAGTACTTGCTGTTCTGAAGCTGAATTGCTTATTCAGACTTAAAATAAATCCAGAAGGTCAAGCTCTGGCTTTGCTTAAGTCCTAGATTTGAATGAATACAAACTGAAAGAGAAAGCAAAAACCTGTTGATGCATTCCTCCCAACTGTCCCCATCAGGCAGCGTTCTGAAGTAGACTAAGCACAGTATCTGAAGCTCCAGAGCAGGAAAGTAGTATCATCGTGGGGTTTGGGAGGAAAATCAAGTCCTAAGAGCAAGCTGCACACAACTTTCCTACACTGCCCTCACCTAATTCATTCTATATGCATAGAAAATCAACACTGCATGGATGAAGCAATCTCTGGAGAGCTAACAAAACACGTTAAAATTATTGCCAGGAAATCTCTAAACCTTTGCCACGTATTTTCACAGTGTGCTTGCCTAGGTTTGACCTCAGCTCAATATTTACACAGTAATTCAATTCCCAGAGCACTGCAGCACTTCTTTGCAACAGCCCCAAGGCAGGAGGCAGGCTGAGGGATCTCAGCTCAGCATTTCAGCCTTGGGATTTCAGCCTGAGGTTTGAGTTGACCTGCAACCAGAGGAGCAAAGATACACTCAAGCAGCCTCCAGCAGTACCAACTTCCTCCCCGGGAGCACTTGCAAGTTCTCAAACCAAGACCCGGGACTGTCAAGGCTCTCCTTTTATCAGCCATCACTCTGCCACAAAGAGGTTGACACAAGCATTTTGAAGACTAAATGAGTCCTTTCTCTTTTAACACGAATTTAAACCTCTCCACTCTAGATGCAAGCGATCAACTGCTAAAAGATGGAATTGTTTGCTCTCAGCCAAGCACCTAGCAATAATGGGAAGCTATCCTGCTTAAACGTGGTGGAAAGCTACTTGTGACTGGAGCTACTGCAAATCCACAGACACATGGAAGCCAACTGGATCCTGAAAGCTACCCCAGAACACATGGAGGCTAAAAGTCAGCAGCTATGGCTACAACAATGCCTGTGTATAACTATACAGAGCCAGCTGAGACAACACAACACGAGGAACTCCAGGCTACCAAAAGCACACTTGCAAGGTGCATGTTGCTGACACTTTCTTTAAGCAATTGTTTGGCTTACCAAGACTTTTTTTTTGCCCCTTGTGGATCTGACATAGGAGTCCAGGCTGCATTTTTAACAAAATGCTCCTGCTCTGAGCTGTCCAGGGCAAGGATTGCTGCTTTACTTCTTGAATTCATCACTACTGGACCCCATACCACTCACTCACACGTTAAATCTGGAACAGTGGCACAGCCTTGCTAGGTTTCTTGGGTCCTAAGGAAGGGTGAGTGATCAGATGCAAGATCCTTTGACTTTCGAGGGACATTTGACATAATCAATAGTTAAGTGGGATATGTCCTTAGTTGCCATTAGTCCTGTGGACATCTGAAACCTTCCTTCATTAGCATGTGTGCAACACCCAGGTTATTGTGCTGAGACAGACTCGCAGAACACCAAAACCTGTGTGCACAGCCCACTGCAGGGGTGTTCAGCTACACGACCTCAAAAGGTCCCTTCCAACCCAAAGCATTCCACGAGTCTATGATTGCCATTTTCCCCACAGAACACATGAAAACCATCACCCATCCTGTAAGTGAGGAGAACACCAGGCAAACACACACTGACCCAGCCATTTGGGGTGTTCGTTCCTCTCCTGGGGGTTCATACTGCCTTCCTCTCTTCCACTGCAGTTCACACATGCAGGCAGAGAAGTCTTCCTAGAAGGCTCCCCCACCTTTATCACAGCCAGTGCTGAACTGAAGAGCTGCTCAGAGTTCTGCCGATTATCCTAACGGCAGTACTTGCGTTCAGCTGAGCCTGTTTTGATGGGCACAGAGTGTGAAATTTTGTCACCAGATGAATACCTCCCTCTGCCAGGCGTGAAGCAGGGAGCCGTGGAAGGTTTCTTCGGGAGCAGGCAGTGCTGTCTCAGCTGCAGAGCTGGCTCCCTGCATACCCAGAGTCAGAAGCTGGCAGTGCTTCCTGGGGCAGCAACAGGGACTTGTAAGCACATGGCCAGCTGGGTCACCCGAGGGCAAGTCTGCTTCAATTACTTGTTCTTTTAAAACCCCAAAGCCCTTTGCTGCACGGTGCTGTACTCTCTGACTTTGTCAAAGGAGAGCTGCTACAATTTCTAGGTCAACAGGTCTCCAGTCCAGCCCTTGGGGTGTATTTCCACAAGACTCAATACAATTATCACGTCGGACGTCCCCACAGTAAATCTCTCTTACTGCCTGCTGCTTTAGAGAGACTCTGGTTTCACATCTCCTTTTCTCAGGAGCTGCTGATGGGAGGTTCTTTAATAAAACTTGACATTCCAAATGGCTGTGGAAAAGCTCTTCCCTAACCTGAGCAGCACCCCCCTGGCTCTGACCACGGGAAATAAAAAAATGACTGCTCCGTGCTCCTGCCTGCCTGGCCCTGCCCACACACCAGCAGCAAACCAGACTGGCAGAGCAGGAAAGCAGCAGTGCTGGTGCAGAGCAAGGTGCAAACCCTTGCTCCCCAGCACTGCCTTCCACAGCCAGCACTGCCTGGCCTCAGAGCTGAGTTCACAGCCCAGAGATAGCAAACCTCTGCCTTTACTCTGTTGTCATAATTTTTGTTTTCCCTTCTCTTCCTCGGAAAGTAGATTAAACTAATGGGCCAAAGCCCTCATTATAGGTGTCATGCCTAATAACGTGATTCCCACAGGAGCAGCAGAACCTTCCTCCCCAAAGGGAAAACCCCCACTTACTGTGCAGGATTTGGAGAGGATTCCTTTGTTCACTGTTAGCACAGCTTTTAAATTGGACTCCTCTTTCAGCCACTTCATTAATTTATCATGATCAGTGCAGAGGGCCAGACTCCAGTCAGTTTGGATTATCTCTCCAGATGTACACAAACTTCCCAAATCCCAGAGAAGAAAATTAACATTTTGTCTCTCTTGTTGAGCCACCTGGAAATTTTAGGAGACTGTTTCTCAAAAGCTAGGATATTTCCGGAGCATTTCCCTTAATTTCCTTTTGACCTTTATTACCTCTCGTCTGCTTCAGCCCAAAGAATTGAACATGCTGAAAAATTTCCTCCTCCTTTTAGTGGAGTTAAAATTAAAATATATTTGGAGGTTAGGATCATTATGATAATCCTATGGATGCAAAGAATGCCAGAGGCAGCCTTGTGAGAGCTAAATATCACCATTTTAAGGGAAGGTGATTTCCCCTGATGGGGAGAGTCCAGACAGCAATTCATGCCAAGGCTGATTTCAGTCAGGCTTCTGTTTGGAAACATCAGAATTATTAATTGCCTCACACACAAAGGGTGACAAAACCACTCATTGATACATGAGCACTGCCACAGCCTTTTGGTAGCAGGCTAAATGAGTCACATTCTGCTAGGAAGGAAATAAGGATTAAAAAGTTCAGGCAAAGACTTTTTTTTTTTTTTTGTTTAAGTATCTTAGTCCTGCAGAAGTGGCACATGACACTTTAGAGAGGAAATTCCAATGATTGCTCAGTTCCCTTTCTCTCTCCTCAGCTCTTTGTTCACTCCCAGAGTCACAGGGACACAGAATCACTTCCAGAAGGAAGTTCAACAGCCCACATCCTTCTGGAGGGTTCCATGACCTAGAACACCAAGTGGAGAGAAATCCTGCAGCTGGTCAAAACTGATGCTGCAGGAAGACAAAACGTTACCAGCACTATTCCAAGCTGTGATACTGGTTTCCACCATTATCTTAAGGAGAACAGACTGTGGTTAACCACTTGCTCCACTTCCAGTAGCCTCTGAAAGCTTTGGGCTTTCATCCTGTTCAGCTTGCTAAAGGCAGCCCATTAAAAGTCAGAGTGGCATCTTTGCAGGCACTTCTTGAGCTCAGCTGAGGTCAGTTCCTTCCCAGTACCTTGGTTTTGCTTTGAAATTGAGGAGCACTTCGTGCTGCCTGATTTACTACATCACCTGGGGTTCAGCTGTAGAGGGCTTTCTGGTTCACAAAGCCCTGGTTTTATATTGCAGAGCCTCGGCAATGTGATAAACTGCTAGCCTGCAAGGCGCAGTTCAGGTGGGAAGAGGTGGCAGAGGTGGAAATCCCCAGCTGCCAGTCTTTCACACCTGCTGAAGGAGGAGGGAGGAATTTCTGATGCAAACTGACTGAGCATGCAGGTGTTTTGCTAGAGAAGAAAGAGAGCTGATACCCTGAGGATGAAAACTAAGCAGTGAGAAACCACAGCCTCCTCTTCCTCACTGCCCCAGCCCCCTGCAGCACGCCAATAGCAGATGCTGCTTTGTGCTTCACAATTTTAGAAGGTGTCTCCACCTGGGTTTCAGGGAAATGTCCCCATATCAGAAAATTGTTTCTTCTTTAAGTGATTTACCAGTCTGTTAGAGCAACTACATCCACGTGTCAGGTGATTCAAGCATGCACACACACACTCCCCATGCATGCTCCCTGCACTCATGGTTTATGTGCAGTGCATACATTTACATCTGCAGGGATAGATTTAGTACATACATCACAAAAGGGGGAATGTGCCTCAGATTCTGCCCTGACTGACTTCAGCTGAAGCTGCTGAAGGTTGTGGTTTCTGTGTAACGGCTGCAAGAGATTGGGATAGCCTTTGGATGAGGATGAGGTTATAAAGCTAACAAATATTTAGGTTCACCCAACCTTCAAATTGCTACAGCAGGGCAGAACAGAGAAGTCAAACAGGTAACTGATAGCAACAACAAGAGAAGCTCTGACAATGCCAGGGTTAGCTACGTGAGATGCACTGCCTAGGGAGGCTGCCTCACCATTTTACTAAGGACTCAAGCACACCACTCTATTCCGTGTAAAAAAGGTTATTTCTGCTCCCCAGCACAAGCTTATTTTCTTATTACTTGAAGAGAGAAATTCATTGAACTGACTAATATTCAGCTTCTCAGCTCTTTTTTCCCCCAGGATGCTTCCTGTTTGTTTTGCATATTCATTAGTAGTTTTTTCTTGCACGCTGACTAGATTATGAACTGGAGAATGGTAAAGCAAATAAACAGATTAAGCAAAGCTGCAGCAGAGTTATATCTCTGGCCCTCACACTGCAGAGGCAACTCTTCAAAACTCATGGTAAGCAGAGTAGGTACATTTGCAGCCCAACTTCCATGTAAAGTGGATGACAAGTTTAGCAAGGATAATACCCTTCAAATGCTGGCTGATTGGAGGGGCAAGGACATTCGCTCCAGTTACCAACAGTATTATCCTCCTGGCTTGCTGGGATTTGGTCCCCTGCTGTGAGCTAACAATAAGAGTTTTCCTTCTGAGGTCCTTGATGTGGGAGCATTTTTCTTAAAGATCATGGGAAAGTTTGGGTGTTTGGTTGGGTTGGTTTTGTTTTTTTTTTTTTCTCTTCTTCTGCCTTTTAAACCACTGCAGCAAAAGGCAAAGGTTCATTAGATTTACTCACAGTCTGGTTGGGGCTAGCTTGCAGTCAGTATATCCTAGAACAGAGTTTTAAAATCACAGCTATTTCTTAGTTAATTATTATTGTAGTGTACAACAAAAGACAAATATTTCATGGTGCTGAGAAAAGAAGAATTTTAATTTTTATCTGAAAAAAAAATTATTTTGCAGAAGACTGCTATTAATCTGTCTGCACAATCTGTACAGAAAGGTTTTTATCCTGCTAGTTTTCCTTCTGCTTCCTAACTACTCAGCTCCGGAGGTGCAGTTGATCTGCTCTAGGACCGTTTCAAGTGTAAACCTCCACTTGCAGCAGAAGGTTTCAAGCAGATGGTGCTTGGATATAGCCAATTGATAGGCAAGTAAACTGGGACACCCTGACAGCTACAGCCAGGAGGCTGCATTGCACCTCGCAGGGAGCTTAGCAGGCAAAGCCCAGCCTTAGAGCACAGCTAACGCTTTCCAGGGAACTGGCATGCTCCCGCTATTAAAAGCTCACTTCCAGCCTGACTGCTGAAACATTAAAAAAAAAAAATCTTTTCTGTGACCTGTCAAAAACCTTTCCTGCATTCAGTGATTGAGCACTTCATTACTCAGCAGTGAGAGAGATCAGATGCTTCATTTTCCGGCCTGGTCACAAAGCAGGTGAGTCATTCATGAGCTCCAAGTGCTACACAGCCATACATTATTATTATGATGGGCTTCTTACTATTTTTATTTGCTGCAGGTTTTTTTTTTTTTTCTGTGCACAGAATTTCCTGGTTTACTGCTCTGTGCGTTACAAGATCGTTTTCTTCTTTTTATAGATGAAATAAGGGCATGCAGCAGGACATGATTCTTGGCAGGGAAAGCCAGGGCTGTGCTGCCGTGATGGAGTTCCTGCAGCACGCCAGAGCTCCCTGGGAAAGCTGCACTAACCCACTTCTCTGCAGCAGGCTGGCTCTTCCTCCCACACCTCACCACCATCCAGCTTCTCTGCTGCAGATCAGGGAGGGGAGGTCACCAGGGGCCACTGCCTTACCAGGGTAGGGACAAGGTTTATTGTGCTGAGCTGCTTTTTCTGCTGTGAAAAGGGAAAGAGCATTACTTTAACGAGGAAGGGAGCAGGGGTTGCTCTTGACACATAGGAGCAGAGCCATGGCCTGCTGCCAGACCCAGCTCCAATTCCTGCCTTCCCAAGGTGCTGGGGCAGGGACCAGCCAGCCACGGACAACCTCCCCACCACCTCAAGAACATGCAAGAACTGAAAAACTGTGAACATGCACTGCATCAGCCTCAAAGATCTGCACTCAGCTACACACTAGTTAAATATTTTACCACTTCTGATTAATTAATGGATTGTTAATTTTTAAATACACTCACATCTAATTCTTAGTCCTCGTCAAGAAACAAAGGACTGGAGAAGTTTGGCAACCTACTCTCTACAAGTACTCTGTCTCTCCTTATGACCTTCCAAATGACAGGCAGGCTCAGCTGTAAAGACAGAAATGGCTTTGGTCTCCCCTTTTATTAGTATTCAACAGCACCTCTAGGCCCCAGCCGAGCACACTTGTACACACTTGTGAGAGATTGGATGTGCTACAGACACACACGGGAGATAAGGGATGGGAAAGAAAGGTCTGGGTCTGAATTAGACAATGAAGTGGAACTCGGAGCAGTGCCTGGAGATGTGCAGAAAGGCCATCTGAAAGCCAGTCACCTTCAGCAGAGAATAGCTTAGGTTGGAGGAGATCTTGCTGATCAACTACTCCAACCTCCTCTCTACGGGCAAGGACATCTCTCAGCTACACTTGGCTGCTCGAGGCCCCATACAACCTGGCCTTGAATACCCCCAAGGAGGAGGCATCTTGAACAGCTGATGTCAGTGGAAGAACCAACCACTTGTACCAGTCTTTGCCAGAGCCCCCACGGCTCCAGCCATCACCCAAAAGAACTTGCACTTGGCACGTACAGTTTTGGAACTCTCAGATGTTCACCGCCAAGATCCTTCTCTGAGCAGTGTTACTGTGCTGCTCCTGAGAGAAGACTCCTGCAGACTGCCCCTGTCTGTGGCTGGCACCAACGCACACCGTGTGCTGGGCTGAACATTCCTCCGCAGCGCTCTGACACCGCCGCCAATACCCACCGCAGGCTGAGCCGGAGCCGCCCCCTGGGCTGCAGCCGCTCTGATCCACCCTGCGTGAGCAGAGAAACAGCCTCTGACTGACAAAGCCAAGCTGACAGGCAGGCAGGCTCCCCCTGCACTCGGCCGCACCAGCTTTCACATCCAATACCCCTCCAAAGGCAGACATTTAAATACAGGCCTCCTCGCTAGCACTTGGGAAAGAAAGTTTGAGCTCTAAGTGTGTTGTTTTGGGGCTGGGTCTGTCCGAAGGGTAGGTTCGTTGCTGGGGAACTGCCTCCAAAATGCTTCCACTCTCTCATCGTTCTTGGTCTGTAGTGGAGGCATTTTGGAGGCAATTCCTCACGTCCTTGTGGGGCACATAAGAGCGACTCACCTTGCAGAGGTACCTTTATCCCAGCACTACCACCACACTTACTCCACTACTAATCGATGCTTGCAGCAGTGACAACTCTGCAAAGAGCTTTCTTCACCTATCCCTGGCTCAGGACGGCTGCAGAGTCACTGAACCAGAAGACATCTGAGGGGCCCAAGAACTGCATCCAAGCAAAGAATACCTTTGTGGAGCCCTCGTCTGACGCTCAGGTAGGCAGAGCAGTGCTCACACCAAAGAAACCTGCACACAGCTACCAAATCCCCATCAAGTTGTAGAATGGCTGCTTGGGCAGGCTGCCCTGCTGAGAGCCCAGCCACGCACATCCAGCTGCTAGGAAACCAGTGGGCTTTGCTGCACACCTCGAGCAAAGCAGCTAGAAACCACAAACATATGCTCCATCAAAACCAGAGGCACAGCAGGACTCAGAAGGAGCCATATGGTATCTACTTCTAACCATAAAGTGAAGGGCATTCTATTAGCACTAATGCAATGCTGTAAGCTCTTGTTCATGCCCTTATTGATCTTGGGTGCTTGCAAAAAAAATCATTTATCTCACCCTGGATATGTTTTGCAGTGCTGTTGCTTATGCAGTCCTGTTTCAGGGCTGTCTGCAGGCAGGCTGCACTTGATGCATGTATTATTTATCAGACTTGCCCATTCGTTCATCAATTATGTACATTAAGGACTTAATGACTTGCACCTTGAAATCTGCAAGTCCTGTTTGCCCTATTTTCCATTTTGATCAAGGCAGGCGAAGGAAGAAGCTTCACAATAACAGCATTAATAAAGATTTATCAAATCTGCAGGATGAAATTATTTGAAGTCATCACCGAGTGATAATTTTTCTAACTGGCTTGTGGAAACATATGCAAAGCCCTAGCACCTTCTAGAAATCCAGAGTGCAGCAGTTGTCCTGTAAATGCAAATCCAGTGAGCTCAGCCATCTTGCCTTTCATACAGCTTCTTGGCTTTAGAGTGAAGCTGAATTTTACTTTTTGCACACCACTGAAGATTCCCTGGCAACTCATCTCTATATAAAAAATGCTCTAACCAATATTTAACAGCTGAAGCAGCCAATGTGATGAAAACTTAAAAATGGATTTGTACACCCTACAAAGCTGCTATGCTACCTAAAATAATTCCAGGAGAAGGGGAGAAAAAGAAAAACATGTTTTTAGAAATCTTATATACTAAAACCAGCTAAGTCCAAACACTCCTCCTCCTCCTCTTTGCAGCAGCAAACTGTTCAGAGAAAGAGAAATCATTTATTGATTTGCCAACATAATGTTTTTTGTATGAATGAAGCCGCAGGCTGACCTAGAGTGAAAGAGTCACCACGAGTTCACTTAGCATCTTTTGAACAGCAGAGCTACTGGCACAGCAAAACTGCAGCTCTAGGTTCACAAATGGCAGCCAGACACATGCTAACACAGCACTTCCAGCAGACAGGAATATATTAACATTTACCCAACAGAACCACAATTAATTGGGTGCCACCAGAAGAAAAGCTCTCCTGCCCACACTGGAGCAAGAAAGCCTCTCCTGTGGATTTGTGCCCTACATCCTGTGCACAAACCTTCATCCATCATCAGTGGTCCCTGCTTTTTTGCCCTTCTCAATGACACAGCTCCAGAAACCAATTGTAACATCACATAAAATAGAATTCATAGAATGATTTGGGTCAGAAGGGACCTCCAAAGGTCCAAACCCCCCGCAGTCAGAAGTGACATCCTCCAGTAGAGCAGCCTTGTCCAGCCTCACCTTGAGTAGTTTCAGGGCTGGGACCTCAACCACCTTCACAGGCAACCTGCTCCAGTGTTCTACTACCCTCACAGTGCAGAACCTGTTCTTCACATCCAGTCTGCTCTGCTGCCATTTCAAACCACTGCCCTTGTCCTGTCCCTGCAGGTCTTTGCAAACGGTCCCTCTGTGGCCTTTTTGTAGCCCCTTCGGGTCCTGGCAGGCTGCTATTCGGTCTGCACACAGTGGACTGTGTCTCTCTGACATCTTTTTATAATGTTTGCAGTCCTGCTCAGCCACTGAGGAGAGGGTTGTGACCTGAGGAGAGGGTTTGTGCCACCCCACAGATCTCAGTCAAGGTGCAGCAGTACCTGCAACTTCAGCTCTTAGACCTGTTTCATGTCATGAAACGCAGCTGCTGGCAAGAGAAGGACGAGAGAACCATTCCCATTCTTTACTTGCTGGCAAAGCCCAAAGGCTTCTCTGTGGCCCGCCTGTGTGTGCCTGTGCCCTAGCAGATGTCTGCACAGGGATCCAAAGGCAGCACTGGAGTCACTTCAGGAAACAATCCAACCCTTGCTGGCACTGGAAGGTGAAGCCCATGAGAACAATGGGAACGGTTTTGGGAGTTCACAGAGGCAGAGGAAAGGGAAATGAAAGGCAAAAGCCAAGTGGGGTTTCAGCTGGAGCATGCTGGGCTCCAGAGCGCAGACGCTCACGCTTTGAACTTCCAGGCACAAAACCACAGCAGAAATTCTTCCCTGCTAATGGCAGGAAGCTGTCAGTGATGGTTGATAACTGCTGTCTGAGATTAAAGCTGGGGGCCTGCACATCTTCCTTAAAACTAACTACCTGTACTTTAGATCTACATCTAAGAGCCTGCAGCCGCAGCCCTTTCCATGGAGTTCGCAAGTCGCACGTTAAAACAAATAAACTTACTGCTTGAAGTGTATTCCATCAGCTATTCACTTCTCCCTGGCTGAGAGCCCCAGCACGGTCTCTTAAGCTAAGAACTGACACAGGTAAATGACTCTCCCCCATGATCTGGAAATTTCCATGGCCCTCTACTGTTAGGGTGCCCAGAGCTTGGTTCTTAGCCTGTGTTCCAAAACCATTAGAGAATCCCAGGGTTGGAAGGGATCTGTAAGGATTACCCAGTCCAATATCCCTTCCATAGCAGTCCGAGTTCCCCAAGAGCAGTTCATTGTGCTAAGCAGACTGTATCAAGTCCTTTTCTCTGCCATCACTAACAGCCGTCAGAGATGGGAGACTTCTGTGAGCACAGAGGTACCACAGGCTGTGCGCTGCTGGCTTCTTTCAGGAGGCAGCAGCAGCTTAGCAACACTGCCCTAAAGGAAGGGAGAGATTCTTTCTGCAGGGTGAGCTTCTAGGAAGGCAGCTCCTGAAAGGCAAAGAAGTTTCTGATGTGGTTGGAGTTGGGAAGGGTGTCAAAGGCAAGAGTCCAAGCTCTATCTTCATGCTGTTGGGAAGCATTCTTCAGATGCTGTCCTGGGAGGTAGATTTCTCTGCTGTGTTAGCAGCTGCTATGCACAGCCTTGCAAACAGCTCCGTTCTGGCAGCAGATGAAAACACTGCTCCTTCAAAAGGCATTTCTGTCACCCTTCAGGTCGGGCTCTGCAGCACTGCTCTCACTATAGATTCTTGCTTCTTGCTCTCACTACCGGAGCAGGGTTAAATTGATTCTTAGCATTATCTCGACACATCCAAAGGTTTATATGATGAGAGGGGGGCAGGGAAAAGCAAGATAGGAATTATGGAGAGAAAAAAAAAGTCTTTTCAGTGATTGGATTGTTAGCTTACTGTGAAGATAAAATATGCACATCCTGTATTAGGCCTTTGTTGGCCACTCGTGGAGCACAAAGAACTAAATTAGCACTAATTACCAGGAGCTAAGATTAGTCTCTCCTAGCCTTCGGAAATACAAAGGTGAGTTTTAATAGCAGAACAGGGAGATTAAGCAACATGAATTCTAACAAGAGCCATAAGAACAGGAGAAGGAAATTATCCCTTGTGATCTAAAAACATAAGGTGAATCCATTATGGCTTTCCTGGAACAAGCCAAAGCTCCTTTCTCCACAGAAATTTGGGAAAGCACAAAGAGGCTCCATCATACAGATCTCAAAAATTCCCAACTGCTATTGTCTTGTGTTCAGGAAAGGCATTTGTTAGGTATTAGCACTGCTGCTTAAGACCATACCCTCTGGAGTCTATAAAATGGGCATTTTCTTGAGCTGCCTCAGCTCCACTGACACCAGCTGCTGGGTAATTGAACAAAAGTGCCATGCAAGAGAGAAGCACGTGGCCCACTTTGGAACATTTTCTCTCTAACCACTTCTTGTTTAAATTGAAAGAACTCAATCACACAGCCTAAATATAGCTAAGAACAACCATAAATATGCAAGGGGCTTAGAAGAGAAAGAGAAAAAAAAAAAATCCAAAGCAACATGCTCTGGGTCTATCCAACAGTTGTGGTATAAGAATTATGTATATATAAGCAGACAGAGATCAAAACATGTATATGTAATATACTTCAGCTTGGAAAGAATGCTTTGTTTATACCAATTGCCACCTGCCACAAAGTTCAGCAGTTTTGGAGAGCCTGAATGCTGCTAACTTCATGTCACCTAAAATCAGACGGGTGAGAGTGGAGGAGCAATGAAGCAGGTTGCACACAACGAGGCCAAATGCAGAGTCCTGCATCTGGGAAAGAACAACCCCATGGACCAGGATGGGTTGGGGACTGAACTGTTGGAGAGCAGTGTAGGGGAAAGGGGCCTGAGGATCCAAGTGGACAGAAGGATGACCATGAGCCAGCAATGTGCACTTAGGTAGATTAGAAGGGCTCTGGTGAGTAAGGTCCAGAGACGTTCTCTTTCCCCTCTACTCTGCCCTGGTGAGGCCACATCTGGACTACTGTGTCAATTCAAGAAGGACCTCAGGGAACTGCTTGGAAGAGTCCAGAACAGAGTCACAGAGCTGCTGCAGGCAGTGGAACACCTCCTGTGATCCTGCTCTGGCAAGTGGGGGCCAGACTCGATGATCTTTCGAGGTTGCTTCCAACCCCTGACGTTCTGTGATCAGAAGGGGAATACTCCAATCTTCCAGTAGCAGAAACATTCTTTAATATCTTTGCAGATGTTTGACCAATTTAAACAGCTCATGAGAAACAGGAGCAAGGAAATCATCTGGAGCCTTTGGAAAAACATTCAGCACTAGTGCACAGTGCTCATTTCCCTTTGAGCTGGTTAAGCCAATGAAGCTGCTTCCCTATGGTTTTTGCCTAGTGGTTGAAATTGCTGGAGTTGAGCTAAGATGAGCTTCCTTTGAGTCTGATTTTATTTCACTTCTTCCACAGTAGCTGCATTGACAGCAGATTGAAAGAGAAGGAGCTCCCACTGCAAATTTGCTGTGGCCCACCATGAAGATGATAGCTCAGAAGCTGCAAGGAGGACTAGGGCAGAGGCCACGAAAGGGCAGGTAAGCAGGGGAAAGGACCACCAGAGAGAAATAAACTCTGCAAGTCCCACTGTCACAGAGGACAGTGCAGGACCTTGGAAGGGTCTTTTCCAGCCTACAGGATTCTAGATTCACTTAAGAGTGTGCTGCATATTTAAACATCTTCTGTTAGCCAAAACTGCAAGTTTGGGATAGACAAAAAGGGATCAGATTTTATTTAGCTGGTCCAGTACAAGAGGTCTCACAGCCTGTGTTAGTGTTTATGTCAACCCTTGAACAGCTTCAGAGAGACCAGGTCATTACTTTTTAACTAACATTCTCTATAGAGCTTAGAAATCTATTTTTAGAAGCACAAAGACAGGTTTTATTTATTTGAAGTTACTGCTGCTAGATTCACCTCGCTTGTTCCCCACAAATGAACGTTTGACTGCTAAGTGCTAACATTGGTCTTAAAAAGGGAAATAATAAATAAACCCAGCTTTGGTCTAAGTCCCTGGAGTTACTGAGCTGCCTTAACTCTCCCTTAATTCCTTACATGGTATAATTGCCATTGACCTTCCCTGTCTTATAGGCTTCTTTAGAGATGCAGGGGAGCTGTGAGTAGGTAGACTGCCAGCACCTTGACTGAAGCACATTGATCACTTGCTTAGGCCAGCAGATAGGATGTGCCAGTCAGCATCTCTAAAGAAATTATTTGATTTCCAGGTAGTGATGCAGGATTTTGCTAAACATGACAACTCGTCACCTGGTAGAGGGCAAAACAAAAGACAATTTCAACAGTTATGTAAGAGGTCAAAGCCTCCTTCCAAGGCAGAGGTGAGGCCAGGATTCAGGAATGTACCCAGGCACATGTTGACTTCAAGTGTACACCCAAATACCAGCTCAGCCAGGAAGAAGCAAAGGGCTCAGGCAGGTACCTCAGCAAGCACAGGTAATGCCCAGAGAAGGGCAGCAAGGCTGGTGAGGGGCATGGAGCACAGCCCTGTGAGAAGAGGCTGTGCAGATACCTGAAGGGAGGTTGTAGCCACCTGGGGTTGGGCTCTTCTCCCAGGTAACCAGCAACAGAATGAGTGGACACAGCCTCAAGTTGTGCTGGCAGAGGTTGAGGCTGGATGTTAGGAGGAAGTTCTTGCCAGAGAGAGTGATTGGCATTGGAATGGGCTGCCCAGGGAGGTGGCGGAGTCCCCATCCCTGGAGGTGTTCAAGAAAAGCCTGGATGGGGCACTTAGTGCCATGGTCTGGTTGACTGGCTAGGGCTAGATGAGCCTGGAGGTCTCTTCAGACCTGGCTGATTCTATAATAATATTTCCTTCCCAGGCTCAGCTGACCTGACAAAGGTCAGGTTTGGACCTTTTAATGCCTTTTGACCACACCAATACCAAATGTTGGCCTGTGGGGCTTCCCAGGCAATTGCTTTCAACAGTTTTGTAAGGGCTACTCAGCACTGGAGGCCTGGATGAGTTATCAGGTCTCTCCTTGTCAACATCCAGGACATGGAGGCATGAGGACCCCAGAGAAGCTGTGAGGAAAATCAGCATAAGAACAGGGCTGTCTTTTCCTCTGGGAAACCTGCTGGCATTTTGAACACAGAAAGAAAAGTTTCTCCATGGGCACAGTTAGCAAGCCTAGAAGCTGCTCTGAGTGTTTACATTTGGACCCAAAGAGCCTTGTAGATGTATCTCAGAAACAGATCTGTCAATGTTTCCACTCTGTGCTGCTCATAAAACCTCAGGGATGGGCAGAGTGCCCCATGTGCAACATCATCACAGAGGATGCCAGAGCAAGCAGGGGGCTAATAAAATAACCATTAGCAGGAGAACAGGATGGCAGAATCAAGGTTTCAGAAGGGAGGGCTTCTTTGGTTTATTCTTTGAAGTATCACCCTCAAATGGGAACGAGTGGGTAAGAGGAGGGAAGAGGCAAAGCTCAACGAGCCTTGTGCTCAGACTAGAGAGAGCTCTCCACAACAGAGACATCACAAGCAGAAAGGCAGCCCAGCTTGCACTGGACTGAACACCTGCTGCAGGAGGAGATGCCTCCAGTGCAACTAAGATCAAACGTTTTAAAGTTACTTTTTAATTGAGCAAAGACCTAAACCCTCACCTTTTCCCTGTTCTCAGCCCAAGGCTTGTTCTGTGATCTTGCTGTCTTTATCCTCTCAAGTGTTTGGGAAATGGACTGCAGGTGCAGGCAGCCATGCAGATGGCAGCACTGGAAGCTAGTTCTAGGACCAGACTCCATCAGTACCCCTTTGGCATCCACATAACCCAACACTGTTCCCAGTATCATTGCAAACCACAGTTCCCAAGCTATAACACACAGGGTGTGGAGCACCACAAAGTGCTCCAGTTGTGCTGGGTGGAAATTGCAGCAGCCACTGATTCCCACTGGGGTAATGAGCTTAGAACAGGCATGAAGAGGTGAACCAGCAGTAGCTTATTCCTTCAAATATGAGGATTGCCCAGCTCCAAGATTTTCCAAGGTGCCTGCCAAAGCTAGGCAACAGCTGGCCTGACATTTCCAACACTGCTCAGAGAAATGAGATAAGAAGATCAAAGGTGGTAATATAACAAATGTTGGAGGAGCCAAGGGGTGAGGCTGGGACCCCAGCTTGTGAAAGAAGGAGGATTTATCATTATTTGCTTTGTCTATTTTCCTATTAAGAAATAAATTCTCCACACCTCACAAAACATCCCTCCAACACCATTCCACAGCCTCACTTCTTCCTCTTGCTGCTGCAAAGCAGCTCCAACAGAGCAAGGGGACTGGAGAGCAGCAGCAAGGAAGGTCCAGGTGCCCTGGAGGTGCAGGGATCCAGAGGCTGCTGCCAGGACCTCATCAAAGCTGTGATGAGAGGGGCTGCTGGGGGACCCAGGGACCCCACAATGTTTTACTTCAAGACAGAACAGGGGCACACACTGGCCCCATTAGGGAGGCTGGGCCCAGGACATGGAAAGAAAGAAAAAACCTGAAGAGAAGCATTCCCCTGAACACACAGGATGTCCAGGAGCACAGAAGCAGCTGTGCTAGCTGAAGAAGTGACATACAGGAGCACCCCTACTAATTAACATTTTCCCAACTGTCTTTTTATGTTCATATATATGTAAGCAGAGGGCAAGTTCCATAAGCACAGATGCATTTTCCATTTGTTCCCAGTGTGCTACAAGACATTGCAGTCCTCAGCCCAGCTCCCTAAGCAAATTCTGACACAGTTGTTTATGGAAAGGATACTAAATTCAAATGGGTGGCAGAGAGAAAAGAGTTTCTAAAGCTCAGGAGCTGTTTATGATCAATAAATATGCCTGTACACGTTCACTTCATGACAAAAAAAATATGTATTTATTGGACAGGAGTCAGTGGAGTTGCACAAGAAAGCAAATTTCTTGCAACACACATCCAGGGGCCTAGCAGAAAACTTCTCTTAGCTTCTGAGCTTCTTAACACCCACTCAAAAGCAATTCACTTTGTTTTCTTTCTAACCAAGGAGAAAACAGCTTCAGATGTAACAGCAACCCTTGCTTGAGTAACTAAAGAGCTTTCAAATGATCTCTGCACAGACTTACAGTAAAAACTGGTATAGCAGCTCTGGTTGGTACAGGAGAGTTTAATGCAGAAGTAATTCATGAGAATTATGCAGCAAAATAAAACCAGAGGAAACCTACAGGGGGGAAAAAAAAAAAAAACCAACCAACCCTCCCTAAGCTGTGCAGCAGTGTCCCATGTACACCACCCAGGCAGAACTGGGACATCAAAAAGGCTACTTCATACAGGGAAAAGTTATCACAGAACCACCAACCGGTTTGGGTTGGAAGGGACCCTCAAGACGATCCAGTTCCAACCCCTTGCCGTGGGTAGAAACATGTCCTGCTAGACCACATTGCTCAAGACCCCATCCAACCAGGATCTAAACACTGCCACAGTGAGGACTAAGAGGCATTGGGGATTCTGAACACCCTAGAGAAGGGCAGAAAGGTTTGGTAAAGATGAAAACATCACTTTGTTATTTTCTTCTTCAAAACAGAGGTCTTGGTTCATATTATATGACAAAAGCCAACATTTGCTATGCCTTTGTGGAGCATTATAAAGTCACTGAGAGCTGACAAGTCAAATATAACAAAATCATCATGCCTCATGTCCCTACATCATGGCAGCCTGCACATTGGTCACTACTACCCTTCACTGTCCTGCAAACCACGAGACTTAGAAGGTGACAGACCCCAGAACTTCTCCCTTTAGCTCTTCATTGTCCCCTCACTCAGCTCAGCACAGCTCTCCCACAGTCACCCCAAGAGCAGAACTTGCTCCTGCCCTGCATGGCTCCTCCCCTGGCAATGGCAGGCAGAGGGCCAGGCTGGAGCAGCCAACTCACCCCAGAGAGCAGCACAACACAGAAATGCAGCAATTCCCCTTGGATTGGGGTTACCTTGTGGGGGTTCCTCAGCCCATGTCAGCACACAGCTGCAGGTCCCCTGGAGCTGGCACAGGGGAGGAGGCAGCACTGGAGGAATGTGCTGGAGCTGCCAGGGGAAGGTGGGACTGTTGCACTTGGCAACTGTGGTGACTTGTGCCAGTTAAAAGCAACCATTCTTTTGGGTCATAACAACTGCAAGCATGTTTTTGCTCATGTCTTTGTTCAGTTTCCTACTTACTTTTGGTAAAAGAACACAAAAGTCAAGGTTCAATTAAAAAAAAAAAAATCCACTGGAGCCCTTATCCCCCCCGGGGACATGTCCTGCCAGCCACCATCAGTCTTAGGGCCCATACAGCCTCCTTGGTCGGACATGGAGCTTACTGAAGTGGTTTAGGGTGAACCTTGTAGGGTGGGGTTGGACTTGGTGATCCTGAGGCTCTTCTCCAGGCTGAATGTTTCTGTGAAATCAGCATCTCAGAGCTGTTCCCTTTCACTGTTCAGGAGGTGAAAACAAGGCAGCAGCAGCAGAAACTGATCCCAGCTCCATCTTGGATGGGGCTACAAAGAAAGGCCTAGAAGGGCCCTCCAAGCTCTTCCAGCCCTAGCCATCAGCCAGCCCTAGCCAATGGCACTAAGTGCCACATCCAGTCCTTTCTTCCAGACCTAGGCTATGGACAAGTTTCTTGATATTTCTTCTGTCTCATCTACATTTTCCCATAGGTGATCCACACTTTACTCGGTGTTGCAGCCTCTGGGAGCTGCCCACTTCCAAGCAAAGCAGCTGCAGTTTGGAAACAAGGAAGTTCACATTTTTCACAGGCCAAAAAGCTCTTAGGATCTTCCTCAAGGACACAGGATGTGACAGAGTCATTTTTACAGCTATATATCAGCTTGGATCAGGATTTACTCAGCTTCCTGACACTAACAATCCCAATGCAGACGTGTAAGCAAGAGTCATGGCCCTGCAGCAGTACAGACAGCGTGACCTAAACTTGTCACAATCTAGCTGGATGCCAACAGAAATAGGCAGATTTGCTGAACTGCCACAGCAATGAATGCAGACCTTGTGCTGCAATGGCTGCATCTGGGGCCTCAGATTAGAGTCACAGAATTGTAGAATCACAGAACTGTTCAGGTTGGAAAAAGACCCTCGAGATCGTCAGGTCCAACCACCAGCCCTACTCTATCCAGGTCACCACTAAGCACCACATCTGAACCACCTTTAAACCCACCCAGGGGTGGTGATTCCACCCAAACCAGCACAATTCCAAAACACTTTGTGCCTCGTAGGAAACTGGAAAACGATGCCCTACACCTCCCCACTGTGCAGAGCACAGCACACGGAGAGGTCAGGGACAACCACAGTAAACTCCAGTGTTTGGCATCTGCTTTACTTTTAAGAAACCTTCCCAGCCTCCATTAGATAATTACAGGTTTTGTAGTCTCACTTTCGAGGTTTATTTTCAAAATGCTTCTGCCACCAAAGCAATTTCTTTCTAGGTTATCTACTTGCCAAAAGCAATTTAGGGATTTCTTCACATAACAGAAGTGAAGCAGACAAAGTATTCTCTTCCTGCATGTAAAATGGTGGTATTTAGCTGCTTTTTCTCTCACTGTTATAAAAATAAACAGGCAAATTAACCTGCCAATTTAGAACTCGTGTGAAAGTGCCTCAACACTATCCTGAGACTCACCTGCCTAGGCTCAGGGTAAATAGATTTTAGCCATTCAGTACAAGGTAATATGGGCTTGCCAGCACAAGAGATTGTGCAGGATGCTGCTAGAAGCAGCTAACAAGACGCAGAGTTATTAAAAACTGTGTATATTGAGCAGTAGCACTGAGATACCCTTTCATCCTGCCCAAAGGAAGGCTCAGAAACTACAGGTCCAGCTCTTCTCCAATAAACTTTATAGCAGAAACCTTTCCCAAAAAGCCTTGAAGAGAATTTATCAAATCCAATCTAAACTTTCTCCAACCTTTAGCAAAGTGTTCTTCAGGTGCCAATATTAAATAGGAGACAATTCCTCAGTTGAAAGTTATCAAAATGAAGACCCTATCAATGCTCAGATGCTCTCATTTCCATCATTTTTACATGCTGGTTCCAAATTTACTCTGTCTGAAATAGATCTCATTTGGTCTAGGTCACAGTGCACACAACCAATCAATCTGATCTGGTGATCAATACTAAAATAGTATTAGTAAAAGAGAAATCAATAGTTCCATGTCCAGTCTGACGCTTGTCTGCCTAACTTAAAGTAAGCTGTGTGAAACAACACAGCAAAATTTCATCTCCATCCATCCTCTGGGTTTTTTAAAGACAAAGGCTGCCCCAGGATGCAGAGGTCAGCAAATGCAAGATCTGTTAAAGCTCATTCTCTGCTAAGGGTAAGGCTCCCCGTGCCTTGACAAGAGAATCATAGAATCAGTCAAGATTGGAAAGGACCACAAGGATCATCCAGTTCCAGCCCCCCTGCCATGCCCAGGGACACCCTACCCTAGATCAGGCTGCCCACAGCCTCAGCCAGCCTGGCTGCAAACACCTCCAGGGATGTGGTCCCAAACACCTCCCTGCAGGGGCAACCCATTCCAGCCTCTCACCACTCTCATGCTCAACAACTTCCTCCTCACATCCAATGTGAATCTCCCCACCTCCAGCTTTGCTCCATTCCCCCTAGTCCTGTCCCTCCCTGAGAGCCTCAAAAGTCCCTCCCCAGCTTTTCTGTAGGTCTCCTTCAGACCCTGGCAGGCCACAAGAAGGTCACCTGGGAGCCTCCTCTTCTCCAGCCTGCACAGCCCCAACTCTTTCAGTCTTTCCTCATAGCAGAGGTGCTGCAGCCCTCTGAGCATCCTCGTGGCCCTTCTCTGGACACACTCCAGCATGTCCACATCCCTCTTGTACTAGGGGATCCAGAACTGGATGCAGTACTCCAGGTGGGGTCTTACCAGGGCAGAGTAGAGGGGGAGAATCACCTCTCTGGCCCTGCTGGCCACACTTCTCCTGCTGCAGCCCAGGCTCTGCTTGGCTTTCTGGGCTGCAAGTGCACACTGCTGCCTCATGTTGAGCTTCTCATCCACCAGCACCCCCAAGTCCCTCTCCTCAGAGGACACAGAGGATCACTCAAGATGGGCCACACCAAAAAGTGGTTTAAAAAATAAACCCTGGGGTGTTTGTAAAAGACACATTGAATGCAAAAGGCATGTTTAGGTTGATCAGCTGTCCCTAACCCATGACATACCCAACAGAGACATTTGTGCATCTGTGTGCTGGGCAGCATCATGCTGACATTTGCTGTTTGGGAAGCAGAGAAACTGCCAGCACTCAGAACAGTGAGGCTCACATTAATGCCCAACAGCCCACCTCAAGAAGATCAGGTCAGACAAGTTCAACCATCATCAGCTATAGTCTCTTATCTGGCTAAACCACTATATTGGAAGAATTGCACTCCTCCCCCACCCCCATTTTGCAGTTCTCACCTGGCAAGCAGTTCTGGCAAGTTCAGTACAGGTGCTCCAGGCTCTTGGAGGGGACAAGGACCAAGCTTTCAGAAAGATTATCTGATACACAACTGCAAAGCCTTTGCTTGCTCCACTTGCACACCTGAGGGGCAGATCATTTCTGGCAGGGCAAGCTGCCATAACTCTTATCAGCTGGCCACGATGCCCTAGCAGCCCTCTGCTAGGATTGCAACTGCACAAACCCTACAGAAAGCAGAGCACAGGTGGGATGTGGTGAGAAACCAGAGTACAGGAGGGATGTGGTGAGAAGCCATCTCATGCACTGCCTGATGAGCAGGCACAGACCTCAGAGAGGACAGAGAACCTCCTCTCCCATCCCTAAACAAGATGGTGAGGACCAAAGACCACAGGTGTAATTAAATGTTGCTGCCCTAACCCAGCCTGCTCCTGGTCCCACCAAAATCTAAGCTAACAGCTGTGTCAGCGCAGAGGACTCCAGCAGAATGGGAATGGTCAATCACATTTTCTGGTGTTTTTTTTTTTTTTTTTTTGTGATATTTGCCTTTTTTTTAATGAAATGGTTTATTTAAAGCTGGGCTGCAGCCTAAACTTCTCCAGATATTGCACTAAATAAAAAACAAAAAAGAATTGTATATAAATAATCCCCATGCTTTTCATACTGCAGCACGGCTTTCTTTTCCCTCTCTTGTTCTCACAAAGCCATGAAACTATTAGTTTTTGAGGCGATGCAAAACTAAACATGCTGCTCTGCACAAGGCCATAATTAAGCAGGCTGTAATCATTTCTCACTATCTGGCCCCCGTTCAAAGTCTGTGTCATTCTTTTGTTCCTCCTGCAGTACACTCTGCTGGCAGCGGCAGCAGCAGCCAGGCTGATCCTGGGCATTAATTGCTGCTGAGGAGAATGGGAAGGAGGAGGGCAAATGGAAAGAGAGGCAGCAAAGACAACAACACTCTGAGACTCCTCCAAACCCCTCACGGTGATCTGTGGGAAAAAAAAAAACTGCCTTACAAATGCCTCCCCCTCACAATGCTTAATTGAAGATTCATCTGCTCCTTTTAAGCACCTAACCTCGCAACAAAGATCTTTGGCTCCTCAAGCCTAAGGAAGATATTGACAGCAAAAAAAAAACAAACCAATAACTATCTACTTTTAGCCAACAACAACAACAACAAAAATCTCAGCTAAAAAAATCAATTTATGGGAATTATTTGCCAGGGTTAATTTTGAAAGTGCCTCACTGAGGTCCAGTATTAAATCTCAACCAACATTTATTTTTACACAGCAAAGGGTAATTAAAATAATGACAAGGTAGTTTAACGCATAGAATGAGGAGGGCCACAGATTCCTGCCACAGTTTTCTAATTGCAAGCTACCTGCTAGAGATTTTCTCGTGAAAAAAAGTTGGTATCTGCAGAGTTGCCTTTTTAAAAAAAGGTATTAATGATTCAGTAATTATTAATGCAGAACAGTAATTACTCAGTCATTCAACAACTCCATTTCACGAGACACCCACAGCAACAGATTCTATTCCATTTCCACTCAGAATTGCTATTTAACTTGGATTGGGTCATATTCTTTCTGAGGTGAAGGTTGGAACCAGGCCTGGTTAGAAAAGGCTTTTTTTGAAGGACATAACAATTTTATGTGCTTGGCACTTAAAAGAGTACAGAACGATCCGAGGCCCCATGGGGTGTGATTGATGCTATCGGTGTTTGTGTTCCAGATCCAGCTCAAGCTCACACACAGCTGCCTGAGCCAGCTCAAGTTCAAAGCTCACAGCCTTGGCTCACCAGCTCAGGTACAGCCATGTGCTGAGAGTGGATCTGCTGTGTAGAGCTACAGGACTGGCTGGGTTGGGTTGGAAGGCGCCTCCAAAGCTCATCCAGTCCAATCCCCCTGCACTCAGCAGGGACATCCTCCACTACAGCAGCTTGCTCACAGCCTTCCTCAGCCTCACCTTGAACAGCTCCAGGGATGGAGTCTCAGCTACCTCCCTGGGCAACCTGCTGCAGTGCTCCAGCATTCTCATGGTGCAGAACTTGTTCCTCACATCCAATCTCAATCTGCTGTGCTCTCATTTCAAACCATTGTCCCTGTCCTATCTCTGTAGGCCTTTGCAAACAGTCCCTCTGCAGCCTTCTTGTAGTCCCCTTCAGGTACTGGCAGGCTGCTGTTAGGTCTGCCTAGAGCCTTCTCTGCCCCAGGCTCTTCTGTCCCTGCTTACTGCAGAGGAGTTGGACTGAGTGACCTTCAGAGGTCACTTCCAACCCCAACCATTCTCTAATTTCTACCTTCAGTAAATTTCACCATAATTGAATCACTGCTACAAACAACACCAGAGCAACAAGGCAGGGCTGTTGGTTTGCACCTGAAGTCAGTGGAAAGACTTTTGCCCTTCCTGATGTTATTTCCCAAATGCCTGCCTCAGTACTCCTCATCTGATTTTCACACAGCACCAGCAGAGCAGCTCCTGTTTGCAAGCTGAGGTACCACAGTGACATGACATCCATCAGCAGAAAAAAAGAAAGACACATTTCCTAGTACCAACAGGACAGTTAATAAGAGCATAAATTGTGCAAACGTTGAAGTGACCAGGCTGATCCATCATGCTAATCTTGAAGCATTAAGTGTAAAATACTCCACTTAACAGGCCAAGAATGCCAAACATGCAAACTGATAAGCCTTTCAACTGGCCTAGCTCTGCCAGACCCAGCCCTGCCAGCTCCCCATCAGCCACAAAATGCTGATAGGAGCTTAAATAATCCTGGTTTTTAAACCCTCACCATATTATTTGTGTGCTGATAGATTAGATATTGGCAGAGGGAGAGGTTTAAGGGATAAAAATTTCTGATGGAAACCTATTCAAATTCAAAACCTCTAGACTTCTAAATCACTTCCATCTGCTAAACGCTGTCACCAGCAGCAAAAAGATACCACAAGGCTTTGTCCTGAGACACTGAAAACTGCTGTTGTGCGAGAAGCACGTGACAAAGGGCATCCAGGAGTATCAACTTCAGAAAACAAGGGAAAAGTCAGCATTTACCTTCACCAGATGCAAAATCCTCGAGAAGAAGATGGTGGAGCCTGACACTGTGAAGCAAACTGGTTCTTTAAAATGAGATTTCCCTCCAAGTCTTCCTCTATAAAGGATGCAAAGATTCTTACATCTGTGCCTCTTCCTCCTTCATCCAGATGGAAAATTCTCTTCTTACTGCAAGAAAACTCCATCTAGGGCTAGTCCAGCTCAGTCACTTCCAGCACTTCTCTGCCCGTTTGTTGCAGCCAGACTCTCATTTATGCCTGGGTATGAATCAGCACTTCAAGGAAGCCACAGAATGAGCCTCATCGTAATGATGATTTGCTGAAAATTCAAACCTTCTCGTAGGTACAGTGACATGCAGGAAAGAAAAAACAAAACAACCACACAAATCCAGCATTACTGGAGTACCTCTGAGGTCACTGCTGTGGAGAAACGTTTGCTGTTCCCACGAAAAATGGTACCACTTAGTCACCAATGTAGGGACAAACAACACAGAGAGCTGCATTCAGGTTAAAGGCCAATCTGAACTCGTCTGTTCATGAGGATTTGGTCCTGTGAGTCAAAACTTCATCTTCAGTTCTTGCAATTAAAGCTATTAATATTGGAACAGATTATCACAAACTTGATAATTACTCTTCTCCTCCATGCCTCCAAAAGAAGTCCCGAAGGGTTCACTGTGATAGATTTCCAGAGTAAGGCTTGCAAGAAACAATAATGAAAGAAAGGCAAAGCTGCTGCAGCTGAACACTCCCAGCTCCCTCAGCCTGTCCTCACAGCAGAGGTGTTTCAGCCTGCTGATCATTTTCGTGGTCCTCCTCTGCACCCTCTCCATCAGGTCCACCTTCTTGCTGTGTTGAGCCAGAGCTAAACACAGCTTCCCAAGCATCTTCATGGCCTCCTCTGACCCACTCCATCAGGTCCATAGCCATCTTGTGTTGAGCTGGACACAGCACCAGGTGAGGCCTCAGCAGAGCAGAGGGGCAGGAACCCCTCTCTCCATCTCTGGCCACCCTCTAGACTGCAAAAGCACATTACTGGCTCACCCCAAGTTTCCCACTCCTTTTCTGCAGGACTACTTTTTATCACCTCATCCCCCAAGCTGTATTGATAATGAGGCTTTTTCTGAGCCAGGTGCAGGACCCTGCACTTGGTCTTGTTGAACCTCATGAGGTTCACCTGTGCCCACCTCTCCAGCTTGTGCAGGTCCCTCTAGATGACCTCCTGTACCTCTAGCACAGCAGCAGCAGCACCACTCAGTGTGGTCTCACAAACTGATAGCAGAGTGAAGGTGTCAACAACTTGATCCCACTCCTCTAGATGAGTTTTATGGGTCCATAGCACACACAAACTGTCGATGCACCACCTTGTTGCTTACAAAGCACTTCATGTGGAGAGGGAAGCACAGCTTCCAGGGATTGTGTCAAAGGGCTCTGTCAGCTGAAGCTCACTGAGCTCATCAGTACAAGACATCAGTGGCAGACACAAAACCCCCAGCAACAGAGCTGCCCCTTTAGCCCTGAAAAGCTGAATCAAAGGAGCCTGTGTGCATTAGAAGCTGCTGCTGGATCAGGAGGGTAACTGCTCCATTAGGAAAAGCCAACGTGGTGAATTAATAAAATGAGATGTACTAGCAATCAATAGCTTGGAAAGGATTCAAATTGTTGGAGTACTGGAAATAATAAAGGCCTCTTTGTCTCCTGATGAAAACATTTTCCTGCTTTGGGTACATGTGAGCCTGATGAAAAAAGGCCTCCACTGCTTCCCTGGGTAACCTGTTGCAGTCTTCCACCACCCTTGTTGCCAACACCCAGTCTGAAGCAGGGAGCTAAGAAACTCATACATGTTCATGCCTGGTGAATAAACAGCAGTGAATCAAAGCATGGGAATGCAAATTACCTCAAAGATCACTGTAGCTATGGTGCTCATTAGATTTCAATCCAATGTGCTTAATGAACATCCATCCAATTATGTCTGCACAAGGTCCTATTGCAAATGCACCAACCACAAAGGTGCGAACAGGACAAAGCCTCCTTGTAATTTCCCAAATGAAGCATGTGTGTGGGCACTGTATTAGATCAAGGCCAGAGCATTGACACCACCTGAGCCCACTTGAGTCAAATCACAGCACCCTGGGTGGGTCAGTAGTGTCTCCAGGCTGAGCAACTCCAGCTCCCTCAGCCTGTCCTCGTAGCAGAGGTTCCCACTTCCATTATATGGTAAAGTCTGTAACTAGAAAATGAGCTACACATCTTATGCTCCCCCTCATGCAGCTCTGTCTCAAAAGGTGAACAAACAAATCCAACAGGAGCCCTGCCTGGGATGTTAGCAAAGAGCAAACCCTCCTGCTCTTCACACGCAGGCTTCTGCCCTCCTCCCACACCCACTGCTGCCACTAATGGTAAAAGCATTTGGTGTTTGGTGTTGATTGATTAACTCTAATGGAAAGACTTGTCTGTAGCGTGGGAAGAACAGAGAGCAAAGCTCTGCAAAAAACAACACCTAGAGCAAGGTCCTCTCAGGACACTGTGATGGGAAACAGCCTGAGAGACCTACTTTGAAAGCAAGCACACTGATGGCAGCCAGGAGCTGTAACAACTCACCACTTGGCTTCTCTCTTCTAACGCCTTACCTGGGAGTAAAGGCATTAAAGATGTTGCCAAATTAAGTGAGAGGTGGCAATTAAACGTGTTGAAAACACCTACTGCAGGATCACTGTTGGCATTTTTAATCCTCTCTGATTCCCTTTGGTCTGTGTGAGGAACCTTAGGAACCCCTAACTCTGCATCTCTTCCTTTAATCATACAATCATTAAGGTTGGAAAAGACCTTTGAGACCAAAGAGCCCAACCATAACCCAGCTACTATGACCACTAAACTATATCCTGCAGCACTGCACTTAACAGCTTCTTGAACACCTCCAGGGCAGCCTGTTCCAACCCCTCACCACTCTTTTCCTAAGATCCAACCTAAACCTCCCCTGGCACAAGTGAGGCCCATTTCCTCTTGTCTTCTCCTTGGGAGAAGAGCCCAACACCAGCCTCACTGCAGCTCCTTTCAGGTAGCTGTAGAGAGCAAAAATATCTCCCCTCAACCTCCTCTTCTCCAGACTCTTTGCTGTTCTCTGGACACCCTTCAGGAGCTCCTCGTCTTTCCAATCCTGGGGCACTCAGAACTGAACACAGGACTCAAGCTGTGGCCTCACCAGGGCTAAGTATTTCGGTTGGAATTCACAGGGGAAGTTGAAATCCCTCATGATAATTCAGCTCAAGTTACTGTTTTCGCCTCCTTGCTTCAAAATTCAATTCTTACTCAGATGCAGATTGTTGCTAATTTGATTTTCCAAAACTTGCTGTTAATAAAAAAAAGCAAAAAAAAAAACCAAAAAAAAAAACCCCAAACCCACTCTGGGATGCTGAAGTAGTTTCATAACAATAGCACTCATAGTAAAAAGGCAGTCAGTTGGGTGTCCAGGGTATTTTTTGCTTGCAAAGCAGAAGTTTGGTCTCCAAGTACAAAGCTTTGGCTCTTCCTTAGTGTTAAATTTGCGAACACACCAATTCAGATAGATTTTTCTGCCGAGCACTGACACTCCTGTGGTGCCCTGGTACATCAACAGGCTCCCCTCACAACAGGGTTTTCTGTTTCCATGTGATTCCTTGACCATTTTGTGTTGAACAGAAGGACTGGAGCTGCAAACCTCATCCCAGTGCTGCTCTTTCAGGCCAAGGCTGTGGTGCGACAGGGGCAGATCTTCTGACACCTGGGAAAAAGCTCAGGCAGGGTTGGTGCCAAAAGCCAGGATGGGTCACTTGGCCCTCCTCACAGCCACAAACATGTTACCTAATGCTGACTGCAAAATTCTGATTATCAAAGCTACAGCAATTTTTCAGCAATTAAATTATCCATAGAGGCAAATTTTGGTGGAGCCCTCTCTGCTAATGAGTTTCAATCTAATACACTAAACAGCATGAATGGTTTTTTTCCATGGGCAAATCAGAGAAACATGCAGGCTGGCAAAGCCCCTCAGGATCACCAAGTCCAACCTAGAACCCTGCTCTGCAATATTCACCTTAAACCATAGCTCTAAGCATCACATCCAAACCACCCTTAAACACATCCAGGGTGGGTGACTACACCATCTCTCTGGGCAGATCATTCCAGTCCCTGACCACTCTCTCTGGGAAAAACTTTTTCCTAATGTCCAATGTAAACCTCCCCAGTCTCAGCTTGAGACCATGCCCCCTTGTTCTGTCTCCAATTACCAGTGAGAAGAGCCCAGCAGCAGCCTCTCCACAATGTCTTTTTAGGTAGGTAGGTCTCCCCTCAGGCTCCTCTTTCTCACAGTAACCATCCCCAGCTCCCTCAGTCGATCCTCATAAGATTCATTCTCCAGGCCCTTCCTCAGCTTCATTGTCCTCATCTGGACCTGCTCCAGCACCTCCACATCTCTCTTGTAACAAGGTGCCCAAAACTGAACACAACACTCGAGGTGTGGCCTCATCAGAGCAGAGTCCAAGGGGACAATCACCTCCCTGCTCCTGCTGGACACAGCATTTTTAATCCAAGCCAGGATGCCATTGGCCTTCTTGGCCACCTGGGCACACAGCTGGCACACATTCAGCTCCTGTCTATTACAACCCTCAGGTCCCTTTCTGCCAGGAGCTCTCCAGCCACACTGCCCCAAGCCTGTAAGTCTGGAACATGAAAAGCGAGGCAGAGGTGGTTTTGGACTCCACAGCAGCAGCCTGGTCCAAACTCCCTGCTGGCCTCCTCCCAAGCTGTTATTCAGAGCCTCTCCTCGCCCGAGCCTGCTGAGTGTTGCACTGGCTGGTTCTCAGGACATGCCAAGGTGGCTCCTCTTCTGCTGACAGCGTCCCACTTTGTACAAAATTCCAGCACAAGGCAGTGCTTCCAGCATCTGCTGGCCATGGCACTCACCTGGAGGCAAGGTGGCAAGTGCTCACACCCAGGGGCACCCAGCATGTGGGCTGGTTCCACAAAGCTGTATAAGGTAAGAGGCCTGAGGGAATAATTCTGCAACTCTATCCTGAATTCTCTTGGGCCACTCCAGGAAGGGATGTGGGTTCCTACCACACCACTTGAGGATGGGGATCCAAATCAGGCTCTCTCACATGCTGAGTAAGCAACTTAATCACCAGGTTAGCAGCTGACAATCCTCTGCTCCAGCTCACTGGGTTTAAGTGGAAACCAGTGCTTGTGCCACCACTTGATGAGCTTTCAGAGGTGGCATTAAGGCAATACATTTAACCAAGAGAAAGCAGAATCCACCTTTCTCTTCACCTTCTGCCTCCCCAGCTTGACAAAGCAGATTTAAAAGACTCCAGCTGATACCTCCTGGTACCACCAAAGAAGTGTCATCTGTTGCCCACACTCTGGGTAGGAGACAAATGCTGGTCCAGCACTGTGCTGAAGTTTACCAGGCTCAGCCACAGTGAGAGGTTCAGAGAGGGATTTGTGCTGCAAGAACTGCCCAGGTTCCTCGCAGCTTTGCTATTGGATTTGATCCTTACCTCCCGTTAGCTTGGCATGTTTCATGATGGAAAAACTCATGTGACTGCTCTGAGTTGTAGGAGGCATTTGAGAAGCAGATTTGTAAGTTTAACAGCTCCCTTTAGTAACACTTCCCATTCAAACAGCAGGTGCTGAGAACTCTGTGAGCTAGGAAGTACAAACCAGACTACGTGCAGTGCAGCATCTTGGTGGCCTTCCTCTGCACCCTCCCCACCAGGTCCATGTCTTTCCTGTCTTGAGGGCTCCAGAGCTGGATGCAGCAGTCCAGGTGAGGTCTCACCAGAGCAAAGTGGCAGTGGTGATCCTGTTTTGGCAGGGCAGTTGGACCAGAGGATCTCCAGAAGTCCCTCCCAACCCCTATCATTCTGGGCTTCTGTCTATGTGTACTTCAAGGTCATCTTCTCAACAGCAGAGGACCTAAAAGAGTGAGTTGCCTCTGTCTTAAGGAAGCTTACCAGCGTGTTTGGGAAATCTTCTGTGAGTTTAAGGATGCCAAAAGCATTAAAAATAATTTAGTTTTTAAGGTAGCACAGTCAAGAAGTGACCCAGGTACCAGCAGCAAGTGCCAGGTTCTTACTCCAGCTGAGTGCTGAAGAGCCCTGCAGATAATACTTTGCAACGTTAAGCCCTAACAAAGTGAGGGATTTTTTTCTTCTAAGAGATGAAAAGGAGTGCTTATAGATTTTTCTTCCCTTTACACGGTAGTTTTGCCATATGACATGCATTCTTCTCAACCAGCATCTGCTCTGCACTGCTTAATGCGTATAAAACCTACAGAAAATGAGGACATTTTCAGGAGAAATCTCTCCAGATTTAGAGACCTGCTCATTCCATGACATACAGACACAGCTAGGTAATTCTCTCCTCCTAAGCCCTCTGAAATCTGGAATTATTACAAATTCAGCAGAATCATAGAATGGTTTGAGTTGGAAGAGACCTCCGAGGGTCATCCAGTCCAACCCCCCTGCACTCAGCAGGGACATCCTCCACTACAGCAGCTTGCTCACAGCCTTCTCCAGCCTCACCTTGAGTAGCTCCAGGGATGTGGCCTCAACTACCTTCCTGGGCAACCTGTTGCAGTGCTCCAGCAATCTCAAGGAGCAGAATTTATTCCTCACATCCAATCTCAATCTGCTCTTCTCTCATTTCAAACCATTGCCCTCGTTCTGTCCCTGCAGGCCTTTGCAAACAGTCCCTCTGCAGCCCTACAGGCTGCTGTTAGGTCTCCCCAGAGCCTTCTCTTCTGCAAGCTGAAAACTTCCAGCTCCCTCAGCCTGTCCTCATAGCAGAGGTACTCCAGCCCCTGAACATTTTTATGGCTCTCCTCTGGACCCTCTCCATCAGCTCCATGTCCTTGCTGTGTGGAGGGCTCCAGAGCTGGACAAAGCCCTAATACTCCCAAGGAATTGATCAAAACCTCCCTCCAAAGCTCTATAGGGCACCATCACTTTTCTCACAGATGGACCAGCATGGAAAAACCTCTGCATCACTGAACTGCAGAACACCTAGCAGACAGCAGATAAAGAGGCACGTGCAGCATCACATGCTTGCATGAGCTTGAACTTGAGCAGCAGGTCCCTTGGTTTCCATGCTCCTGCTGTGCAGAGTGGAAATTTTCAGCCCTCACCTGTTTACACAGATCTTTTATATATTTTTTTTTTCAACAAAACATCAGAATTTCTAAAGGCAGTAATCACAGCCAATGCTACAGCCTCCACACACCTCCCCCTGCCAACCTTCACCCTCCAGGTATGGAGATTAGAGGCACTGTCACTCTAAATCAGCTACAGGGGGGAAAAAATACCTCTAAAAAAACCCCAGCAGAGAGCACACAGCTGATTGCACAGCCAGGCAAGCTGGAAAATATGGTTATTCTGCCTTTTGACTGCATGAATATATTTTACATCCACAAAATTTAGGTTTGCCAGCTTTAGGTTGTTTCGTGTTAGTGGATTGGGGTTGGGTTTTTTCTTGCTTTTTTTTCCTTTCTTCTTCTTTATTTCTTTTCTTCAAGGCCCCATCCTGCTGCTGTGGGAGCTCTTTCATCTGAAGCAGGCACAAAAAGAAGAAGAGGAGGCTTGCTGCAGAGCTGCCTCTCCCCTCCCACACAGCCCCTACCTACTGCACCACATCGCCCGTTCCAGCTCCCAGCAGCACGCTCCAGCAGCAACGCCAGGAAACTATTTACCCAAGGAAAGAGCTATGATAAGAGGATAAAAATAGCCCCAAATGATGGAAAGCATTTTGTTGATAGATATGTTGAAAAGAAAGGAAATGGAGCTGTTAAAAAGATAGAACACGGAGCAAGGCACGGAGAGGGGGAATATTCCTTTCGCTGCGGCAGCAGATCTGGCAGAGGTGATGCATTTTTCCCTCTGCTGCCCTCACACGCTGCACTTTACACTGATGGCTGGGCCAGCTCCAGAGCAAGCCAGCTCCCCCTCACTGAAGGGCCATTGCTGAGCCTTGGTCTTACATAGCTGTCCCCATTCACTCTGCTCCCAGAACCAGCAGGTCAACATAACCTACACTTACACCTAGCTTTGGGAGGCACAACGAAACCCATCGGTGAGCTCCTGTCTCTAGTACAGCCCAAGAGAGCTTCACTAAGGAGTCTGAAGAGTTTAAAAAAAACCCCAAAACTATAACTGTGGATCTAATAGCTTATGGAGAAGAACATTAGCACCCTTCCAGGCTGTTTCTGTCAGCATTCAGGTCCTCTGTGCAGGTAAAAAGAATAAAAACAGAAGAAAAATCCCCACATATCCCAGCAGTACAAGGAGAGAGAAGCAGGTGTTTACTTTATCTGAAACTAAATCACTTCTTTTGCTGATTAAATCCTAGCCATGCCCGTATTAGGCAAACAAAACCGATTCTTTTTGCTCTTTGGTTTTTCTCTTGCTGCCTTTTTAAAGGTAAATATGAAAATGGGGAACTCAGCACCTTCCATGAGCGACAGCAGGATGCATTCCCTGCTGTAGAAGAGTACTGGCACAGTGCATCTGCAGGGCAGGAGAAAATAAACCACTTACTGACTGTCAAAGACTTCTGAGCAGGCACACAAGAGAAGAAGCAGCCCTGTGAGCTTTGCTGTCTTCTGGCATTTTATAGAAGCACTGAAGTCACGTTCAGTCACCTTGTACTTGCTTAGAGATTCTGTGAAAAGAGATTCTAGGAGCTCCACTCAGCTCTGCAGCAATAAACACTGACAGCAAATGTCCTTCTAGAAAGGGCCAGCAGCATGAATGAGGCATTTCCAGAGAATCGTAAATCACCTCATTCGGAAAAGTCCTCTAAGATCACTGAGTTCATCTGTGACCTTAAAACCACCATGGCCACTAAAACCATCTCCACACCCAGGGCTCTGGCACCCTCACTGTGAAAATGTTTTTCCTTCTGTTCCTGTGGCACCTCCTCTGCTCCAGCTTGCACCTAACTGTCCCTTGTCCTGTCACTGGACATCCCTGAGCAGAGCCTGGCTCCATCCCTTCACATTTTTACCACCATAACTGAAGTCAACCCCAGGCTCCTCTGCTCCAAGCTCAAGACCCCAGCTCCCTCAGCCTGGCCTCACAGGGAGATGTTCCACTGCCTGCACCAACTTTGTGGCTCTGCACAGGACTCTTTCAAGCAATTCCCTGAGATCTTTCTTGAACTGAGGGACTCAAAACTGGACCTGGCCCACAGTCATCCTTCTGTGCACCAGGATCTCCTGGTCCGTTTCCCCTACACTGCTCTCCAACAGATCAGTCCCCAACTTACACTGCTACATCAAATGAATCCCAGAAGAGTTTTCCTCATTTCTGAGCCATGGTGAGTCACCAGCCTAGCAAGTTGTTGATGCACCTAAAACTCACACATCCATGACCAAGTCTTGCCCAGCTGACTTACCTGTATTCCTCAGCATCTCACTTCATTTCTGCAAACCACCCCAACATGTGGTAAGGTTACAGGCAACAAAATCTGTAACTCTAAGAAACTACCAGCAGAAATCAAACCTGTTCTCACCTAGACCTACTAAAACTTGCTGTGAACTTTTTTTTGCTCTTCTCCGGAAGGAAGCTTGCAAGAAGCAGCACTGTGCTTCTGAACACCAAACCATCCCTTCCCTCTAGTGGCACTCCAGATTTCCATTTCAAAAGCTCCAATGCAGATTGCAATTTGGAGTTGTTTAGAATGGGATATGTTCAGAATTCACAGCTAAACCTACTGATGTTTGGTGACAAATTAATTAGTGGTTTATCAGAAACCTTTTGGTGCAGCATCGCCTTTGAGTTAAAAACTGTCAGAGCTGAAGGTACAAGCAGCAAGGACACAAGCTAATGGTTCCACCCTGTAGAGCCTATCCTGACAGTTTAATCTCCCAGTGTAATACAGAAAGTATTTTTAAGCTCCATTTGGATTTTCACTGTCAGTGGATCAATAAAACAAGATAAAGCTGGAAAGCATTTCCTGGACAAAACGAATATTGGAGTTGGAGCTGGAAGAGAGCTGTGGGACAAGCAGCTCTTGCCCTGGCATTACACAGTCAGCAACCATTCCAGGTACAGCATGGCCATTGCTGGCCCTCACCTGTTAGCTTCACCTTCTTTAGAGAAGCAGCCCCAGCCAGGGAAACCTCAAGTGCATGCTGATTCCCACCAAAGCCAGGGATGCTTCAGCACATCTTCACTGCAAACACTGCAGTGGTCTCTCATCTGGATCTGAGCTGCAGGAGCTGGTCCCACTGCTCAAGTCACACTGCACTAACAAGGTTCACGTGGCACCTGAAGTACGTAGGAAGTGCAGACAGGTGGCTAGCTCATGATGGGGCCATGGGAGAGCTGGATGGCTGATGGCTAGACAGAGAGATTCCACGTTGGACAGTGTGCACTGGGTTAGAGGGGCAAGCTGCTTCCATTTCTGCTTTCAAGTGAGGAGGAAATCCTGGCACATTACCTAGACTATTCCCATCACCACTCTCAGCATCACAGAAAGAGCATTCTGCTGTGCTGCCTCTCTCTTCCCTTCACCCCACAAAGCAGCCACACATGAAACAGTTGTCCTAGAGATTTCAGCTTCTAAGGGACCGATTGGTCCCTTCATAACATGTAGGTCATTTGTCTCCCTCCCACTTGAGAAGCTGAGCTGTGAGGCACTCAGATGTGGGAGCTCAACATCCTGCTGGAGGTAGGTAGCTATGCGATACAATCTCCCCTTAAAAGGCAGGAAATGAAAGGCTGTTCCACATGTGGTTGAAGAGATATAACTATATATTTTTAATATGTATATACATACACATGCACACTGCTTACCACCACTAAAACACTTCATCTATTGTCTGGCATGATGCATTGTAGGGAGAGACTGTCCAGATGAAAAAGAGTTGCTTTACTAAGCAGAAGTTGATATTGTATAAACATTTCCATATAAAGAACATCCACGGAATTTCCAATGCCTTATTTTAAATGAAGGCTGCCCTTAGCCATTGGCTTAACAATGCCCCTAATAATTCAGCTGGGGTCAGCTAAAAACAAAGGAGTCTCTGTGCTGACTCTACATCAGATGCACTGGGAAACCAAAGGCCAACATGAAGAGAGAAAATTAAGACTCTCTACTGTGAAGTGCAGAATTAGATCCTCACCAATGGTATCAACAGTGAGGTTGAGGCACCCTCAGCAAGTCTGCAGAGGATACCAAACTGAGTGGTGCAGCTGACAGTTGTGAAGGGTAGGATGGGTGCCATCCAGGGGGACTTGGACAGGCTGGGGACAATCTCATGAGGCAAAATGCAAGGTCCTGCACCTAGGTCAGGGCAATCCTCAGTATCAATCCAGTCTGGGGGATGATGAGAGCTACACATCAGCCAAAATTGGGCACTTGCAGCCCCGAGGGCAAATAGCAGTCTGAGCTGCATCCAAAGCAGCATGGCCAGAGATGGAGAGAGAGGATTCTGCCCCTCTGCTCTGCTCTGGGGAGTCCTTACCTGCAGTGATGCATCCAGCTCTGGAGCCCTCAACACAGCAAGGACATGGACCTGATGGAGTGGGACCAGAGGACAGCCACAAAAATGATCAAGGGACTAAAGTAGCTCTGCTATGAGGACAGGCTGAAAGATGACCTTTGGAGGTCCTTTCCAACCCAAAACCATTCTATGATTCTGTGACTATGTACTGTAAAGTCCTGAGTTATCTGTGAGCTGCTACTCACAGCTCTTGATGGAACCTGCCAATATTGTCCACAGTTGAGTGTTCTTATCCATAATAATATGAAATCCAGGTCAGTAGTACTGAATCCACAGCAAGCAACCAATCGTTTTAGACAAAGTCTTCCCCAGATGAAGTGAGGATTGCAGCCTGTTCCAGAAGCAACATGTTACCATGTCACATATCTATGAATATTGGGAAGCATCACCACCATACCCTCAAAATTGTGTTTCTACCCCTTTAAATAAATAAAGTAACAACCATAGAGACAGTTTAGGATGCTCTTGTGCCTTTAAGTGCAGTATAGAAAGCAGGTTATCACCTCTGCAGCATCAAAGTCCAAATTAGATCAAGGCGTGCAGAGGTAATAAGAGCAGCGACAGATTCTCTTCCTACTCCTTTCATGGTTAAGTGAAGTTTGTTCCTTTTTTATTTTCTAAGTATGGTTAGGCGCCACAAGCATGCTTGTTAGGATGGAAAAAGCGTGCAAATCCCAGACCTAGGCCCCTGCCAAAAGTCTCTTTAGACAGTCAAAGCAGCCAGAAGTATGCTGAGAGCTTGCCAGAGCCGTATTGGGTGGCTAAAATTAAATAAACAGTTAATAAAAAGATTTTGAATCAACCTAAACAAACACAAACTTGTAGACCAACGGTGCCTTATCTGCTTTAGAAAGGAGATCTAAGATAGCAAAGCGAGCCCTCCAAACGCTTACAGCACCCACAGGTTCTGCACGGCAGATGCAAGCAGAGCAGCGCCTGCTGTCATCTCTTGCAGTAAGATGAGGCTTGCGCTTGAAAGCAACAAAACCAGCCCCGCAGAGCTCAGCGACTGCTGCGACGCTGCCTGCTCCCCCTGTGAAACCTAAACTCGATCTGCCCCCTGCTGCCAGCGCAGCGCGGCGCAACCCCAGCCCCGCAGCGCAGCCTCAGCTCCAGTCCCAGTCTCGCAGAGCAGCCCCAGCCCCGCAGCGCAGCCTCAGCTCCAGTCTCAGCCCCGCAGCGCAACCCCAGCCCCGCAGCGCAGCCTCAGCTTCAGCTCCAGTCCCAGCCCCGCAGCAAAGGCAGAGAGGCGCAAGGCATCCCAGCAATGTGTGCTCCCGCAGCTGGCACCCGCAGGCTTCGGCAGGCTCTCCGCACTGCTCGCCATAGTGTTGTTATTTGGGGGAGATATTCTTAGGAATGTGAACCCCGGTGCGTGCAAGTGGGTTGGGTATTAAAAGAGCCCAGCTGGTCTAGGGGAAAAAAGATCAACAGAAGAAAGCGTGTGAAGAAGTGAAAGATGAGATTTAGCAAGGCTCAGAAAGCCTTTCCTCTGCCTTTACCCTTGGCTGCTTCAGATGAACAAGGCAAGGATGGGTGCTGTGAGTTCAGTCACTGAGCTGATGAGCTATAATGTGACTTTAGATCTCAGTTTTGGCAAGTTTAATAAATGTAACGATTTGCCACTGAGGTTTTTTTTTCCTGTATCACACAACCAGGCAAAATCTTCTGTAGCCAACCCGTAGTGAGGAAATGAAAGGCAGATCCACACAACACAACTCAAGGAGCCTCCTAGGCTTCTCCTGCCTGTGGAGCTTCTGAGCTCATTAGACCTTCCTCGGGGAGAGAGGATGATAATCAAGGGGAAAAGAAAACTTTTTGGAGATCAAAAATGATCCAACAGCAAAGGAATAACCAAAATCTGAGATGACAGCAACCTTAAGGCATTGCTAACCAAGATGTTGCTATCCCTTAAAAAATAAATTGGCTGAAAAAAACAAACTCAGCAGCAACAGAAATATACAGTTCTTACCTCCAAGTACAGTTAACAATAATATTTGCACTCCCATGTCCTTCTAAGAATGAAATTGTTTAAAGAGCCAGAAGAAATGGCTTAGTGGTCTAATCTTGAGTAAAATATTCCTTAAATCCACAGGTTTAAGTGCCAGGGGGGGTCCATTTGCTCTCCTCCTTTCCAGGAGACAGCAGATGAATCGCCAGCAGCTTCCACAGTGTGGCTCAGGGATAGCTGTGGCTTTCACATGGTGCCAACAGAAAGAGAGATTTTTTTTTTTTCCCAAGCATACTTTGATAGTCACATTTCACTATTTCTAGCAGCAGCTTGCCCAGCAGGCCCTGCAGCCTCATTTCTGAGGCACTTCAGTAAATGGAGAACTGGGCTGATGGAACACTTTTGTCCCTGCAGCTGCCAAAGGCAGACAGAGAGTGAAAGCCAGCTCCATGCGTGCTGCACAGAGGCATTAAGCACACTGCAAATTCCCAGTTGTAATTTCCCAAAGTATTTATCAAATTAACTCAACAGAATAGCTTTATATAGGATTCCCAACAGATACACACAGGCAGGACTTCTGCATTCCCTTTCCCCTGCGATGCTGTTTGCTCGTCATTAACTTCTGTCCTGGGAATAACGCAGAAGCAAAGGCAGGAAATTATTGTCTCATTATTATCACTCCCCACAGCCAGAGAACAGAAACATTTGTGTTGCTACTAGCAAATGCTGTCTGGGTCCTGCAGAGATGAGCATTCATCCTCAGTAGCCAAACATCTGCATGGACCAGTGCAGACTGAGGCACCGAACCCTGCGGACACAGGGGTGGAGGTACATGGACTGTACACATAAGCTTAAAAACGGTGTACTAGAGCCAGCGATTTACTAAGCTGGTTCAAAGAGCCCTTCCAAGATTAACTAAACTCAAAACAAATGCAAACAATGCTGTTCAGGGAGCAGCATTGAGGAAATCCTTCCCATCCTCTGTGGAAAACCAAGCCCCGCTACTTAGTACCGTAAGGAGGCTGCAGTGAGGTAGGGGTGGATGTCTTCTCTCAAGTCACCAGGGATAGGAGGAGAGGAAATGGCCTCAGGTTGTGCCAGGGGAGGTTTAGGGTGGCTACCCATACCCAAACCGTTCTGTGGTTCTCAGCCCGAAGTGAAGCGGTGTGAATTATCGCGCACATCCCAGCAGAGGGCAGCTTCTGCCCTGCAAAAGAACAGCCGCAGCCCAGCCAGGAGCATCTCCTGGGATCCAGGCAGCGAACAGCTCAGCAGACTCACACCTCAACCTGCACGGGAAAAAGGCTGACAATTTAGCTCCTTTTATAGCCTAACGCCCACCTGCAGCTACTTTCTGCCCGATTTACAAGGCAAACTGTTTACCTTACGCTTGGATGGGCTTGTGAAGCAAGGCAAGCAAGAGCTAGGGATGCAGTTAACCGTTTGATTTACCTCTGCCGCCGAGACAAATTCCACAGCCAAACGGTGATTATAAATCCATTCCCCAAGTCTCCTTTTCAGCAGAGTGCTGGGGGGAAGAAGATGGAAGCTACACACACCTCTCTGTCGCACAGCATTTAGCGAAAAGGGATTACCCTTGGCATGCACCATCACAGCTAAAGCAGTTTTATTAGGTAACAAACACGTTTGATGAAGAAAGTCTCCATTTAGAAATACAAAGAGCTGTATGTGCTGAGGGCAAGGAGAATCAGTACCTAAAGGGCACACTGCTCTCCTCACAGCCACCTTTGGGGAGTCCACCTAAGGATGCATTTAGGTCTTTAAGCAGTGCCTTGTATGCTGCAGCCTGAGGAAAGCAAACAGACCAACAGGGCAACTCAGGCAGCTTGTCCAGCTTCTCTGTCAGGCACCTGCCCTCCAGCTCTCCCTGCTCACCAGGCTCTGCCTCTGCTTTTGCCGTTTGTGCATACAGGAAGCCCCTGAGCATCCCAACAACAGCATCAGTGAGGAAAACTGTTCTGCAGAAATGCCACTCAAACCCACTGCCTCAAAGGCTTTCTTTTCTGGGTGTCTGGGGCATCCTCCCAGAATCAGTACACTCTGCTTCACTCAGCATTTCTTCTGTCCTGTCCTCTGGAATTCTCAGCACAGCAGAGACAGGGACCTGTTGGAGGCCACAGCAATGCTGTGAGGGCTGGAAGCCCTCTGCTGTGAGGCCAGGCTGAGAGAGTTGGGGCAGCTCAGCCTGTAGAAGAGATGGCTTCAGAGAGACCTGGTGGCCTTTCAGTGCTTAAGGGGTTTTATCAGAAAGCTGGAGCCATACTTTTTAGCAGGGCCTGTTGTGACAGGACAAAGTGGGGATGATTTTACAGTAAAGGAGGGAGATTCAGTGTGGACATACAGGATGTCTTTAGAGTGAAGTTGGGGAAATTCTCACAGGTTGCCCAGAGAAGATTCCTAGGGACGGGCATCTATCACAAGGTCAGGCTGGATGGGGCTTAGAGTAACCTGCTCAAGATATCTCTTCTCACTGCAGGGGGTGTGGACTAGGTGACCTCTCCAGGTCCCTTCTATGACTCTGTGCTAAGTGCAATCAGCTCATAGAATCATAGAATCAGCCAGGTTGGAAGAGACCTCCAAGCTCATCCAGTCCAACCTAGCACCCAGCCCTAGCCAATCAACTAAACCATGGCACTAAGTGCCCCATCCAGTCTTGTCCTGAACAGCTCCAGGGATGGTGACTCCACCACCTCCCTGGGCAGACAATTCCAATGCCAATCACTCTCTCTGGCAAGAACTTCCTCCTAACATCCAGCCTACAACTGTTCTGGCACAGCTTGATGCTGTGTCCCCTCGTTCTGTTGCTGGTTGCCTGGGAGAAGAGCCCAACCTCAACTGGCTACAGCCTCCCTTCAGGTAGTGGTAGAGAGCAATGAGGTCTGTCCTGAGCCTCCTCTTCTCAGGCTAACCAACCCCAGCTCCCTCAGCCTCTCCTCACAGGGCTTGTGAGTATTTAGTTTGACACAAACGTTTTGTGAAACCACTCAAGCTTTTGCAGGCAAAGTTGCACACAAACGGCAAAAGGCAACAACTTCTCTGGCAAATGAAGCTGTGACAGAGTGCCCAAGAGTCTGCAGAGAGCTGCAGCACGACTGCAGCACAGCCAGAGCCTGGGCTGGGGCAGAAAGCGATGGCACACGCTCCAGCAGGCAAGTCAGAATGCTCTGGCTCTGCCTTTGAGGAGCCTGGGGAAGTGTGCCAGGGCGGCCACAAGAATTATGTCGAACCAACAGAAACCTCGGTTGCAATACTGAGAATAAAACCTTGCTGTGGTGAGATACCCTCTGGGCTATGTCGCCTTGGAAGGAGGAAGAGCTGAGTCAACTTTCCTGGGCACAGTTCCTCCTGAATCAGCACATTTTGGAAAAGGAAACAGCTCTAACCTGACATTTATGCCTTTTAGCTATGGCTTACTGCTGACTTTTTTATTCCCCTCCCCTTGTAATAGTCAGAACGAGTAGCAATTCAGTGCTAGCACCTACAAGAGTGATCACAGGCTCACAGGATGTCAGGGGTTGGAAGGGACCCAAAGAGATCATCAAGTCCAAGTCCCCTGCCAGAACAGGACCAGACAATCTAGCCCAGGTCACACAGGAACACATCAGACAGACCTGGAAAGTCTCCAGAGGAGACTCCACAGCCTCTCTGGGCAGTCCATGCCAGTTCTCTGGGACCCCTACAGTCAAGAAGTTCCCCCATGTGTTGAGCAGGAACTTCCTGTGCTGCAGCTTCCATCCATTGCTCCTTGTCCTATCCCAGGGAGCAAGTGAGCAGAGCCTGTCCCTCCCCTCCTGTCCCCTAGCCCTCAGAAATTTACAAACATCAACGAGATCTCCTCTCAGTCCTCTCTTCACACTAATCAGCCCCAGGTCCCTCAGCCTCTCCTCATCAGGCAGTGCTCCAGTCCCTTCATCATTCTTGTAGCCCTCCTCTGGACTCTCTCCAGCAGATCCCTGTCCCTCTTCAACTGGGGAGCCCAAAACTGAAGGCAGTACTCAAAACGGGAGTTTTTGCTCAGGAGGGCAGAGTAGAGGGGGAGGAGAACCTCCCTTGATCTGTGATGGGGGTGTGGAAGTCTCCTTCTTTCTTAGGAGACTGTACAATGAGCAATGATACTCCTAAGCTAAAGCCACCCCTCAAACACATTCTGAGATGTTAACAGCTTTCCAAGAAGGTCTGTAACCGTATGAGATCCCTGCAGCATTAAATAATTCAGCAAACACTGTCACCTTTCCTCCAGGATAAGAAAGAAAGAGAATAAATGCAGGGAGTGTTGCTGTTTGTTGCAGCTGTGGCTCATATCCATGCGAGATTTCTCGAGGGTTTTATGGCAAATGAGCAAGCTGAGCATTCTGCCAAAGGTTGTATTTATCACTTTGGGGTGGGTGGAATGAGCCCTGTCTCGAGATTACCTCATCATTACTCATGAATCGGAGAGTGCTGCACGTCAATAAAAGACATTAGCAATCCACAGCATCCAAACCAGCACGCGAGTATTAAACACTGGGTCTGCTTCTCCCCACTGCTTTTCTATTAGTTTTTTGCAAGGGGAGGCTCCCAAGCACCATTTTTATCCATTTTCAGAGGCTTGGGTAAGAGCACAAAGATTGAGAATGCTAAGCTGCGGCTGCCCGCAGTGCGATATTCTCGCTGTCACAAGCTCTTCTGGCATATTCCATCCATCTGTTTTCTTTCCATCATTGCTGTTAGAAAGTGCCCTTTCGTCCTGCCCTCAGGCAGAAAGAAATGTCACATGCAGGAACCTGGTGGTCACTGATCTGTGCATCCCGACCATCTGCACCCACCCC